>CM049930.1:365000-380000 GCA_027405835.1 Asclepias syriaca | reverse complement strand
TTTTCCACGTGCAGTTCTAAGATTGTTATCCAATTTGTTAGTTAGGTTTAGAAAGATGATGAAGACCTAAACTTCTTTCTTTCAACTTCACAATATGGTCTAACTAGCATCACCAACCTTTCTTCTTCTTCTTCTTCTTTTTTCTTTTCTTTTTTTAGTAATTTATATAAACTTTCATTTATACTATTTTGCAAACAAACCTTCATTTATGTCATATATATATATATATATATATATATAATTAAAGATGTTATCGGAATAGTTTAAAGATAGTATCCGTGTAGTTTTTAGCTTGATTGTTATCTATGTGTATTTATTTATTATTGTCACTTGTTGGATCTTGTTGTGCATAAATGTATTTGTTATGTAATCTTAGTATATATTAAAGACAGTATTCGAGTAATTCTTCGACTGATTATTATTTAAGTATTTGTTGATTATTATCACATGTTTACGCGCAAATATATTAGTTAAGTAATTTCTAAGGACACAAATAAATTGGTAAAAAAAAGGCTCTATGGACTTGAGTGAGGTTATGAATTCAAACTCATGAATTGTTTAAATTTTATGTCTCATAAAAAACCTAAATACTTGACTTGAAAGAACATTAATCTGGATACAAACATGACCAAAATGTACAATTTGATTTATTTAAAACAGCAGGTATGGTAATAAAATAAGAAAATTATTAAATAGTTAACATGAGACAATATATCATCCTTACTTTAAAACAAATTAAAACCTTAATATTTGGGAAACTTAAGGAAAGGAAAAGAAAAAAAAAAAAAAAGAAAAATCTATTCTTGGATTTTTTTAGTATACTATTTTGGTAAGTTTATATATGACTTTTAGCATAGCTTTAGGTCGGATATTGTTAATCACAAATATAAACATGTTCTTACAAGAACAAGAAATTATTTACATTCATGTTTTTTCATTTTCTTTTCCCCCCTAATATATATATATATATATAAAATATCTTTTTGTGAAGTTATTATGGAAACAAAAAAAGAAAAAAAAAAGAAAATTTATTGCTAGGTGGGTTATAAGTAGACGTTGTAGGTTAGAATTTTGCATAGACGTTGAAAGGAGAACAAAATTCACCCCACCAAGCAACCCACTCTATCTCTCTCATACTATATGTTTTAGAGAGAGAAAGTATAAGAAAAAGACATACATATACATATATATATATTATATAAGTAAGTTACTTATATAGACGTTTTTAGTTAGCCTAGACGTTGCATCAATCGCTGGTAAAGGTCTGTCCAAACCCTCCCACTTCCTAACGGAAAACACATCTCATCTCTTCCTTAAATTCTGTTGGGATCATTTCCTTTCATTACTTCTCTTCTTTACCTAAAATCATTTCTTTTTTTTTTTTTTAAATTGAATCTCACATGCTTATATAGTTCTTTCTAGATCTTCTCTTCTCTCTTCTTGTTTTTTTTTTTTCGGTTGGTTAATTTGGATTGATTAATCCAAAAGGAGAGAAAATTATTAGTTTTTCTGCTGTGGAGGAAGAAGATTATTGTAGGAAGGAGAGCAGATGTGTAGCAGAGGCCATTGGAGGCCTGCTGAGGATGAGAAGTTGCGAGATTTGGTGGAAAAATATGGACCTCATAACTGGAACGCCATAGCTGAAAAACTTCAAGGAAGATCAGGTGAATCAATAAAAGAAACTCATATCATCAAAACCCTTGATTCTTTTCTTTTTTTTCCCCCTTTTTTTAGTTGTAATTAGACCATCTTGTATATATATATACATATATACATCCCGAGCGATCACCGTTCTGACTAATTCAAATTCAACTTTCGATTATTTCTCGACTATTGCTCGGGGAGAATACTAACTAGCTAGATCTTTACCTTACTCTTACATGATTCTCTAACTAATAAACTCTTGATTGGATCCCGGATTGCTCTCCCATAGAGTCTGATTACTCTTTCTTCGAGTGAAAATTTCATTCTGACTCTTACACAATTTTATTAACTAATTCAAATTTGACCTAAATTTCTTTAGCAGACTCTAATTCTTGCTCGGGTGAAGGTTTAGTTTGACTAATGGCGTACCTTAATTTGGGTGATGAATTATTTTATATATATATATATATATGTATGTATGACTAATCAAGATATATATATAATTTTGTTCAGGGAAGAGTTGTAGGTTGAGATGGTATAACCAATTAGATCCAAGAATCAACAGAAGCCCTTTCACAGAAGAGGAGGAAGAACGTTTACTTGCTTCTCACCGGATTCACGGCAACAGATGGGCAATAATTGCTAGGCTTTTCCCCGGCCGGACGGATAATGCAGTAAAGAATCATTGGCACGTAATAATGGCAAGAAGGTGCAGAGAAAGATCAAAGATGTATGCAAAACGATCTCAACAAAAATCAGCTGATCAAGAATTACAAAATACAAGTAGAGAAGAAGTTGTTCCATACAAATTTGGTTCATCATTCTTTCATCATCCCAATTATTCATCATTTACTCATCACTCTCCTTACCTAATGGAGTTGCTTTCTAGAAACCCTATCATGAATATAGATCATCAAGGTATAGAAACCCTCCCCAACCCCCCCACCATTCTTTTATTTATTTATTTATTTATTTTGATCTTCACCTAATCTATGATATATATACATATATATATTTTTACTATGGGAAAACTATCACTCTTTAGAATTAAATTATGACATGAAGATACATATTTGGTTATGAAATATACTTTTTTGTCCTAGTTGGTTGCTAAAAATATTAGATTAATTTGGTTGAGGTTAAGGTTTAGTTATCAACATGATGAACATAACACTATCAAAGGTAGCTAGTTGACTAATGGTTTGAACAAGCTTTCTTCTTGATTTAATTGTATATATAGTTGAATTCTAGGTTTTAGCATATATATATATATATATATATATATATATATATATATATATATATATATTAATCATCCTTATTATCCAATAATTCTATGTCTTGATCAAAGATGAAATAATAAATGTAGAATATATATATATATATATATATATATATATATATATATATATATATATATAGGAGATTGTGTGTTCGATTTTTATTTTTTGTTCTTCGTAATAATTATTTTGATCATATTTTAGTTAATTTCTGATGAAGTTAGAATTTTAGGATAACTTATAACTTATTTTTTTGTATGTTTCTAACTTGTCTGATCACGTTGCTGCATAGGTGAAGTGAAACCCTAATTTGATTAGAAATTAACTAAAATATGAAAATGTCACTATATATGAAGACAAAAAAAGACTAAACATAGAGGAATTATCTAAATTGAGAACAATTAATATAATAATAGGGTGTCTAAATTGAACAATATATATATATATATATATATATATATATATGTATGTATAATTTGTTGTGTTTTAATCATTTGTTGGAGGAAGGATTAATAATATTTGTTGTGTTTTATGGGTTGAAATAATTACAGATAGAGATAAGAAGGTGGAGTTTTATGACTTCTTACAAGTGAATGCAGACTCTAACAAAAGTGAAGTAATAGACCATACAACAACAAGAAGGGACGAGGAAGAAGTTGAGCAAGAAGAATCATCAATGGCGGATATTCAAAGGAAGAACCATATCCCTTACTACGATTTCTTATCGGTTCTTCATCAACACTCTTCCTAACTATATATATATATTTACAAGACAGGATCTATATATATATATATATATATATATCATCGGACATCATTAATCATCGATCACTATGAAACAAAATTAAGGTTACACCAAAATTGCTTACACTCATATATATATATATATATATATAGTTAATTGCTAAATTGCATTTACTAGAATTACTGAATGCACAAGTTGTAGATATATATATATATATATATATAGTAAGTTTCTATATATAATTATATGTAGTTACAAATATCCCAAAGAAAATGAAAGATGATCATCAGCTGATATATATATATATATATATATATCGAGATTTCTTGAGTTGATGATGTGTCATTGGAAGTTAAATATAGCCATATCATGGTATATATATATACACACACTGCTGCATAATGCATCTCCATATATATATATTTTTATATCACTCTCATGAAAAACCACAATAATGGATTAGGTCTTGAATGTATGTGATCCAATGGTACATGAAGTATTTTATTTTATATATATATATATATATATATATATATAATATATATATACATATATAGTTTAGATTCTGAATGAAGTTTCAATGTGCATATGGCTGATTTATATGCATATATATACATATATATAATCAAAGTAAACCCTAGGAAGAGGTACATAGTAGTAAAGATAATTAACTACATGTTTGGATCCTATTTATGTTATCATAATCTTTCAAACCTAAAAATTAGGTAATTTTATAATATATATATATATATATATATATATTATATATATATATATAAAGTTAAGAAAGTAGCTTCACTTTGAAAAATTATGAGTTTGAGACATAATAAACACAAAAAATATGTGAAATTTTTTAAAAAATATGCAAATAAAGAACTTATATGTATGTATTCAAATGACTATATATATATTTACTAAGAGTATTGAGTAAAGAATTTTGCTTAATAAAAGCAAGTAAGACTTCAAGTTTACAACACAAATAAAGATAGATGAACTATATATATATATATATATATATATATATATATATATATGTATGTATAACCTATTTTCTCCTCCAAATTGAAATACCTAGCTATAAAATCTAATAGGCCCAGTAGGCTGGTCATGATCCCATTTGTTATTATTATTCTAGTTTACAGGCCAAACCCCCAATAATTTTGGACTTTTTCTTTTTCCCATAAAAGAGCACTCAATTATTATTATTATTTTCTAAAAAAAAAACACATACTTATAAAATAGAGAATAATAAATCCCATTAAAATATATATTTTTTAAAAAATAATAATAATAATAAGTACAATGTTTAGTTATACATCTATTACGATTAAAATTGAATCATAAGATATTATTTGTTAAGTGTCTTGTCTAATTTACAACTTCCTAAAACCAAAAAAAACAAAAAAAGTCACTTTGTTAAAGAAAATGAAAAACCTAACTTTCATTATACATCAAATTCATAAACCTAACAGTTTAGTTTATGTATATAAATAATTCATATTCTCCATCAAACTTTCTTCTTTTTCAGTATTTCAAAAGCAAAAAACAAAAAAAAAAAAAACTTCGACTAAGTCAAATTTGACTCGAATTATTACACTTATAAAGTCTAATTCTTACTTATAAAAAAGTCTTATCCTACCTGTTATATGATGATCATGTAATGCCATACTCAAAATATTGCGCAACATTTATCATGTACTTTTTAATTATGCTAAAAAAAAGTTTCAGTTGACAATAATTATTGAACCAACTCTAAATAGTTAAATATAAGTGACTCAATATATATATATATATATATGTGTGTGTGTGTGTGTGTGTGTGTGTGTGTGTGTGTGATATGTATGTATTTGCTTTGGAAACCCTAAAATTTAAAAGGGTAATAAGATGCAAATTTTCACATAATTAGGGTAACATGAATAGGTAGGTTTCTTAGGTTGACATTTGTCCATAAAGCCCTTCATTTTGCAGCCTAACCAAAAGAAGAAAAGTGGTGGATATTTTGAGGATAGTTAGTACACACTACTTTTTGCACTTGAGTCTCCATAGTCATCAAGATTTCAAAGGCACAATTAATGAAGCAAGATTTTAGTGGGGGACTTTTACAATGGGCTCCTATTTTTGAGCCCTAATTCTTTACTATGATTGAGAAATAACATATGTTAATAGTTGTTAATTTGTGAGGAAAAAGATGTGTTATCATTATTCCATTATTACCCTTCAAAACTTGTATATATATCAAAATTTTGATTATGATAATTGAAGACTTAAAATTTCAATACATATATGAATTGTAAGGTTTTCTTAACTTAACTTAAGTGAGGTTACAGATTCAAACTTGTATTCATATATGCACCGATTTATAATTTGCAAGGAAAAAGATGAGTTATCATTCATCATTTCATTTATGGTGGAAAAGAAAATGTGTATTATTCTATTATTGCCCTTCAAAACTTTTAGTTTTTCTGACAATAAATTGAAACGTTAAAAGACACATATGAACTGATAAAGAACTCTTCTAACTTATATAAGATTACACGTTTAAACTTGCATTTATGTATACAGATATTCAAAATTTATATATTTCCTGCAAAAGATATATTCAACTATGAACATAATTGCATAATTGTGGGATTGTAAAGTAAAATCAAAATATCATTTTTCTTGATTGAAAAAAAAAAGTATAAAATTCAACTACCCTTATGAAATTTCCCATTCAAATTTTGACTTTGTTATGATTGCAAATTATCTCACGACATTAGCAAATGCAGCCCAAGCATCTGTCAGTAGCCACAAAAAAAAAGACATTCTGAATAAATAAAGTGAGGTTGCCAACTATCCTTGCAGGTAGGGATGCAAAGTGCAGATAAACAGTAGAACATGAAAAGTCTCAATTTTGTAACAGAAATTAGCAGCATACTTTCAAAATTCTAACTTTTTTTCTTTTTTAACTCTATATATATATATATATATATATACCTGCATGCAAAGTGCAGATAAACAGTAGAAAATTAAAAGTCTCAATTTTGTGACAGAAATTAGCAGCATACTTTCAAAATTCTAACATTTTTTCTTTTTTAACTATATATATATATATATATATATATATATATATATATATATATATATACCTGCATGCAAAGTGCAGATAAACAGTAGAAAATTAAGATAAACAGTAGAAAATTAAAAGTCTCAATTTTGTGACAGAAATTAGCAGCATACTTTCAAAATTCTAACTTTTTTTCTTTTTTAACTATATATATATATATATATATATTAGATGATATCTTTAATATATGTTTGTATTAGATTAATCTCTATTCGGATGATAGAAAGGTAGAAAGTAAATTATGATTTCAAATTTTAAATAATTGTATAAATAAATAAATTTGATTCGAAATTAACAATAACAAACTAAATCCGGCGAATAAAATTTCTCTTACATTACAATATTATTACTACTATTCTTTATTTTTATCAAAAACTTAGAAAAAGTATTTTTATTATAAATATGAAAATGAATCAATCCATTGATAATTGATTATCAACATACTTAATTCCAGTACAAAAAAAGTAATTAGAAAAGAAAATTAATTAAAGACTATTTTCATTACAAATGAATAATCCACAATTTGCAAGACTTTCTTATAGTGGAAAACAGCTGAAAAAACAATCATTTTTGATGAAGCAAGGAACCACAAAATAATCCATGGCTCTTTATAAATTCTATAGGAATTCCACCTTGGTAAAAATATGGGCACCACCTCTACCAAAATTTCCACATATATCATATACGTGCATGTATCAAGATCCTCTAAAGTTCCCCATTTATCTCCATTTATATGCTCCAAGACAAATTTTTGAAATTTTGATTATCATAAAGTATTCTTAAAGTATCACTCTATCCCTTTATTAGGTCATCTTTTAAAAGATGTTAGAACGAATAGTCGTATAAACAAATGTATATATATATATATATATTAATAACCTTCTGTTCAATTATGAATTTGGTCATTTTTAAGAATAACATACAGATGTAAGAAATTTAAAAGAATTACACTTGTAAATGGCACGTGATATTTTAGATTAATAAATTTATCTAAAATTGAATGTCTTGCAAAATTAAAAGATAATATGTGTTATGTTGTGTGATCCGTAAATCTAATTGTCTTAAATTTTTCACATTCGTGGATGTAATTTGTGTAATTAAAAATTTACGTATGTAATTAACTTCAAGTCCTTAGTAAGAAATTGGTAGATGATTCTCCTAATTTAATTGAGATTGCATATACTCGTATACACAATCGTTTAAAGTTTGAGAACAAAACTTATTACTTCTCTTAAAAAAAAAAATTTATCCAGATTAAATTTATGTAGGATTTAAAGACGTTACTGATTCAGAATACCTAATACCATAAAAAGTAAAAGAATTACGTATGTAGTTATAAAAAATTATAAAATTTACAGTGACGAATTAAAGTTTAATAAGTGTAATATTGCATGAAAGGAGATGGAAAAGGACAAATTTGAAACAAGAAAAAGATGAAAAGAGGAAGTGAAATAGGAAGAAAGGGTTAAAGGTTTAGGGAAAAAAGAGGAGGAAGTGAAGTAATAATATTGCCAAAGTAAAGAATAATTGAAAGGTAGGGGACATAAAGGAACAAAATAGCAATAATTGAAGTACTTTTAGAAATATGCCTAACATGCAAAACTTTCTTATTTCCTTAAAAGGGGGAAAAATTTTCTTTATAAATTGCACATTTTTGTTATTTTACCACTTTATTCATTTATTAAACTACTTTTTCCTCTCAAATTTCCTACATTTGTCATCAACATTCCTACCATTAACAATGTCATTAAATATAACTAAAACTTCTTGCTATATTCTAATCAATTTGTAAATTAGTTAATCTAATTCATAAATAGTTTCACTTATAACTTTAAAAGATCATAAATTCGAATAAAAATTATAGTCTTTTATAGTCAATTCTGTTCGATTTATATAAGATTTATAGAACCATTATCTCCAACAAAAAGTTTCATTAATTGACATTAGACTTATATATATATATATATATAATTAAAAAACTATATTGGAATTTCATTGTGTCCAATAATTCCTTACCTATGCCAGCACTCTATTTTATTTTATTTCCTTTTTGAAAATAATAATAATAATAATAATAATAATAATAATTTCTGAAAAAGCAAATTTATCTAAAGCTTTATATGACATAAACCCACCAAAGACGAGATAAGCCTACTAAGACATATCTCCAAAATATATATATATATATATATATTTGTTTCAAATAATTTAAATTCAATTTGAATTATATTAACTTAATCTATCTATCTCCGATATAATATTTTATAAAAAATATTAAACTTATAATCTTATAATCTCGTATAATATTTATAATGTGTTTTGCAATTATCACGAAATATATTATATATATATTATATATATATATATATATGAAGTTTCCTTTTATGAGAGGAATACCTTAAGAACCACAAAGAAATGAATGTGTCGTTGTATTATTGATGACAAGTGGGTGGAATCCATTGGTCTTTTCCATCATTCAGGATTGATTTTTCTTTGCTGATTTGGACATCAATTTCTACTAAAAGATAATATCACTGATTTAGTCTCATGACATTCCAAAAAATTAAAAAAAAAAAAAAAAGCTGAGGTGTATATCTCATAGCCATATTCAATGGAGGATGACGTAATTAAAGAAAACCCTTGGGACCCTTTACGTCCTTTTTTTAATTTTTTATTTTTTCTTCCATTGTTCTTCTTTCTTTTCAGTATTTATCTGCACAGTTTTATTTAATGGAAATGATATATATATATATATATATTTCTATAGTCCCACAGAACTTTTTATTATTTTAATTTAATTTATGGTGTATCACCCTTTTTTTTGTTTTAACCTTTTGTGAAGGTGTTGTAGCTATATATATAGTCATAAGCAGCCCATGCAATTTCCATATCTGCTAAGAACAAAACCTACTTGGGGAAAGAAAGAAAAAAAAAACCAGAGAATTTCTCTTATAGCAAGAAATCCCCCCCATTGGATTTTTGCTACCAAACATGACTTCTTCTTCACAATGGGCTCTTGCTTGTGGGATTCTTGGTACGTACAAAACCATCTCTCTCTCTCTAAATCTTTTTGTTCTTACATAATTTGTATATTCTTTTGATTCATTCTCCCACATCATGTTTCATTCATTTAATCATATGTGCAATCATTTAATTTGGAGGCTATTACTTGTTTGATTTAGAGAGAGAAAGTCATTGATGATTATTTATGTTTTTTTGTGTATCGTTTGCTGTCGTTTTCTTGCAGGGAATATCATCTCTTTTGGCGTGTTTCTGTCTCCCTTGTAAGTTCATATATATTTGTTTCTCTTTCTTTCTCTCTCTCTCTCTCTAAATATATATATATATATTGAATTAATTAATTTGTGTGTAGGCCGACGTTCTATACAATTTACAAGAAAAAATCAACAGAAGGTTTTCAATGCCTTCCGTACGTTGTTTCACTGTTCAGTGCTATGCTTTGGATATACTATGCATTCCTCAAGTCCAATACAACCCTTCTAATCACTATTAATGCCTTTGGCGTTTTGGTTGAAACAATCTACATTGGCTTCTACCTTTACTATGCCTCCAAAAAGGCCAGGGTAATTATTATTTATCATGATCTTTTAAAGTATATATATATATATATGTATGTATATGTATTTTTCAAAGTTATAACTGATGACATGCATGCATGCATGCAGATAGAGACAGGAAAGCTATTGGTGTTGTTCATAGCAGTTGGATTTGGTCTTGTTCTTCTACTTACTTACTTTCTGGCAAAAGGATTAACTCGGACACATATTGTCGGATGGATTTGTCTTGTTTTCTCCTTGTGTGTCTTCGTCGCACCATTAGGCATTGTGAAACGAGTGATACAAACAAAAAGTGTGGAATACATGCCGTTTGCTCTATCAGCTTTTCTCACACTCAGTGCTGTTGTGTGGTTCTTCTATGGTCTAATGATAAAAGACTTCAACGTGGCTGTAAGTATATCTATATATATATATTATTTTTATTACATCTGTTTATTTTCCATGTTTCGTATGTTATATATATATATATATTTATTTATTTATACATGCCACATGAATCCCCCACCCACCACAGACAATATATATATATTATATAAAATATATAGAGAGAGATAAAAAGTGGATGTTAGTGGAGTGTTATAATAATCATAAAAATACTAACTTTATAAAATTAAATTAGGGTTTAAGACAAAATTCTTGATAAATTTCTTCTAGGTGATTAACCTTTTTTTTGTTGTTATTATTATAGATTCCAAATGTTTTGGGGTTCACTTTTGGCGTAGTACAAATGATATTGTATCAAATATACAATAAATCAGAGAAAGAGAAAATTGCAAAGGACCAGCAAAAGCAACTTTGTGCAGAAGTGCTTGCTGACCAAATTATAATTGTGGATGAACACAAGATTTCTGATAAAGCTCATGAACAAGTGATTGACATGACAAAACTCGGTGCACTCGAGAAAATTCCGGTGGTTTTACGTCGCGGCGGCGACGGTGGCGGCGGGGAAGACGATTCAGAAATAATTAATAATTTAGAAAAGGACATAATTCACCACCACCAGACTAAAATGATTGCAGCTGTGTGATTTGCTAATATTTCATATTTCATATTTGAATTTTCTTTTGGTTTTTATTTTACTCTTAATATTGTGTAACATTAATTCCATGCTTAACTTCATGTACTTTGTCAAAACTCTAATAAAATTTCGAGTAATTTTTTTCCTTTTATTTCCCTTTTTGTCAATTTTTTTTAATCCACAAATTTATATTCGTATTCATGATTTATTATAAAAGTATGTTAAGAATACATAACTTAATTAATAACAACTTCATTTATAATTTAAAAAAACAGTAAAAATGAAAATGTCTTTAATTTCAAAATATAGAAGTCGAAAAAGGTGTAACTCGATTATTAAGCTTTAGTAATATTATATATATATATATATATAGAAACTATATTCTACTTACTTATAATATGCATATGTACATACATATATATACATAATTAGTGTATGTATAAAATCAATTATGGAGGCTACACCAAAAGATTTTGAAGTTATTTTATCCCCAAAGTATTATATATATATATATATATATATATATATATAGATCATATTTGGCACCTAGCTGTCAACTTTTTTTGTTTTTTTTCTTTTTTCCTTTTTCTTTCCTTTTGTTTGATATTTATCATGAACATGTGAACAAAAATGTGTACATGAACTAGTAATAATACTATTTGTAATTGAAGAAATTATGAATTCGAGTAAGAAAAAACAAACGTGTAGTTATTGTAAATTAAACTTTTTATTTTTGAGAAAATTAATTTAGAATTGGCTTTGGGTTTCTAATAAGAGATTTAAACCTAGTTCAACATTTGTTCACTTACGTGTGTATATATATATATATATATATATTATAAAAAGAATAGGCACTTTGATCTACAACTGGCCACTTGGACACCTCCCTTTCCTCCCACCAAAGTAAGTTGATTGAGAATTATCATTTGAGTCATTTATCTTTCTTTCTTTTTTTTTTTTTTTTTAATGAATCTTTGAATCATTTCCTTCCCCCCCAAAAAAAACTAATAAAAAGAATCTTTGGATCATCATATATGGTAAGAAATAAATTTATAATTTATTTTTTTCAGTGATTATAAATTCATGAAAAAAAAACTTTATTTTTTACATGTAAAAATACGTAAAAATATATAAAAAAAATTTGATTAAGCGTAAGAGATTTTAGAAGTAACTTACGCCTTTAACTCTGTTTAGTCCATAAGTAAAAGCATATATCAAGAGGATAAATGGTTCCCATTCCGGGACATGCACGGTTTCCGCTATAATGGATCTAAAAGGATTTACGGATAATTATTTAATATTTTCGTTGTTGTATCAAAAAGTGTATTTCAATTGATTGTGATTATCTCTGTCCATTATTATATATCATTACACATTTACTGTAACTTTCGATGTTGTATCAATTTTAATTTCATTTAACATGTTGAAATTATTTGACTATTTTGTATATCAATACAATAAGTCACATTTGCTACTTATTTCTTTCTCTCTATATATATATATATTGAATAATTCATGCAAACTTTTTTTCTTATTTTACAAATAAATGCATTATAGTATATATATATATATATATATATATATATTTGAAGATTAGAGATATGTTTCAATTTTGATAAGTGGTGATCATACATCCAATGGTTTCTTTTTCAATAGTTGGATGAATTCATTATGTCATTGGACCATGAAATTTTATTAAAGTTAATTTCATCCTCCTAACATGCGTAGTTGCTTCCTCTACTCCGATTCCTTTAGCCACACAAGAAAAGAGCCACAAAGATAAAGCATTCTTTCCATTATAGCTCCTAAAGGGAGTGTTTCCTACAAGTCTATCTTATATTCTTATATATATATATATATATATATATATATATTATATAATATGTATATAGATATATACTACTTTCCCATTGTAATAACAAATGATTATCTTTCTTTCTTTCTTATAATTTATTAATTCTTTGTAATTATAAAAATCAATCATCTTTTCCTTCACTCAACTTCCCCTAAGGTGGGAAAAGTTATTACCATATCAAATGCAATTATATAATCCTTTGACCAAAATTCTTTTGACCAATAATTTCTTGATTCTTGGTGAAGTGATAATTAGTTTTTGTGTTGGAATCAATTCAAAACAAGAAAAGTTAATGTTTTTCCTTTTCTTCTTATAATTGAAGTAGCGTATGCATATGAATCAAGGAATAGATTTGTCTAATGGAAGTAATTTATGTTAATGTGACTCTTTATTCATTTATTTGTCACATTAAAGACTCGTCATCTTTATATTTTATTTATGTTTTTTTCCGAATTAACTTTTCTGTTACGTTTCTCAATTGAATACAAATTTAAATTATATAACTATGTTGTGAAACGAGCAAAATATTGTGGGATCACTAATGATTTAAGTAAGTGGATTCGAAATAGTGGGATATGTAACTTTATATTTCTCTTTTAAAATTGGAAAAGAATAGATAAATAACTCAATCTTTTAGATCTGTATTTTTCGTTTATCTTACGTCTTAAATTCGACTTTTTATTATGTGATTTCTTTACATTCCTATCATTTTTTCTTTCTTTTTTTTTCTCCTTTTCCTTTTCTTGCTAGATTTAACTTTTGTTCTAATGCAACATTTCTTGACACGTCAAAATATATTTCACCTTGCCTCTTATGCTTTCAAGGTAAATTTAAGAAAACAAAATTATAGAACAAAATCATCCTTTAAAACAAGTCAAATTTATATTCACACTCAATCTCATCATATTTACTCATAAATTTTCTTCAAAATGTAGAGCAAAGATTTACCCTCTTTCCATTATGTGTTGACAAAATGTTCACTCAACTTCCCCTAAGGTGGGAAAAGTTACTACCATATCAAATGCAATTATATAATCCTTGACCAAGAATTTGTTGATTCTTGATGATGTGATAATTATATAAGGGTTATTAAATTTGATTATGGGTTTTTTAGTTTGAATCAATTAAACATTATATGCGTTTGAATTAAAGAAATCGATCTATTTCAAGAATTCTGTAATGAAAGTAATTGACGTGATTGTGACGATTTATTCATTTATTTGTCCTATTCAAGTCTCATCATTTTTATATTCTATTAATGTCTTTTACGAATTAGCTTTACTACTGTCTTTCTCCATAGAATACAAATTTGAATTGTATAACCATGATTGGAGAATTGTCATTCTCCAAGTGAATGAATGTGAAAGAATGTGATCTATATAACTTTTATATTTCTCTTTTAAAAAAAAAATGTAAATAACTCAATCTTCTAGATCTTATATTTCTCATTTATCTTACACCATAAATTCGACTTTTTTATTATGTAATTTTCAATCTTGATTGAAACCCTATTCTTTTTCCCCCTTTTTCTTTTGTTTTCCTTTTTCTTTTCTTGCTAGCTAAGTAAACAAAACTATAGAATGAAATCATCCATCAAAACAAGTTAAAACTATATTCACAATCAATCCTCCTACTTAAATTTTCTTCAAATGTAAAGCAAAGATTTACCCTCTTTCTATTTTGTGTTGATAAAAATACCTTTTTTATTTTGGAAATAGCCTATTACATTGAGATTATATATATATATATATATATTATAATATATATAAATACA
>CM049930.1:0-362500 GCA_027405835.1 Asclepias syriaca | reverse complement strand
AAAGATATTTTTGTAAGAGAATCTTTTCTTTTTGATCGATCATTTCCACTTTCCCATGTAAAAAATGTTGCAAAAATCATAGCCATGGCACGTCTACTCTAACAGCCCAATTTTATATACATACATACATACATAATATGCTTATATAATATATATATATATATATATTATATGCTTACCAGAATTTCTTAATTAAACAATTGACAGGTAAAAAGGTTTTCATTACATGAAAAAAAAGCACTGCTAATTTTATTACATAATGGGAAGATGCTATTGCGCTTTATCTCCTAACCTTTTTTGACCCTAACATGAGACTATTGGTGGTTACAATAACATTTTGCAACAAAAGTTATTCAAACAAACCTTAATTAATTATGTCCAAATATATATATATATAGATATTGTAAGTTTAAAATTGATTAATTTGGTTAATTAATAATTAATGAAAGTGCTTTATGAGATGATGACCCAAACAAGGTCCATCAATGATCTCCTTATATATATATATTGATTTTGTTGGTTAAAAATATTAGTTGAAAGCAAATGAATAATCAATTCACTTGGCTTTCCTACTTTAAATAGCATTAGAATCTCAAAAGATTGAGTTTAGAGGGAGAAAATTAATCCTTGAGATTGAAGAAATCCATGGAGGAAAATGAAAGGTGGGAAAAAGAAAGAATTTTTTTTTGCATAACCCTATTTTATTATCATGAGTGCTTGATGTTGTGAGTGAATGACATAAAAGGTTGGTTTAAACACACAATTACTAATTAATTAAGTAATAAGTTTAATAATAACAATCAAACTAATACAAGTATACGGATTTGATTGATTTATTTAGGAGTTTAGGTTAACTTTGCATTCGAGAGATTATAGAGACAATATTCTAGTTCAGTGTCATGATCTAGACTTGTGAAGTTGTGCCGCGATTATAAACTAACAACATTTACGATCAATTACTTAGAAACGTTCTTATTGTACTAAAAGAAATATCTCCAATTGGCAATAAGTATTTAGACTCATTTTTATATTTCATAATAAATCGTTATATACTTAATATGTGGAACAAAATATTATATGTAGGGACTAAAATGCAATTCTAGGTTTGATTCCAGCTACAAATTCATAACTAAATGAATCAAACAAGGTCTTGCAATGCAATTAGTTTAGTAACAAGGACTAGTTATGCTTGAAAGGTGGAAAGAAAAAAGAGTGAGGACAAGTTGACATGTTTAGTCATTGAATTTGTACTTTTTTAAATTATTAAACTTTTTTTTTTTTTGTGAGGGATGTTAAGTCATTTCTATCTTTACTTTTAATAAAAGAATATATTTTATCACTTATAAAAAAAGTTTAATAACTTTTACAATTAAAGATCATGCAAATTTTTGGGGACTAAAGAACAATTTACTAAAGATTTAGGGAAGAACTAAGTATCCTATTTCTCTTGTTAAGAATTGTCTAGAAATTTTTGTTGTGAAATGGTGAAATGCTTTATAAATTAATGCAAATTAGTTTCTGCTTGGGAATTAGTTGCCTCTTTCTAGCCGATATATCTTTGAGTAGGCAATATTTTGTACAAGTTTTTCTGTTTGTAAATCTTTATTTATTTATTAATACAAATTTCGATTTCAAACAAAAAAAATTTCATATCTAAAACAAGTTTTCAAGAAACTTGATGTAGCATGATCCTAATTGTTCTAATTCCCTTTTCTTTCTTCCTCTCCTCTCCTGGGATCCTTCTTTTCTTGAAGGGTTTTCTTTAATCTCTTTGTTCTTGGCGCTCTCTGTCTCTCTTGGCGTTCTCTCTTTTTGCCCTTTTTTGTATGTGTGTGTGATGGTTGTCTTAGATGAGCTCTCTTTCTCTCTTAGGGAGGTATTTATTTACTATTATCTACAATATGTGGGTCTTTTGTGTTATGAGCCGTTCTTAGATAATTTAGATTTTTGGCTGGTATAATGATGAGATTTTTGTATACGAGATTTTTGAAATATTTTGTGTTGTGAAAATATATTTTGTGTATGGGGGTATGGTACATATACCAAAACTGCTCGAATAAATGCAGATTAGTAAAATTATCCACTAATGAACAAGAAATATTAAGTATCTAGGTAAGGTTAGGTGATCAAATGTAATATATGAACTATAATGCAAACTTAGGTGGAATAAACAATATATATATATATATTATATGATTGATCATTGGAAATATTTAAGGTTTTATATTGATCTCCAATCCCAAGAATTTATTTAAGTATTCACTTGTTAGGTAGACTCTAAAAAAGCATCAATAGATTGATATAAAAAAAGGTTTGATCTTTAAATTCTTGAAAACTAGCATGGTTAAATCATAGTCCCTCAAATAGTTTTTGTAAGGTATATGTGCTTGTTTTAAGTGCTATTGATGTGTACATTTTGTATACACCACAAGCAAGTGGTTCTTTATAGGTTACCTTTTTTCTTTTCTTTTTTTTTCTTTTCAAATAAAATATATAATCATCTTAAATTAGTAATTTAATATTTCCATCGACTAATTTAAGAGAAATTTACAGAAAAAAACTCTCAAAATTACAGTACAGCGCTTGACTGAAAATACAAATCCGTGGTTGATATGAATCAAACATAAGTCCAAGTGAAAGCATCTAAGTACGCCAACTCTGTTCTGTGCGTACCATTTTTTTCGATAATTTCTTAATACAATAATGAGAAGAGAGATTTGATCGACATATCATATTAGTTATATAAGATGAGATAGACTTATATCACAAAGGCACAAAAAAGAGATTTGATCGATACATCATGTCAGTCATGCAGGATGATATAGACTTATATGGAATAATTCATGAAGGTCTAAATTATCACAAATGCCCAAGAGGATTGCCCAAGGGAAAAGACAATCACTTTATTCTTGCCTTCTTAAAAAAAATGAAGGACCATTTGTTAAATTTATTACATACAACCAACATTCTCTCTATATCTCTAATTTAAGTGTTGAAAAATACTCTCACACAATATGAAAAGACATTTTAACATGTTACAAGACTTGTTCCTTAACTATTTGTTTTGTTAGATCATCTAGTGTCCAAAATTATCACAATTTCGATTAATTCGGATTCAGTTCGAATTGCGCTAGCAAAATTCACTGAAACTCACCCTAACTCTTACATGGAATTCACAACAAGTATCAAATCTTCGATTTTATGTAGTACTTAGCTTATTCCTTAACTATTAATTCTTCAATGAGTAGAACATATTTGAATCTTATTGTGTATCTTTTCTAAGTATTTCATTCATGCCCTTAAATATTGGGAAGAATAATCATGTGGTCTATCCTAGTAGCAATTAATTGAGACAAATATTTCTTTCTAAAAAGTCGTTTTAAGTACAAGTTTTGCTGGATTTTATTACAAAAACTTTTTTTTCCTTTCCTTAAAATATGATCATCTTAAGGATGTTACCATGGAGTATTATAATTATTGATGGACATTCTTCAAATGCAGCCCAACAATTTATGAACATTACCAAAAAAAAAAAAAAAAAAAAACAAATTAGACCATATGGTACATTCTACAAATGTGGCCCAGCAAATCAGGAACATTACAATTTTTATTTTGTTTTTCCTTAAAAAAAAAAAAAAAAAACGTACTTTTAAATGTTTTCTCCACCCTAAATGCTTCCCCAAGCCAAATCCGCTAAATACTTTCTTCAGGGCTTGAAGCAAACTAAGTCAACTAAATATTTTTTTTGAGGACAGAAGCTTCGTAAGTCAAGTCCGCTAAATACTTTCTTCAGGGCTTGAAGCAAACTAAGTCAACTAAATATTTTTTTCAGGGCAGAAGCTTCGTAAGTCAAGTCTGCTAAATACTTGCTTTAAGACAGACGCTCTGCAAGTCGAGTTCGAAAAAAATATCTTTCAAGGCAAATTTCCACCCTAAATGCTATCGCAAGTCGAGTTCGAAAAAAATATCTTTCAAGGCAGATTTCCACCCTAAATGCTATCGCAAGCCGAGTCCACTTTTTGCCGAGTCCACTTTTTTCAGGGCAGACGCTTCGCAAGCCGAGTCTAAAAAAGATATTTTCTAAGATAGATGTTGCTTCCTTCAGGGCAGACGCTCTGTAAGTCAAGTCCAGAAAAGATATCCTCTAGGACAAACGCTTGAAAAAGATATCCTACAAGGCAAACCCTTTTGCAAACCAAATCTAAAAAAAATATTTTTTAAGATAAACGTTTTGCAAGCAAGTTCAAATTAATTTCATCGAAAAAATGAGAATACCGCTCCAAGTACAAAAATAAAAAATATATATATAACTTTTACTCAAGAAAAATACCAATACTCCAATACTTCTAAGTTCTTACCTAGAAAAAGATTTTACTTATTACAAAGACTTTGAACATTATATATATATATATATATTGATGGAGCTATCACCTAATCTAAACTTAGGTACTAGATATTTCTTGAAACATCTAATATTTAAGATCACAGTTTAGATTCTGAGTAATTTAGATCCGAGTTAAGAATAGAATTGAAAAATTTGTGAAACATGAGTTGAGGTAAATGAAAATGTGTATATATATATATATATGTATAGGCAGTGAATACAGGTCAATTTGGGCTATATTGTATAAACCATTCCAACTTGTAGTAGTGCAGCATGGGGAATATTGAGTACAACTGTAGGCTCTCTACAATTCTTGTCAAGAAAAACATATATAAGCACAACAATTTGCTTCAAAAAACTAGAACCATTCCTGATTGACAATTGTGATTGTCCCAAGAAATAAGCACTGCCACTCTCTCGAGCGTCGACTAGTGCTTGCAGTTCTTCCCTCACTGCCTCATTCATCATCATGGTAGGACTATTAGGAGCAGGTAACAGAAAATGTACCTTTTTCCGCTTCAGTGGAGCAGAACTGCTCTCCGACGATGGATTACCATCACCATCAGCAGCAGCAGCAGCAGCAGCAGCAGAGGTTCGACCCAAAACCATCATCTTTCCTTCCGGAGATGTTAATGCTTCTTGATCTGCTTCAGGTTCATCCTTGGTAATAAAGTCGCCAATTGAGCTAATAATGTGACCCTCAAAATCATCGGTATCTCTGATACAGTCAGAGTAGCCGTATAAGACAATGCACCTATAGATCTTGTATTCTTTAGGACCAACTCTGCCTACAAGGTACCTCTGATTATTTGGAACATAGGCTACTGGAAGTGATTTGAATGATACAAAGATTAGAACTTGATGAAATGCTGGTAAGTTTGTGATGAAATGAGTAAAAAAAGCCGGGATTCCAGATACGATATCGGTGTAGATAAAGCCAATTCCGGGTACCCTAGAGATACCTAGACCTGGACTCAAATCCGTTAACCAGTCAACTGAGACCTTGTTTTCTATGTCAAATTCATATTTTTTCAAAGTACCATAGTGCCAAGAACTCATGATTGTCAAGAATAGTACCAAGATTATTGCTATAGACCATGCCCCTTTCGGAAAGTTCATCAGACATGCAGATAGGTATATGGTCTCGATAGATCCAAAGAATAATAAGAAACAGATAGATACGAATATACTCTTCTCCCAGTACAAAGAAATAATAAGTGACATCAGACAAGTTGTAACTAGCATTCCAAGAATCACAGCTAAACCTGTTAACATGGAAAACAGAAAAAGGCAAAGATTTAGGAAGTAAAATTCCATACATTAGCATATAATGCGATTGTGTTATCCGCTCGTGTAAGTATTTATTCAACTTTGTCATATAATGCGCATAGGAAATGGCTTCGTTATTTGAACTAAAAGAAGAATTGGGTACCTGCTGCCTTTCCAATCGGAGATATCTGGTGGAAACCAACTGTAATTCCTAAACACAAGAGCATAAATAGCCAATTCACATCCGGGACGTAGACCTGACCGTGTATTTCTTCTGATGTATGAACAACTTTTACTCGAGGAAAGCAACTTAGTGCTTGGCACTGATTTATGATGGAAAAACTAGCTGTGATGGTCGCTTGGCTTCCCACAGCCGAAGCAAATATCGATAACACAGAAAAAGCATGATGCAGATTTTCTGAAATTTCCAGTTTTGCACTAGTTAGAGTGTAAGAGTTTCTAGGCTACACAGAGTACTCGTACTCGTGTTCTAAATATACAAATTCAGAATCACAATAAAAAGGAAAAGAACTTACTAGAAGGAACAGATTCGCTTATGTGAAAAATGTCATCAGAAGTACCAATATTTTTGGCGATGAAAGCAGCTTGACCGGCATAACATAACATGAGTGATGGATATATCAAACATACAAATGTTACCTGCACTAGAAACCATCACTGCATAGTCTTTTCTGCCAGATTTCCATTTATTTACATTAATCGGTGCGCAAAATAACACCATTTTTGAAAAGTGAAATAGATTGAATTGATGCAGGAAGCATACCTTTATAGATCTCTTTGAAAAGTGACCTAAATCTGCGAACATCGTTTCCGTTCCTGAAAGTCACTATACTTGTTACTATAATTAAAACATTGTGATTAGGAAACATGTATATTTGAACTAACCTGCTACACATAGGACCACGCTTCCCAACAGTTTCCAACTTTTAACATTGATATTCTTAATGAACCTGAACATATATATCGGAGAGATTGCGGAGAGGATCTCGTGATTTTGGATTATATTATACAGACCAACACTGCTGATGAAAACGAGCCATAGAATTACGATTGGTGCAAAAGCAATGCCAATTCTTTGGGTTCCATAGTGTTGAAGAGTGAAAAGACCTATCAATATACTGCATGCCAATGGTAATGGCACTGCAAAATCATGTGAAAGAAGTAGAAATTCCATTAATTGGACTAATAAAAATGCAGGCATTATATCATATTACATCTATTGTCATATCTTGCAGAATTGCCTTTTTATATTAACAAAAATGAAAAGAAAATTGCAAGTGAAAATGCATTAGAGAAACTTGTCTTTTTTTAGATTGATTAAAGCTCATGATATGCATATGAAGCAATGAATTCAATGAAAAGGACAAGTTTATGAAGAAAAGATTCATAATCCGTGTAAACATAGTACCGGAGGAAAGTTCTAATTTTTCTTCACCTCACTGATACCTGGAAGAAAGGATAGCAGGATTTGTGAGGGGAATCATTCAAATGAAGAGGGAAAAGAGAAACATGGATGATGTGCAAGCACAGATACAATTAAAAGTAATTGGAAGTAGGAAAAATGAAGGAGAAAAGAAAGTAAAGATAAGAAACATTTGAATAGAAAAACGAAAGGTCTATAGAGTATTAGTCCGAGTAAAAGAATATGATGGAGAGAAAAATATATGCTGTGGTTTTAAGATATGGGGAAATGACACGGAATGGAAGAAGCTAGAAGCTAGAAGAAGTAAATTCCCTCGACAAAAGACTTGATTTTCGGTTATTAAAAACTTCTGTTGTGCTCATTTCTTTGTACAAGTGTTTTTTTATGCTTAAAAGATCTAGTTGTTCCAATCTGGCCTAATGTTAGACTTTTAACTTCTCCCGGCTCAAATATCCAAACGAAGAATTGAGGAACAGAAAATAGTGTTCTAATATATGTAGGAAGAAGCATCGTAATATGAAACCAATGAGATATGCACGACGGAATATCAAACATTTGATTATAGTAAAAACCAAGGACTTACATTTGTTTAAAACGTTATCAACCTCTTTTCTTCTATTATCTGATGAGATCACTAGTAAGCCAAAAATACAATGTTAAATTCCATGTTTAGGAAAACGAAAATCATATTTTTCTTCTAGTTATATATACTTACATCGTTGAGATAATTTAGTCATTGATCGTCCAAGATTTGATGTAGCTGACAAAACTGAGAAGTGGAAGCAATTGATAGATTGTGAAAGTTCAGTAACAAACTCTGAGTAAAGTAAAGTAAAGCCGACGTATCAGTTTGCAAGGATAAGCAAATCTAACCTGAAACAGATGGAGTTAAAACTCCATCACCAATTATCATGCAACAACCAAATATAGCAAGAAAGAGCAATAAATAGTGACTGCTTTTGTGTTTCTCAATGGCTCTTCTTGCTCTTGATTGCACTTTGACCTCAGAGCTTCTCCCATCCTGCTGCATAATTGCACTAGTAACAGTATCATTAGGAAGCAGCCCAACTTTGGCATGTCGACAAAGAAGTGAGTATAACGAAAATGTACCACCTGCAAGAATTCAAGGATGTTCAAACAAAGAAAAAAAGCCTTTGTGAAAAAACCCGAGTATAGGAACCAATTCTAAGTATTACCTTCTCCATGGTCGTCGGCTTTGAGAACTATAAAGGCATATTTCAGTAAGGGAATGATGGTGAATGTCCAGAAAATGAAGGAAAAGAGTTCATATATCTGTTTATCTGACTCAACTTCATTTGGCTTAATCAAGCCAAATACATACAAGGGAGCCGTGCTCAAGCGGCCGTACACTACTCCAAGGCTTTGAAATGACAAAATGATAGTACGCAGCCAGGTCTCTCTCTTTTTATTTTCCTATAAAATGAAATACAATTTGAAAACTTGCAGTAAACATCTCAGTTATTAACCATTAATAACAGTATAAAGATATGGATTTTAAAACAGATCAGTAGAAATCAGAAAAGAATATTATAGTCTGGTAATCATTTGAGAGAATAAAAATCACTACTACTTTTCCCTCTCTTCCAATACAACAAGGAATGCTTCAATATTAGAACTGAACTCTTTTCCAAGTACACTATATACTGGTGAAAATTAGAGAATTTGAACAAATTTCTATAATCAAGAAGAAATAATGAAATAATGAATAGAACTCAGTTGGGCACAAGATTCTCAACAGCACAATTTCAAAATCTAAAGATAGAAAGTTGAATCTTAGACTTGAAGCTTCTCAAGGCAACAAGAAAAACATGATTATGAAATCTATAGAAACCTTAAAGTGTGTGTATATATATATATATATAACAGACCACTGCATTTCTGATTTATCAGAAGGATAAAAACTGAATCTGAACAAAAATTAATGGAAGATTATATGTAATCTCATAAATTGAGAAAGGAATAATCTTTTCCACAACAACATATACTCTTATCAGCTCAAAATCAAATTCATAATCAGGGTGCAATCAAACTGTATATCATAAAGTAAAGAAGAATCAAGAAAAACAGTAAAATTGAAAACCCATAAAGTAAAAATGTTCCAAATAGTAAGCAAATTCTCTAAACAAATCAAGAAAATCATTTAAATGAACTTGCCTTGAAGTCGAAAGAAACTGATTCAGACCTCAGTACAGGATCCATAGTAGTAGCAGAAGGAAGTAAAGATAAGGAAAAAAGAAAATGGAATTAATATAATATATATATATATACAACTATTTTGGAGGAAACAAGAAATATACCGTACGGTATGGGATGGCGGAAAAAACAAGTGAAAGAAATCTTGGGAAAGCTGAAGTATTGGGAGTATAACATGCTTTATATTATATTAACATGTGCATGCATGTGTTACTAACCCAACAATTTTGGTTTTTTTTTTTTTTTTTTTTTTTTGAGAAGAAATTAATATTTACTAAAAGAATTTGTGACATTTGTAAAAAAAGGTATACTTGGTGATTTCATAATTTACCAAAAAGAAAAAAAAAAAAAACACTTGGTGATTTCATAAAGTTTAAGGTTTTATGTTTGTTGTTTAAAGTAAAAGTTCAAGGTACAAGTTTTAGGATTTGCAGAGTTTTTGCTCAAAGTGTCCTAATTTTTTTAAACAATTTCAGGTTTGGTCTTGAAGAGTATTTTAAGAATGAGTCCAAATGTGGGTATCATTTTAAAATTTTGTCTCTAATTCTAGGACTCGTTCCAAGTCCTTGTCATGAAAATAAGATTTCTTTAAAGTTCAATTAAACTCCAATTTCACAAAATAATTTTGGAATATATTGAATTTTTATATACAATTTATATATGGTATTATTGGAGGAGCTAATTAGATTCAATTTTTTGGAATTCTAATATTCTATATGATGAAAATGGCAATTCATATTCTGAAAGGTCCGCTAAAATCAGAGATATTTAGAAGATAAATTTCTTATTCTAATATAGTGCAAAAGTTATGCAATTATAAAAGTATTTATACGACAAACAACAAAGTTGAAGTTCATACTATACTATGGTGTTGTAAGGTATTGTTCTTTTGTTCAATACACTGCCATTGTAACCACGCATGAGAAAAATATGAAACGTATTTGGTCTATAATAAATGATTTCAATATTGTGGGTGTTTTTGTTTTAGTTCAATTTGAATCCATTCAATCTACTACTTCTTCACATATTAACATCAATCAAGAAGTTCACTCCGATCCTCTTTCGCCGTCAATAATTCGTGAATCTTCAATACCTCTTATGCCATCAAATACAAGCTTGTTAAGACCCTTGTCGATGAAAAATAATACATGTGTTCACAATAATTTCATATTTTCAATTCCAAATAATTTGTCATTCAATCCATGCTACATGTGTATCACGTGAGTTGTTAATAATAATCGCAAAAAATTGACGCATAAGTATATTACATGAAATATCATACATCTTATGACGAATGATCCAAAGACATAAGTGTTATCAAAAAAGAAGTGCGTAAGTTATTTCAAAATAATTGTTCCTACAAGAAATGATAGCACACAAGGAAGGCTGCAATTGAAATCTTGTTCAAGAATCAGAATGACACTTTCAAACTATTACTGAAGTACATGTGTCTTACGAAAAGTAAATCCAAATACAATCTTACATTGAAAACATCATCAATCCAGTTCATAAAATGATAAAGTATTCCACTACATGTTTTTGTTGGGGTCAACCCATGTCCCACATCTGAAGATAATGCTAGAGGTGACTAGCATATAAGAGTTCCACTAACTCCATTAGTATGAGGCCTTTTGGGAAGTTGCCCAAGTATAAAACCGTGAGGGCTTAGGCCTAAAGCGGACAATATCATACTAATGTGGAGTTGAGTGGTGGAAGCCCAACCTTGTGGGTATATGCGGGCCTAACAAGTGGTATCAGAGCCAAATGCTAGAGGGCTTGCTTGCCAGATGTGGATGCCTTGCGAAAGATGCAAGATGATTATCCCTCTCTAGGGGAGGACACGGGTATGTGGTCCTTGGTTTGAGGGGAGGATTGTTGGGGTCAACCCATGTCCCACATCTGAAGATAATGCTAGAGGTGACTAGCATATAAGAGTTCCACTAACTCCATTAGTATGAGGCCTTTTGGGAAGTTGCCCAAGTATAAAACCGTGAGGGCTTAGGCCTAAAGCGGACAATATCATACTAATGTGGAGTTGAGTGGTGGAAGCCCAACCTTGTGGGTATATGCGGGCCTAACAGTTTTGATCTTTCAAGGCGTCAATCTTCGATTTTACCCATTGTCGACCAATTATTTCTATAAATGGTACATTTATCCTATAGATGCAAAAAAATAAAAATAAAATAATAAATAAAAAGTGTTCTTCTATCTCATTGAATTGAATTGATGTTGTTCTATTGTATTTTGTAAGAGGTAGAAATTGATAAAATGTAAGACTCGTTCTTTGGCAATATTTTGCTTCTATTCCTACTTCTGTTTACAAGTTTCAAGTTTTTTTTTAAAAAAACTTTTACATTTCAAATATTTTTGGTTCTAAGTTCCATGTTATTTAGTTTCAATATTATAGATTAAAGATTTATGTTTTAAGGTTAATGTTTAAGTTTTAAGGTTTAAAAATACAGATTTCAAATTATGGTAAATTTTAGGTTTTTATGGTTTAGTTTTTAGGTTTCAGTATATAATTGAAGTGTCAAAAATTAAGTTTTGTATTTAATATTTCACTAGGTTCCATGTCCAGTTTCCAAGTTAATGGTTGCATGTTTTCTAGTTTAAGGTTGCAGGTTCCATGTTTAAAATTCTAAGGTTTAAGGTTGAAGATTTGAATTTTTTAAGATTTCAACGTTTAATGTAGGTTTATGGTTCACATTTTAAGGTTAAATGTTAACATTTAACGTGAAATATTTAAAGTTTATAATATTTTTCAAAGGTTCACAGTTTAAGGTTTCAATTTAAGTGATCATATTTAAAGTGTAAGGTTCAAAGCTTATATGGTTCAAAATTTTATGTTTTATTGTTGAAGGTTGAAATGTTCAAAAAATTTGATTAAAAGAAAAGTTACATATTTTAAAGTTACAAGTTTAAAATTTAAAATTTAAATTTATAAGCATGTTGCAAGAGTTCTGAACATGTTACAATTTTAAAACCTAAAGTTTTAGGTTCAACTTTTAAGGTTGGAATTACAAAATGTTTAAAGATTAAAGTCTAAAATTTAAGGTTTAAATTTAATATTTAAAGGTGAAGGTTTACATTTCAATATTCAAAGTCTCCAAGGATCAAGATTAAAGATTTAGGGTTCATGGTTATAGGTTACATGTTAAAAGTTTTTTATTTCATTTTTTTACGTTTTATGTTTAATGTTTTTTCAAGTTCAAGATTTAAGTTTAAAGATTATATTTTAGTACTTAAGAGACATATTACATGTTTAAGGTTTTAGGTTTTCAAGTAAAATGTTTAAGGTTTTACGTTCTAAATTTTAGATTCAACATTTAAGGTTTAAGATTCAACATTTAAGGGTCAATGGTAAGAATTTATGATTGTAGGTTGATGGTTTAAGTTTTAATGTTTGGGTGTTCAAGATACAAATTTTATGGTTCAAAATTAATGGTTAAGTGTTGTAAACAATTAGATCTCATGAGTTCAAAACGCGTTATTGAATTCAGGTTCTTGTTTAATAACTGGTCATAGATATCTTAAACGAATGATGTAGGTCACACCACACATCCTCATCGTGAGTGTCGTATTGATAATGTATTATAAATAATTTAATAATATTGTCCGCTTTGAAGTAGCTCTCACAAATTTAAAACGCACATAACCTTATGCATAAATATTTGAGCAAAAATAATCAAATCATTAAGGCTTACTTAAAGTGGATCAAAGCGAATAATATCGTTGGATTGTTTATATATAACATGTTATCAGCACAATCAAATCTTTAAGGCTCCTAAAGAGGATCAAAGCGAATAAGGTCGTTGGATTTTTTATATATAACATGTTATCAACACTATAGAGGGAGTGTTGTGACCTGAAGTTACACATCGTTCGCCTAGGACATGTCTGAGTGGTTATTGAGCAATATTTACTTAGTGACGTGTTTTAAATCAGTAAGACTTACATGAATAAAATAAACAATATTATTAAATTATTTATAATATATTTATCTTCCTTTTCTTATATTCTTTTCTTTTCATTAAATTTTAGTTAGTCAATGTTCATAATCATTTAGTTTAAGTAATAAATTATATAAGTGTCTATTACATTATTGTTTTTAGGGTAAACTATCTCAGATGCACCTCTTAAAGGTCAAAATCCAACTTTTGCACCTCAAAGATTTTTTGTACATAGAATGCCCCTAACGTTTCAAAACATCCCAGTCCCACTACAATTTGATGGGTCCTTTTGCCCATGTGAAAGGAAAGGAAATATAAAATAATCATTAGTTTCCTTTTTCTCTTTGTCTCCCACTACCAAAAAGAAGAAAACTTATTTTTGACTGATTTGATGATTGATTTGCCTCGGTAGAATACACACAAAAGAAGAAGAAGAAAAATTCGTCACCTTCATACATACCTGCAGAAAACCTTAGTTTTCCGGAGATTGAACCGTTGGATCATTCTGAATTTTGGGCAGAGTCTTCACCACATCTGGGTGACCTTATTCAACGGTGGAGATGTGTTAATCACGTTTCTATGTCAGGTTTTACAGCCTCTGTTCGCTGCTGTGTTTTTTTGGTGATATCTCTTCTTTTGTTGATTGTAGTTTGATTCCATATGCTTGATGTTGTTTGATTCCAAGTATATGATGTTTGTAGTATACCTCTAGTATATCTAGGGAAGACTTTGTATTGCTCTATTTGGTGATAGTGGATTTTAAGCGGCTCTAGTAGTCCCGTGGTTTTTACTCTCCTTTTCTGAGAGGTTTTCCACGCTAAAATTTGGTGTCTCATTATTATTGTTTTGGGGCTGTTTTGATTATACCTTGTATACCCTATTTGTTTGCATCCTCATAGGTTCATTCGGGTCGGGAAAAGTTTTGGTCAAACGAAGATTAATTCCGCATTTGTTAGTTTATCGTTTGTGCCAGTTTCGTGTTTTTTCCCAACATAGTGGTATCAGAGCTTGGTTCTATAGGGTTAAGACTTGTTTGAACGATGGAAGCTAATACAAGTAGGATTGTGAATTTGAATGGTTCTAATTATCATGTTTGGAAAGGCAAAATGGAAGACCTCCTTTATGTGAAAGATTATTACATGCCTGTTTTTAATACTGATAAACCTGAAGGTAAAACAGATGAAGAGTGGAATATCTTGCACAGGAAAGTTTGTGGTTATATTCGCCAATGGGTTGATGATAATGTTTTGAATCATATTAGTGGGGAGACTCACGCTCGTACCTTGTGGAACAAGCTTGAGGAGTTGTATGCTCGGAAGACCGGGAACAATAAATTGTTCTTGATTAAACAGTTGATAAACTTGAAGTACAAGGATGGAACTCCTGTCACCGATCATTTGAATGTTTTTCAGGGTCTTATTAATCAGCTTGCAGGAATGGGTATTAAGTTTGAAGACGAGATACAAGGTTTATGGCTTCTTGGTACTTTACCGGATTCTTGGGAGACTTTTAGGACATCATTGTCCAACTCTGCTCCTAATGGTATTATCACTATGGAATTGGCTAAAGGCAGCATTTTAAATGAAGAGATGAGAAGAAAATCACAGGGTTCCTCTTCACATTCAGATGTTTTAGTCACAGAGAGCAGGGGGAGAAGTCAAAGTAGAGGTCCAAGTAACAAAGGGAAGCATCGTAGTAAGTCTAAAGGTAAGTATGCTGATTATGAGTGTCATCATTGTGGTAGAAAAGGGCATACTATCAAGTTTTGCAGACAGTTGAAAAAGGAGAACAAGAAGGCTAATTACAACAATCAAAAGAACAACCATAAGAAAGATGATGGTGGCAATGATACTTCTGAAGTTAATATTGCTACAGAAGAGTTCTTTATTTGTTGTGATTATGATATGGTGAACATTGCACATGATTCTTCGAGTTGGGTTGTTGACAGTGGTGCTACTTGTCATGTGACATCACAAAGGGAATTTTTCTCATCTTATACCCCTGGTGACTTCGGGATTGTTAAGATGGGTAATAAAGGGCTATCAAAGATTGTAGGCGTTGGGGATGTTTGCTTGAAGTTTGACACTGGGATGGAGTTGGTTTTACACAATGTAAAACATGTTCCAGATATTAGACTTAACTTAATCTCCGCGGGAATACTTGATGATGATGGTTATCACAGTACCCTTGGTGATGGTATTTGGAAACTCACTCGTGGTTCTTTAGTCGTGGCAAAAGGTAAAAGAAGTTCCAAGTTGTATATGACACATCCAAAGATCTCCAAAGACTCGGTTAATTTATTAATGAGTGCTGATATGACCGACTTATGGCATAAGAGACTTGCTCACATGAGTGAAAAAGGGATGTCTATATTGTTGAAGAAAGATGCCTTGCCCGATTTGCATGATGTTCAATTAAAGAAGTGTTCTCATTGTCTGGCTGGTAAGCAAAGAAGAGTTTCCTTTAAAAGCATCCTCCTCATAGAAGAGAAGGTATACTTGATTTGATACATTCAGATGTTTGTGGTCCTATGAAGACTAGAACACTTGGGGGCTGCTTATATTTTGTCACATTTATTGATGATCATTCTAGGAAGGTATGGGCTTATACTTTGAAGTCTAAAGATCAAGTTTTGGATGTGTTTAAGCAGTTTCATGCCTTGGTTGAGAGGCAAACTGAGAAGAAGCTCAAGTGTATTCGAACAGATAATGGAGGTGAATACATTGGTCCTTTTGATGCTTATTGTAAAGAGAAAGGTATTCGGCACCAAAAGACTCCTCCAAAGACACCACAGTTGAATGGTTTAGCCGAAAGGATGAATAGAACATTGGCTGAAAGGGTTAGATGTTTGCTATCACATGCAGGGTTACCTAATTCCTTCTGGGGTGAAGCTTGAACACCGCGGTACATGTTATTAATCTTACTCCTTGTGTTCCTTTGTCTTTTGATGTTCCTGACAGGGTTTGGAGCGGCAAAGATGTTTCATATGAAAATCTGAAGGTGTTTGGATGCAAGGCTTTTGTGCATATTCCCAAAGATGAAAGAACAAAGCTTGATGTGAAGACCAAGCCATGTATATTCCTTGGTTATGGGGGAGATGAGTTTGGACACAGGTTTTATGATCCAGTTCTGAAGAAACTTGTGAGAAGCTTGGATGCTGATTTTGTAGAAGATCAAAGTTTGAAGGATATTGAGAAGACAAAGATAATTCCTCAATATACTGATGATCTTACGGATTTGGATCCTGTTCCTCCACAACATTCTGAACCAATTAATGAAGATAATATTCAAAATGATGAACAGCATGGTACTGATAGTGATATTCAAGAGCAACAAGAGTTGGATGAGGGTCCTCATCCAGAGTTACCAGTACCAGGCATGCCAACATTTGTCCCACTTAGGCGGTCTACCAGAGACCGACATCCTTCCACCCGTTTTTCTGCTGATGAGTATGTCTTACTCACTGACGGGGGAGCCCGAGTGTTATGAAGAGGCTATGGAAGATGATCATAAAAGGGAGTGGGTTGAAGCTATGCAAGATGAAATGAATTCCTTGCATGAAAACAATACCTTTGAATTAGTGAAGTTGCCTAAGGGCAAGAAAGCTTTGAAGAACAAGTGGGTCTACAAAGTGAAGACTGAAGAACATACCTCAAGACCTAGATACAAAGCTAGATTGGTGGTTAAAGGGTTCAGCCAAAAAGAAAGGGTATTGATTTTGATGAGATTTTCTCTCCAGTTGTGAAGATGAGTTCCATTCGGGTGATTCTTGGTTTGGCAGCTAGTCTTGATCTTGAGGTTGAGCAAATGGATGTCAAGACAGCTTTCCTTCATGGTGACTTGGATAAGGAAATCTATATGGAGCAACCTGAAGGTTTTCAGGTTAAAGGTAAAGAAGACTATGTATGTAAGCTTCATAAAAGTCTTTATGGGTTGAAACAAGCACCAAGCAGTGGTACAAGAAATTTGAGTCCGTTATGGGGAAGCAAGGCTACCGAAAGACTATTTCAGATCACTGTGTTTTCTTTCAGAGGTTTGGTGATGATGATTTCATTATCTTATTACTTTATGTTGATGACATGTTGATTATTGGCAAGAATGCAGAGAGGATTGTTCAGCTGAAGAAAGAATTAAGCAAGTTCTTTTCTATGAAAGACTTGGGGCCAGTAAAACAGATTCTTGGCATTCGGATTACTAGAGATAGAGCTTCAAAGAAGCTTCACATGTCACAAGAGCAATACATTGAGAAGGTGCTTTGCAGATTCAACATGGCTAAAGCCAAAGCGGTTAGTTCACCTCTTACTTCCAATTTTAAACTAACTGATAAAGATTGCCCTTCTTCAAAGGAGGAGATTGAAGATATGGATAGAGTCCCATATGCATCAGCAGTTGGAAGCTTGATGTATGCAATGGTGTGTACAAGACCTGATATTGCCCATGCAGTAGGTGTTGTTAGTCGGTTTCTGTCAAATCCTGGTAAAAAGCATTGGGAAGCGGTTAAGTGGATCTTTAGATATTTACGTGGTACTTCCAAATTGGGTATAACATTTGGGAATGGAGAACCAATGCTTGTTGGTTATACGGATGCTGATATGGCAGGAAAAAGGACAACATGAAATCTACATCTGGTTATTTGATGACTTTTGCAGGGGGAGCTGTGTCATGGCAGTCAAGACTGCAAAAGTGTGTTGCTTTGTCTACTACAGAGGCAGAGTATATTGCAGCAACAGAAGCGTGCAAGGAACTATTGTGGTTGAAAAGATTTATGCAAGAGCTTGGCTTTATGCAACAGCGCTACGTGGTTTTTTTGATAATCAAAGTGCTATCCACCTTGCTAAGAACTCTACACTTCATAAAAGAGTCAAACATATTGATGTTAGGTATCATTGGATTAGAGATGCTATTGAAGACAAGCTGTTTGAACTTGAAAAAGTTCACACCGATGATAATTGTTCCGACATGTTGACTAAAGGTTTAGCAAGGGGAAAGTTGAAGATATGCTGCTCGATCGCCGGGATGGCGAACTCTTTCCACATAGACAAAACGGGGGAGATTTGATGGGTCCTTTTGCCCATGTGAAAGGAAAGGAAATATAAATAATCATTAGTTTCCTTTTTCTCTTTGTCTCCCACTACCAAAAAGAAGAAACTTATTTTTGACTGATTTGATGATTGATTTGCCTCGGTGAATACACACAAAAGAAGAAGAAAAATTCGTCACCTTCATACATACCTGCAGAAAACCTTAGTTTTCCGGAGATTGAACCGTTGGATCATTCTGAATTTTGGGCAGAGTCTTCACCACATCTGGGTGACCTTATTCAACGGTGGAGATGTGTTAATCACGTTTCTATGTCAGGTTTTACAGCCTCTGTTCGCTGCTGTGTTTTTTTGGTGATATCTCTTCTTTTGTTGATTGTAGTTTGATTCCATATGCTTGATGTTGTTTGATTCCAAGTATATGATGTTTGTAGTATACCTCTAGTATATCTAGGGAAGACTTTGTATTGCTCTATTTGGTGATAGTGGATTTTAAGCGGCTCTAGTAGTCCCGTGGTTTTTACTCTCCTTTTCTGAGAGGTTTTCCACGCTAAAATTTGGTGTCTCATTATTATTGTTTCGGGGCTGTTTTGATTATACCTTGTATACCCTATTTGTTTGCATCCTCATAGGTTCATTCGGGTCGGGAAAAGTTTTGGTCAAACGAAGATTAATTCCGCATTTGTTAGTTTATCGTTTGTGCCAGTTTTGTGTTTTTTCCCAACACTATATGCACCTCTGTTAAGTCAAACCGTTAGTGACTCAATTTTGCCGTTAGTCAACCTTTTTCACTATTTAGTACTATTCCAGTTAGGGGCATTTTTGTCCAATTTTTAAATTTTTAAAAAAAAAATTTTTTTTTAAATTTTTTCTTTCCTTCTTCTTTCTCTTTTCTCTCTCTTCCTTCTTTCTCTCTCCATTAATTTAATTTTTTTTATCTCTTTTTCTTCTCCTTTCTCTCTCTTCCTTCTTTCTTTCTCTTCCTTCTTTCTCTCTCCTTCTTCCTTCTTTCACTACACTTGTGAGTTCCACAAGATAAAAGTTTTTTGCATAATCTTTCACGGGAAAAATTCTTAAACCCACATCGTCGGACATCTTCGGTAGTCCCACAATAACACCTAGTTTTAACCAATTTTGGGCATGAAGGGTACGACCCTGGATGACACAGCAGGAGACAGTGGTGCCCACAGTTGTATTTTAGTGGTCTGCCACAAATTTCACCACAAGAATGAGGCAGTACCCAGGGATCATGAGGTGGATTTTCAAGTTTCCCATAGAAACGGTAGTAATATTTAGGGATTTCGGATTTAGGGTATTCGATTCGGCATTTTGGGCAGTGCCAGAGAAGAGAATCATCCTTAACAGTGACGGCACGTGAGGCAGCGCGAGCGGCAGTGAGGTTGGAGCACTGTTGTGCCCAAGACTGAATGCAGAGGAGATGGAACACCGCAAAGCAACAGGAAGAGCAGGACCAACTGGGTTCTGTGGGTTTGATGCCCTCGAGGCATATTAGGCATGAAAGAGCCCCAGAACGAGAAGAGGTAAGGAATGATTGGATCTTTATGAGATCATGCTGCTGAGGAGAGGAATAGTTGCCAGTCAGTTCTAGGTAGGATTTAGATATTGTGGAGGAGAGATCATTATGGCGGTGGTGGTGTTGATGGCCGGAAGTAGAAGGGGAATCGGAATCCAAGTCGGATGATGGATGAGATAATGGTGGTGCTTGGGCGGCGGAGGCCATTTTGGGTTCTTGAAGGATTGTTTTTTGTACAATGGGTGTTCTTAACTGTCAATCTGGAGGCGCGGCAGAATTTTGCTTCAATTTCCAAATGTGATTCACATCCATAGCTGCCTTTAGAATTTTTCTTCTATTCCTTTTTTTCCAAAATAGAAAAAATATTGATAAATTCTTTATTATTCAAAAATTAGTTTATTTAAATAAAAAAAAAAGAAAGAAGAAAATTTAAGGTTTTTTGTGTCAACTCTTAGAATATTTTTGGTGATTTCTTAAAGAAACTTCTCAAAATCATAAATCAACTGATACTTCTCGTTGATTAATTTTTAAAATTGAATAATCATTAAATAAAATAAAATTAATTTTTATTATTTGTTTGTATTTTTCTTTATTAATCAATAATAAAAAGATTTGTAATTAATCTTTACATAAAGGAATAATAAATAAAATATAATAGAAATAAGGAGAGAGAAAGAAGGAAGAGAGAGGAAGAAGAAGAAAAAGAGAGAGAAAAGAGGAAGAGATAGGAAAAAAATTAAATTAATGAAGAGAGAAAGAAGGAAGAGAGAGAAAAGAGGAAGAAGAAGGAAAGAAAAAAAAAATTTTAAAAAAATTAAAACAAATTGGACAAAAATGCCCCTAACCGGAATAGTACTAAATAGTGAAAAAAGGTTGACTAACGGTAAAATTGAGTCACTAACGGTTTGTCTTAACAGAGGTGCATGTAGTGGGACGTTTTGAAACGTTAGGGGCATTCTATGTACAAAAAATCTTTGAGGTGCAAAAGTTGGATTTTGACCTTTAAGAGGTGCATCTGGGATAGTTTACCCTTGTTTTTATGTATCCTACTATTGTTTTGTATGTCCATTTAACCTCTCGTTATCTCCACTATCTTCATATAACCTCCACTACCTTCATATAACCTCCATAAATTAAGTTTGTAACATCTTTAGTATAATGGAGAGTTATGTATATACATGTATATATGTGGGTGTATAAGTTGCATAGAATTCATCCCTATAAATAGGGGTTAGTTTGTATGTTTTGGAGTGATTGAAATATACAAGAAGAGAAAGAATGCTCTTTTTCCTTTGATCTCTATATTATATTTCATACTAATTTTCTTTTGTTAGTAATAGTTTTTATAATACGTTACCAGCACAAAGCTCTACCGGTTTAAGATATTCTTTTTGAAGTTGAGTTCAAGAATAAATAGGTATATTATTTCTTCTAATGTCAATTCTTATTAATCTTGAATTTGTAACTCTTGAAGTTACTACATGAAATTATTTGTTATGAAAATTAGATCTCGAGAATTATCTAGCTATGATGGGTCCGGAAGACATTATCGATGTAAAATATTCTATCATCGGGAAAATTATTTAAAAGAAAACTTTGACCACCCGAAGATGGTCATTTTCCCCGAAAGTATGAAATTACAAAATTATAATCCGTAAATGAATAAATTATATCATGATAAAAAAAAATTGGACTTGAAAAATCATCCAATATGCTTTTCTCGAAGAAAATGTTGCTATATTTTCTGATCTCAGAAGAGATCATGTTTGTATTCATGGTAATGGTTTTCACTATAAAAAGATACATATGATCGGGATAAATTTGATTTAGGTATCAAATAATATTAATAACTACCAGAAGTGAGACAAATAATAATATATAAATTTAATGATAAAATTGTTATTTCTTGTATATATATATTTTTTATTAGTATAAATTTTATATATTTTTTACTGTATATATACATATATGTATATATATATATATATATATATATATATTTATTTATATATATTTAAATGTATAATGTGTACTAGCGTGTTTACATACTGTTTTAGATATATATCCTTGGATAATATATTTTGAAAGTTGCTTGAATTATAGGATTATTGTTTATGTTTTAAGCTATATATTGAACAGCCAATAAAGCGCATCAAGGGCAAAGGAGTAATTGAACTTAAAAAATAACCGTCCTATACTTCGTTAGCACAATAAAGTTATCATTATTGATTTTAAATCAATAATAAAGAGCAGATGTTACGACTCCAATCGTAAACTCTCTCTTTCTCTCTCTCCTTAACTCCCTAATTTAAAGACTGTTTCTGGTAACGGAAAGAAACGGTCCAACTCATCCAAGCCAACGGAAAACCCATTGATGACAGGGCCATCCTCAGGTAGGCACCTATAAAAAGGAAACAAAGTAAAAGGTAAGGGACAAGTTCCAGATATTCAAAATACTGATCATAATACTCAACTAACTTGAGCGTCAGAGAGTTCACGAGGAATCCAGATCCCCACTGAACCTCATTTATTTTGCAGGAATTCGGTACTTAGAAATACTCGAAGTGTCATTCTAACCAACCGTTTTGATCGATTCTAAATAACCCGATGCTCACTCAAATAATTCCTAGACCCGAATTACTCGAATTTACCTTTTTCTCCTTGTAATTATTTTGACCGATTTTTGCCAAATTAGTTTGGTTCCGTTACCGGGAAATTTGGATTTTTCTGAAACAATCATCATGTCTCGGTATTCAGGAGAGGGTCGCGCTGTGCGCCAGGCGTCACTTCGTGAAATAGCAACGAGATTATCACAATCTTCGGCTCCTCCCATTTCCAGCCGTCGTCCAGTTGCGGAAAGACTAGGACCGCAACCTGAGACTTCAAGGCGTTCTCGAGACTTGAGAGAACAAATCAACTCTAAAAGGATAGATGACGCAGAAAAAGAATTACAAAGGTTACAAAAGGAAAATGAACAGCTAAAGCAAGAGCAAGAGCTCTCAAGATAATGGTTGAAATTAAGGGCTGAATTTCGGAAAGCAGGGGCTGAGCTACCACCCCCGAGATTCCTAGATGATCCTTCTGAACAACTTCCGCAACTAACGCAGACCCTAGCCACTAAAAAGATGAAAAGCAAGGAACACGAGCAGGAAGAAAACAATGTCAAATGATCAGCGAAGTAGGCGAGAGTCACCATACTTCGAAACCTGTTCCAAAGCGTGGTGCCAAAAAGCGGTACTTCGAATATAGCCTTGAAAAAGTAAAAAGCGCAACTAAAGTCCAAAGGACGAGATCAATTGAATTGGGTCCATTCGCCAAATAGATCCAAAGTGTCACCCCCGACCCGAGCCTCAAGATTCCACAGTTCGTCCTCTACTCTGGGCAAACTCGGCCCCTCGAGCATGTATGCCGTTACAAATTGGTCATGAGATTATTCACAAATGATGAAGCCATTTTGTGCAAAGCATTCCCAAGCACTTTATCCGATAAAGCCTTAACATGGTTTACTTCCCTCAGGACAGGCACAATTGATTCCTGGTACACTCTAGAAAAGATATTTCTAGATAAATTCAGCACGACGGGAACCATACCAAAAACAAGAGGGGATCTAGCAAACATCAAACAACGAGAGGACGAGACTTTGCTATCTTTCTTGGAACGATTCAAGAAAACTTACGATGGCATTGAAGGGATCAGCCAAGACACAGTCATCCCTTGCTTCGAAGGAGGGTTTCAGTCTAGAATGTTATACACAAAGCTGCAACTATGGAAGCCAAAAATCATCGGTGAAATGTTCAATGTTGCTCAGAAAGTGGCACTGGCCGAAAGCAGTGCACTAGAGTCCACCACTAAAAAGAAAGACAAACAACATGAACATCAGAAAGATGTCTCTTCAAATTTCCCAGAGCGAAGAGACAAAAATCAAAGTAAGAAATTCGAGGCGTTTACACCCCTAAACGTCCCGAAGGAAAGTTTGGTAGCAGTGATAAAGGATAAGTATGGAGTGAGGGATCCCACTCCGATGAGACCTCAATCATTCCCTACACGGGATAAAACAAAGTTCTGTGGGTTTCACAGGGACTATGGACACACCACAGAAGATTGCATCCAATTGATAAGAGCGATTGAAAGACTCATCCGAGAAGGGTGTTTGAAGGAATATGTAGCCGACATACAACAACAGAAAGATAAAGGTGAAAGGGTGATCAACATGATAAATCCAGAGTTGACCTCCGTCAAAAAAATAAAAAAGAGAATATACAATCTCACCAAGTCATACCTCATTTTGAAGTACGAATTCGAACAGTCTGAGGTCATTTCTTTTACAAATGAGGAATTAGAGCACAATGAAGAGGTCAAGATCACTCCTATTGTCCTTGAAATTCGCATGACCAGAGATGGAATCGACAAGTGCACGGTAAAAAGGGTTTTTGTTGACACCGGAGCCACGAAAAATATCATGCACCTTCGATGTTTCAATGAAATGGGCTTGAAAAGCGAGCATCTCAAGGCAAGTAAAATGGTACTAGAAGGGTTCACACCACACAAAGTGCCAGTTAAAGGAACGGTGAGGATGCAAGTCACCCTTGGCGAAGGAGACATAGTAAGAACATAGGAGATAAAATTTTATGTCGTGGATTTGGAGTCTCCATATAATGTCATATTGGGGACACCTTTCCACTCAGCCTTTGATCTTGTGATATCCACATCTCACCAACAAGTGAAATTCAACACCTTGCGAGGTGTCGGCTTTCTGAAGAGCAGTCCCCGGAGTTTGTTGGGGCAAATTATGAAAATAAAGAGGAAAATGGAACCATCCACCGAAGTTGGTTACATTAACTCTATAATCGTTGATGACGACCTGAGGATACAGAAGATACTGGAGAAACAAGTCTGTGATTTGGTCATCGAAGTGTCGTGGGAAGGTGAATTTGACGAAGTAGTCATAAATCCAGAACGTCCTTAGCAATGTGTCAAAATTGGAAGAGAAATGCCAGATACACTAAAATAAGGTATCATCAAATTTCTGAAGGACCACCAAAGTAGTTTCGCTTGGTGCACAGAGGACATGCTAGGCATCGACGCGGCCATAACCGAACACACGCTGAACATAAGCCTGACCTGCCACCTAGTGAGACAAAAGTCCAGATAGTTCGAAGAAGAAAAGATACAAGGCATGAAAGAAGAAGTAGAAAAATTGTTAAAAGCGGGGTTCATTCGCGAAGTTAAATACCCCACATGGCTAGCTAATGTTGTGATGGTCAAGAAATCCAATGGATAATGGAGGATGTGTGTTGATTACGCTGACCTCAACAAAGCTTGCCCCAAAGATTGTTACCCGCTACCTCGAATTGACGACCTAGTGGATTCAACCGCGGGATATGAATTTTTGAGCTTCATGGATGATTTCTCGGGTTATCATCAAATAAAAATGAAGCCAAGTGACCAAGTACACACTTCATTCTGAGCTGCATGGGCCATATATTTCTACAATGTTATGCCATTTGCCTCGAAGAATGCAGGGGCTACTTATCAATGGATGATGAACCATATCCTCCGAAGCTAAATCGGAAGAAATATAGAAGCCTATTGATGTGTTCCGATTGATATGCTAAAAATAGGCTTTATTTACCCTATATCGATTATGAATAATTAAGGATTGAGACTTACTAATTGTCACATTTAGTATCTATGTTGTCACATAATCAATCAGAACCTAAGGCAGAGTACCTATCGTGTAGCTAGTCTATTGGAAAGTATCTACGATTTTAATTAAAGAATTTATCGTACTCCCAGGGAAGTGGTAACGACTTAGTAGCAACTATCCTTTTACCCTAACTCTCATTTTATTACTTGGTTATGCAATCATTCATCAATATCTTTGATGAGAGGGTGATCCTTTCTACACAAGATTCAAGTTCATTAGGCATGCAAGAGTATTTTCAAGACAATTATTCTGATGTACGTTATATTGTTTCTACATGTTGACTGACCTATCTTTGAGTATTTTAGATATATCTAGGTCTCTATTGCAATTATGTACTGATTCTACCTGTGTACCACATCTGAGTTATCTGATAAACAGCTCCATCGCCATTGATGGCCCTACTCATGGTTCGAGCTAAAGGCATCTATGAAAGTCCTGTGTCACTCAAGATATCATGCCGCTCGCCCTAACACCGGCATAAACACACGAACTCAGCCTCATTAGACTACTCTAACAAACATGTTGATCTATAGGTTATTTTATCTAACATGGTAGACCTTAATGCTTCCATCCTCACACAAAGCCCTAAATTAAGGTCTGTTAAACTAGACAGGTTATGATTAGACCGTGGTTAGGAATTATCTATAAACGTTCATCTAATTTAAAAGAGCAAGTAGATATACAGTCATAATGATAATTAAGCTGGTGACCTTTCCAGAAAAATGTAAATAACTTCAACATGCAAAACACATATTCATAACATCATAATTTAATATTCAAATAGATTTTTGGACAAACACAGTACAGAATATATAGAGAGGAACAAGGGGACCACCACCATAAAGTATTCACCCTTTATTAGGTCCACTGATGGAGCAACTACTTGTATATCCTAGACTGCTTGACCTGACTCTGCTCGATAGAACCTTCGTAGAACGCCTCCTTAGCCTAGCAGCTATTACTTTACCTTACGTCCCGGGCTTAAGCAAAGCCCTATTGACTAGCTCTTCGCTCACCTAATGCCCTCTTAGGATCTCCTAACGAAATTCCGGGTATTCTATGAATATAAAAAATGAACCCTATCTAGTCATATCCTAAGATTCTGAGACAGACTCTCAGAAAGCAAAGAAAACGAGAAACTCTCATATGCTAAACTACTTGAAAGAAACACGTGAGATCACTAAATGATTTGTATACTGTAGAAAAATGTATACTTGAAGTCACTGAATGATTCAGATGAAGTGGAGAGGGATGATTTCAACTGCGGAAGGCCTGGGGTTTTTATAGCAAGTAAGGTGAGTGATTTTTTATGCAAAAATCGATGTGAGATTTTGTGCAGGGGCTCGAGACGCTCATCCCGATCTATTGACCGGGTCAGGACGCTCGTCTCGGTGCTTTGACCGGGTCGAGACGCCCGTCCTGATCCACAAACTTTCAAAAATCACATTTTTGCCCCAATATTTGCCATTTTCTTACATATTTCACATGAAACTTTCAAAATCATAAAAACTGCAAAATTGTATTAATATCAAACAATTAAGAACGATTTACCTCTAATTTTACCCTAATTTGTGCCTAAACATGCTAAAAAAGTGATACGATTTATGCACATCATATAACCCCACACTTAACTTTTTGCTTGTCCTCAAGCAAAGTCTATATGAAATTATGAAATTCTAAATCATAAGTGCAGTCACTCAAAAAGTCCTAGCAATGTTTTTAGCCAAAATTAATGACTGAGTCAGATGATTCACAAAACAGGCCTGATTGGTCAAGTTGCTATGACAAGGTCTCAAATGTCTTAGTAAATTATCATGGTCATGCAGGTGTAACAACTCAATAACTAGATTGAACTCTACTCTTAGTCACGAGGTCTTCCTGATGTGTAGTGTGTGAACTAATCTAGACTAGATTGTCAACACAATATAGTCTTCTCTTAACTCTTACCAGATAATACTTCGACCAATCATTGAATATAATAGTAACAAACAACCTTCTGGGTTCTAAGCTTTGGTGTTAAGGCTTTTCAATTATAGTTTTCAATAAAAGAACACACTGGGCAATGTATTATTAGATTGATTGTTCATGGTATTTTTGTGTTCGCTTTCACACATCAACTTAAACTACCCAGGTAGCGAGTCCCACTCCGATGACTCCCAGATCTACACGACCTTAGGGCATCAGGCATTCAATTCCCTTAAGAAATGGTGCTCAGTAGCAAAGGATGCTTGCAAACTACCCTATTTATTTAACTTTTTCACTTCTAGCTCAGAGTATCATCTAGTCATTCAAATCACTAATATATCCTCAGCCGGTCTAATATTATTTAGTTTAAGTCTCGAAAAGGTATTTGGTTGATGTCTCTAATCCAAACTAAGTTGTGCTCAATTATCAGGAATTCCCTATCTCTAATTGAGGAATTCAGTAAAGTTATCAACTTGTTTCCTACTGATCATAATGTTCTACTCAACATATATCATAGACATAAGCATTTCTTTACCCAATCAATACTGAATTTGAAGTCTGAAAGAGTGAAAATTTTTGAAATTTTTTTGGAAGGGTGCAATTTTAGTGAGAAATATGTGAAAACATGCAAATTTTGACTACTACTACAGTGCACTGTGCACTGCTACCCCACACTTAAAGTTTACACTGTCCTCAGTGTTCATGCATATCCTATTACCCCACACTTATTTGCAAAACAAAAGCTAGAAAAAACATATAAAACTCTTACCCCACACTTATTTGACTAAGGGGAAGAGAAAGACAACAAAACAAAAAGGGTAATAGAAATAACAGAACATAATAAAAGAAACAATGTTGTTATGTCATATAGATTAACGTTTTGCATACAAAGATTCATATGCCATACAGCCCAAACTTATCACATAATCACAAATAAAGCGCATAATGAAAGAAAGAGAAAGAAAAACTAAGAACCGGGATCCTCATCAGGTGGCCAAAAGTAGACCTCGGGGTCTTCGGTAGATCGGGTGTTCTGCTGATAAATCTCCTCGACCCGACTGCTGGTCATGCTGATTCTGTCATTCATCATTGCCATCTGCCTCTGGATGTTCTCCATGTCCCAGCTATGTCTGGCAGTGAGTTCCGCCAACCCATGTGCCATATGTCGCTCGAAGGTGGTGTGTGGTATGAACATCTGGATTGGTGGTGCCTGCTTTGCTGCCGATCCTAGTACCAATGACTCCCCTAGCTGCTCCGTGTGGATGGAGTACCGACCAGCTACGTCCCGTCCAACCATTCCCATGTTCCGTAGAATAGTCAGGTCAGTGGGGATGGTAGTCAGAGCAACCTGGGTCAACTCCGAGCCCTCGATGTCCAGTTCCAGGTAGTGGGCTATCCTGATGATGAATGGCCAGAGCCCTAGACACTCCTTCTGGGTGTCTGTAGCAAAACCCCGCATGATGACGGTAATGAGCCTGGCCATATCCACAGTGATACCTCTGTGCATATTGGCCAGGAGGAATGTCTCCATCTGGGTGACATTCCTTGGAGCAGTACGTCTTCCGACTAGAGTATGTGCTACTATAGTATGCAAATAATGAAGGGCTGGATGGATACATGTCTCCTTTGTGAAGCCATGCTGGTAGGGGGCACCAGTCGTGCAGATCTGGGCCCAAGCGGTGGAGACGTCAGCGGAGGTGAAGTCTCGCACGGTTGTAACGTAGGTGGGTGTGTCCAGCTCTTCCCTCTCCCAGATACCCAAAGCAATGCCGAACTCAACCATGCTCATCGACCGGTCTATTCCACCCAATCGGAATGTGATCTGCTATCGCTGGAATGTGAAGGAAGCGTAAAACTCACACACCAGTTTGAGGTAGGTCAGCTTGGTGATGGTGAAAACTCGACTGTATGGTAATACGTCGAGTATGCGCTGAATCTCCCGCTCGACTCCTAGTGTTTGAACTGCTGCCCAGTCGAGCGTTCGGTCTACTAGTATGCTGCGTCCAATGAGTCCGTGGCTCCTCTCCTGATACGCTGGAATGGAAGGGAAGAGCATGAAGGGGTGTGTCACAGCTGTGACAGTCATGGAGGAGGTGATACGTGCGCGTTTCGGAGCCATTTGACTGAAAGAATTCGAGAGAGTTCGAAAATTTGGTGGGAAAGGGAATCCAAATTCGAATTTTGAAGGCAAATTCGAATTCAGGAGGAGGGAATTTGCTTAGGAAAGGAATTTGAGTTTTTGGCGGGAAATTCAAATTTTGGAGGGAAATTCAAATTTTGGAGGGAAATTCAAATTTTGGAGTGAAATTCAAAAGTTCAAATTTTTGGAGGGAAAAAGTTGAAATTTCTGAAAATTCAAGACTTTGTCAAAATTTTGATGAGAATTTAGAGAGAATTTTGGTAGAAAGAGGATTTTTGGTGTTGGGTTTTGGAGGAAAATGGAAAAAATGGGGTACTTATTGAGAAGAGGCCGTCCAGAAGTAGGGACGCCGTCCCGGTTGCCTAGGGACGCGTGCCACTTTCGGAAAAAAAAATTCTTTTTTTTTTCAAAATTTCCTGCAAATCTTTATACACCAAAAACAATTATCCCGTCATAGTTTTCAACAAATCATAATTGTTCGCCTAGGTAATGCAAAAGTTGTTAAAAACTTTTGCAAAATTCTCAATCTATTCTCTTTTCAAAAATTATATTTGCCCTAATCATATCCTTACTTTTTATGCAGCAAAAATTCTAGAAAACAAAAGACTAAATTTACACAATTTAATCAACGAAAAATAAATTGTTATTTTTAACACATTTGTTTTTCGCAAAAAATTGAAAATTGTCTGAAGAAAAATTTCTGACCAAAATAAAAGACCCAATTAAATTTGAAAATAAAAAGAAGGGGTCAGTTATTAAACTTTTGTCCAAACAATTTATTTGCTGAAAGTAAAAAGAAATCTTCCCTTTTTTAGTGGCCTTTATTTCTTATCTCTCGCATCTCCACTCGCATAGCTCTCATCTCATCCTGCTGCCTTCCTTGCTCATCTCGTATTTAGCTAACTCCCGTAGTATCAATGTACCTTGACTTTCTTAGAGATTCACTGTGGCCCTGAGTTGGTCCACGTTAGTTGTAATATTCAGAATGCTTTGGTCTGAGTGACAGAATCTACTTGCTATCTTTTGATCCATCTAATAGATCCTGTGAGTCAGATTATTTATCTGCACAGACAAAACTGACTGAAAACCGTTAGTACTTCCTCTGCATGAAGGTGTTCATTCATTAGGCATTGGGGTATACTCAGGAGATGTTGGTGAGTTCTAGGTCTGGTCAACGGGTTGTGGATTTTCGAGAACCCTTTGGGCAGGAGTGTGAACTGGAGATTTCTAAGGTTCTTCTATTGGAGGAAAGGTCTCTTCAGAACGGTCCTCCTCTTTCGTAGGACTGGGTCCACGGGCATTTAAGAATCTGTTCACTATATCACTAGTGTCTAGGCTTGAGTTAATATCTATGGGTTGTGGAGGATTGTTCTCCTGAGGTACCTCTGGTTCGGGTCTAGATGGTCCTTCCGGTTTCTTCTTCTTTCGAACTAGAGCTTCGGGATTTTCTAGTTTCTTTACTGGGCTTGTAGCTGCTCTTGTTCTCTTCATCTATGAGTGTAGAGTCTGGTTAGAATAACTAACAATAAAACAAATAATGAAAATAAAAACAAAATAAAACAAACAAAAGAGTGAAACAAAGTACGAAGAAAATTAAAAACAATAAAATATTTTTCTCGGGGTTTTATTTTTTCAAAAGCATTTTAAATTTCCTTAATAAGGTTTTAGAATAATTTTCTAAAATTTGATTATCCTAAATGTCTTAATTTTAGATAATGTCTAAAATTAATTAGTTATGATAACCCTATATTTCAAGAAACTGATTGTCTAACTAGAATAAAGTGAGTGTTATGTCTAAGGTATAGATTACTACCGCTACCTATCATAAGTCTCTAGAAATTTATCAGGAATCCTAAATTTGTTATGATATGTCCCCGGTAACGGTGCCAAAAATCTGATGCGTTCCGATTGATATGCTAATAATAGGCTTTATTTATCATATATCGATTATGAATAATTAAGGACTGAGACTTACTAATTGTCACATTTAGTATCTATGTTGTCACTTAATCAATCAGAACCTAAGGCAAAGTACCTATCGTGTAGCTAGTCTGTTGGAAAGTATCTACGATTTTAATTAAAGAATTTATTGTACTCCCAGGGAAGTGGTAAAGGCTTAGTAGAAACTATCCTTTTACGTTAACTCTCATTTTATTACTTGGTTATGCAATCATTCATCAATATCTTTGATGAGAGGGTGATCCTTTCTACACAAGATTCAAGTTCATTAGGCATGCAAGAGTATTTTCAAGATAAGTATTCTGATGTACGTTATACTGTTTCTACATGTTGACTGACCTATCTTTGAGTATTTTAGATATATCTAGGTCTAGATTGCAATTATGTACTGATTCTACATGTGTACCAGATTTGAGTTATCTGATAAACAGCCACATCGCCATTGACGGCCCTACTCACGATTCGAGCTAAAGGCATCCATGAAAGTCATGTGTCACTCAGGAGATCATGCCGCTAGCCCTAACGCCAGCATAAACACACAAAATCAGCCTTATTAGACTACTCTAACAAACATGGTGATCTATAGGTTATTTTATCTAATATGGCAGACCTTAATGCTTCCATCCTCACACAAAGCCCTAAATTAAGGCCTGTTAAACTAGACAAGGTATGATTAGACCTTGGTTAGGAACTATCTATAACCGTTCATCTAATTTAAAAGAGCAAGTAGACATACAGTCATAATGATAATTAAGTTGGTGACCTTTCCGGAAAAATGTAAATACCTTCAGCATGCAAAACACATATTCATAACATCATAATTTAATATTCAAATAGATTTTTGGACAAACACAGTACAAAATATATAGAGAGGAAAAGGGGACCACCACCATAAAGTATTCACCCTTTATTAGGTCCGCTGATGGAGCAACTACTTGTATATCCTGGACTGCTTGACCCGACTCTACTCGATAGAACCTTCGGAGAATGCCTCCTGGCTTAAGCAAAGCCTTGTTGACTAGCTCTTCGCTCACCTAATGCCCTCTTAAGATCTCCTAACGAAATCTCAGATATTCTATGAATACCAAAAATGAACCCTATCTAGTCGTATCCTAAGATTCTGAGACAGACTCTCAGAAAGCAAAGAAAACGAGAAACTCTCATATGCTAAACTACTTGAAAGAAACACCTGAGATCACTAAATGACTTGTATAATGTAGGAAAATGTATACTTGAAGTCACTGAATGATTCAGATCAAGTGGAGATGGATGATTTCAACTAAGGAAGGCCTGGGTTTTTTATAGCAGGTAAGCTGAGTGATTTTTATGTAGAAATCGATGTGGGATTCTGTGCAGGGGCTCGGGACGCCCATCCCGATCTGTTGACCGGGTCAGGATGCCCGTCCCAGTGCATTGACCGGGTAGGGACGGTCGTCCCGGGTCTTTGACCGGGTCGGGACGTCCGTCCTGACCTTGGGACGCCCTTCCTGATCCACGAACTTCTGAAAATCACGTTTTTGCCCCAATATTTTCCATTTTCTTACATATTTCAGATGAAACTTCCAAAATCACAAAAATTGCAAAATTGTATTAATATCAATCAATTAAGAACGATTTATCTCCAATTTTTCCCTAATTTGTGCCTAAAAACATGCTAAAAGTGATATGATTTATGCACATCACCTATGTGGATGATATGGTTGTCAAAACCAAACACGGAGTATCACATTTGGACGATCTGGAGGAAACTTTCTCAAATTTGGCGAAGTTTAACCTCAAACTGAATTCGACGAAGTGCACATTTGGGGTAAAATTTGGAAAATTCCTAGGTTTCATGACGTATGAACGTGGAATTGAAGCCAACCTAGAAAAATGTGAGGCCATAGCTCGACTTACTGAGCCCTGATGTATCAAAGATATCCAAAGGTTAAATGGGTGTAGTATTGCTGCACTGGGACGCTTTGTTTCAAAGTCAACAGAAAAATACCTCCCATTTTTCAAAGCTTTGAAAAACTCAAAGAACGACTTCAGATGGACTCCGGAATGCAGTAGTGCTTGGAAAAGTTTGAAAAGCCATCTACTAAGCCTTCCTCTTCTGCGACCTCCAAGTGTGGGAGAAACACTTTTCCTATATTTATCGTTCTCCGATCTGATTGTGGCATCGGTGTTGATAAAGGAAGAAGGGACAAAGCAGTACCCCGTGTACTTCGTAAGCAAGGCCCTAAACGACGCCGAGTCACGATATTCTAACATAAACGACGTCGAGTCACGATATTCTAACATCGAAAAACTGGCGTATGCATTGGTAATTTCAACACGAAAGCTCAGACCATATTTTGAGTCTCATCCCATTGTTGTCTACACTAATGCCCCGTTAAGACAAATTTTTCATAAATTGGATCAATCGGGGAGGATGCTTCGGTAGTCCATCGAATTGTGTGGGCAAGAAATCACTTTCAAGCCACGGACTGCCATTAAATCACAGGCTCTCCCAAACTTCCTTGCAGAAGGATCTTTCACGGAGTCAAACACAACGGGAAACAAAATACTGATGGAACCTTGGGAACTAAAGGTAGACGGAGCAGTTAACGCCAGCGGGGTAGGAGTAGGCGTTATTTTAACTTCTTCCAACAAACAATACACCGAAATGTGGGTTGTCAAATTGAAGCCCAATCTTTCAAATAATCAGGCGGAGTACAAAGCATTGTTGATTGGGATGGAATGGGCCCATGAAGCAAATATAATAGCTTTAAGGGTCTATAGTAACTCGCAGTTAGTGGTGGATCAAGTCCAAGGTACCTACGCGGTACAGTCAGAGGGTCTCCAATCATATGTAGACAAAGCTAGACAATGGAAAGAAAAATTCAATCCTTTCACCCTATCTTTGATCAGCAAAAGAGATAACCAACAAGCAAATAGATTAGCAAAACTTGCCTCTAGAGAAACCCAAAACGAAGAAGGCATCCCGGTAGAGATGGACACAACGGTCTCAAAGGAAGCTTGCCTAATTCAACATTTACAACCTACTTCGAAGAATTGGGTTGATGAAATAGTGAAATTTATCCAGCAAGGAAGTGATGCGTTCCGACTGATATACTAAAAATAGGTTTTTATTTACCCTATATCGATTATGAATAACTAAGGACTTAGAATTACTAATTGTCACATTTAGCATTTATGTTGTCACTTAATCAATCAGAACCTAAGGCAGAGTACCTATCGTGTAGCTAGCCTGTTGGAAAGTACCTACGATTTTAATTTAATATTTTATCGTACATCCAGGGAAGTGATAACGGCTTAGTAGTAATTATCCTTTTACCCTAACTCTCATTTTATTATCCAGTTATACAATCATTCATCAAAATATTTGATGAGAGGTTGATTCATTCTACACTAGGTTCAAGTTTACTTAAGTCTATAAGAGTGTTTTCCAAACAGTGTTCTGATATATGTTATATTGTTCCTACATGTTGATTGACCTATCTTCGAGTATTTTAGATATATCTTGGTCTAGATTGCAATTATGTACTGATTCTACTTGTGTATCACATCTAAGTTATCTAATAAACCGCCTCATCGCCATTGACGACCCTACTCACGGTTCGAGCTAAAGGCATCCATGAAAGTCCTGTGTCACTCAGGAGATCATGCTGGTCTCCCTAACGCCGGCATAAACACACGAACTCAGCCTACTTAGACTACTTTAACAAACATGGTGACCTATAGGTTATTTCATCTAATATGGCACACCTTAATGCTTCCGTCCTCACACAAAGCCCTAAATTAAGGCCTGATAAACTAGACAAGTTATGATTAGACCGTGGTTAGGAGTTGTCTATAACCGTTCATCTAATTTAAAAGAGCAAGTAGATATGCAATCATAATGTTAGTTAAGCTGGTGACCTTTCCGGAAAAATGTAAATATCTTCAACATGCATAACACATATTCATAATACCATAATTTAATATTCAAATATATTTTTGGACAAACACTGTACAAACATATAAAGAGAGGGACAAGGGGACCACCGCCATAAAGTATTCACCATTTATTAGGTTCGATGATGGAGCAAATGCTTGTATATCTTGGACTGCTTGACCCGACTCTGCTCGACAGAACCTTCGGAGGACGCTTCCTCAGCCTAGTAGCTATTGCTTTACCTTACGTCCCGGGCTTAAGCAAAGCCCTGTTGACTAACTCTTCGAACGCCTAGTGCTCTCTTAGGATCTCCTAACGAAATCCTGGGTATTCTATGAATATTAAAAACTAACCTATCTAGTCGTACTCAAAGATTTGAGACAGACTCTCAGAAACGAAGAACAGGAGACACTCTCGAAAACTAGAAATTTACTTGAACGAAAATACCTAAAATCACTAAATGACTCGTAGACAGTGGAAAACTCTGTACTGAAAGCCACTAAATGACTCAGATCAAGTGGAGAGGAATGAAATCAACTGTGAAAGGCCTGGGGTATTTATAGCAGGGAAACTGAGTGATTGTTTATGCAGAAAATGATGTGGGAATCTGAACAGGGGTTCGGGATACCCGTCCCAGCCTGTTGACCAGGTCAGGACACCCGTCCCGGTACTTTGACCAGGTTAGGATGTGATATGCATAAATCATATCACATTTTTAGCATGTTTTTAGGCATGATTTAGGGTGAAATTGAGGGCAAATTGGTCTTAATTGTTTGTTATTAACTCAATTTCACAGTTTTTATGATTTTGGAAGTGTCAGGTGAAAAGTAGAAGAAAATAGCAAATTTTGGGGCAAAAATGTAATTTTTCAAAAGTTTGGACTTTGGGGAGGGCGTCCCGGATCAGGACGGGCGTCCTGACCTGGTCAACAGGCTAGGACAGGCGTCCAGGACTCGGGACGGCCGTCCTGACCTGGTCAATAGTCCAGGACGGGCGTCCCAATCCTGGACGGGCTTCCCGGGTGCATGGTCCAAGTCCTACATCAAAAATCTTGGAAAAATTCACTCCAGAAAGCTGCTATAAATACCTCATGCCTTCCTCAGTTGAATTCATCCCTCTCCACTCGATCTGAGTCATTTAGTGACTTCGATTGTACACTTTCCTCGAGTACATAAGTCACTGAGAGACTCAGGCTCAGTATAAGTTTTCTTTCTTTCTAGTTAGTGTTTCGTTTTCTTAGTTTCTGAGAATTAGTCTCAGAACTTAGGCTTCGATAGATAGGTTCATTTCTGGTATTCATAGAATACCCAGGATTTCGTTAGGAGATCCTAAGAGGGCTCTAGGAGTTCGAAGAGTCAGTCCACAAGGCTGGGCTTAAGCTGGGTATTAAGGTAAAGCCTAGTTACTAGGCTGAGGAAGCATCCTCCGAAGGTTCTGGCGAGCAGAGTCGGGTCGAGCAGTACGACATATACAAGTAGTTGCTCCATCGGCGAGACTAAGTAAAGGGTGATTTCTATATGGAATCAGTCCCCCTGTCCCTCTCTTTATATGTTTGTATTGTGATTGTCCAAATACTAATTATGTTTACAAGATTATGATTTTTATGAGTATTTGTTTTATATATTGAAGTTCTTATGATTTTTCCGGAAATGGCAACCTGCTTAAATATTCATTATGTCTGCATGTCTAATGTGTTCTTTTAAACTAAAATTAGGGTTATAGACAATTCCTAACCACGGTCTATTCATAACCTGTTTAGTTTAACAGGCATCAATTAGTATTGGTGTCTGCCATACTAGATAAAATAACCTACGGAACACCCTATTTGTTAGAGTAGTCTAGGTAGGCTGAGTTGAGCGTTTATGCCGGCGGTTAGGGGCGACCGGCATGATCCCCGAAGTGACATAGGGCTTTCATGGATGTCTTTAGCTCGAACCGTGAGTAGGGCCGTTAACCTTAACGATGGGGCGGTTTATCAGAGACCTCGGATGTGGTACACCTTTAGACTTAGAACATAGTTGCAATCCAGGCTAAGATGCATCTAAAATACTCGAAGATAGGTCAATCAACATATAGGAACAGTATAACATAGAATCAGGACGTTATCTATAAAACACTTTTAGGCTTAATTAGACTTATACCTAGTGGAGAATGGATCACCCTCTCATCAAAGTTATTGATGAAGATTGCATAACTGAATCATAAGATAAGAGTTAGGATAAAAGGCTAGTTACTACTAAGCCGTTACCACTTCCCTAGGAGTTCGATCTTTAACTTAATAAAATCGTAGATACTTTCCAACAGACTAGCTACACGATAGGTACTCTGCCTTAGGCTCTGACTGATTAAGTGACACTATAAAGACAAAATGTGACAATTAGTCAATCCCAATCCTTAATTACTCATAATCAACATAGGGTAAATCAACACATATTTTAGCATATCAGTCGGAAGCACATCAGATTTTTGGCGCCGTTGCCGGGGAAATATCATAATGAATTTAGGATTATTGGCCACAATTCTAGAAACTTATGATAGGTAGCGGTAGTAACCTAGACTTTAGACCTACACTTATCTTATGCTAGTTAGACAATCACTTTCCGAAATATAGGGTTATCATAACTAACTAATTTTAGATATCATCTGAAATTAAGACATTTAGGATAATCAAATTTTAGAAAATCATTCTAAAACCATATTGAGGAAATTTATCTGCTTTCTAAAGTATAAAAGAAAAAAAATGTTAAAAAAATTTTAAAAACCCAAAAAATATCTTTCTTGCTTTTCTATTTTGTTTCATTTCTGTTTTTGTTATTTGTTATTCCTAACCAGACTTTGCGCTCATAGATGAAGAGAACAAGAGCAGCTACTAATCAAGCAAAGAAAACAGAAAACCCTGACACTCCAGGACCAAAGAAGACAAAGCCAGAAGGACCATCTAGGCCTGAACCAGAAATACCACAGGGAAACCTTCATTCCCAACCCGTAGAAATAAACTCAAGCCTAGACACCAGTGACTTAGTGAGAAGATTACTGAACGCCCGTGAGCCTAGTCCCACGGAAGAAGATCCTTCTGAAGATACCTTTCATCCTAGAGAAGAACCTCAAAGATCACCAGTTCACACTCCTGCCCAGAGAGTTCCTATAAATCCACCACCCCTTGACCAAACCCAAAACTCACCAACATCTCCTGAGTACACTCCAACACCTAATGAGCACACCCCTTCATCCGGGGGAAGTACTAACGGTTCTCATTCAGTATTGTCCGTGCAGATAGATACTTTGGCTCGACAGATCTATGAGATGGATCAAGGAATTGCAAGCAGATTGTGTCATTTAGACCAAGTTAGTCTGAATATCACAACAAACATGGACCGACTCAGATCCACAGTCAGTCTTCAGGAAAACCAAAATGCACAGCTACTCCGGGAGATGGCGGACTTACAAAGTGACCAGGGCAGGCAAAGGGATGAGATGAGAGCCATGCGCATAGAAATGCAAAACATACAAACAGAGATACGAGAGATCAGAAATAAGGGTCGTTGAAAAAGGGAAGATTCTTTTACTCTTATTTTCAGCAAATAAATTGTTTGAACTAAAATTAAATAATTGACCTCTACGTTTTTGTTTTCAAACTTTTTAAAAGGGTCTTTTATTTTATTCAACAATTTTTCTTCAGACATTTTATTTCTATGAAAAACAAAGGTTTTGCAAATGCAGTTTATTTTTCACTAATTAAATTGTATAAACTCAGTTTTTGTTTTTCTGAAATTCTTGCTAACTATAAGTTAGGATAAAATTAGGGTAGCCATGATTTTCGAAAAAAAAAAGAAAGAGATTGAGGAATTTTTGCACAGAGATTTTAACAGCTTCTGAACTTGATGGGATAAACATGAATACTTGTTAATTGTTATGATTATTTTTGGTGTACTGAGATTTGTAGGGAATTACGAAAAAAAAAGAATTTTTTTTTTCGGAATTGGCACGCATCCCTAAGCAACCCGGGACGGGCGTCCAGCGAGACAGGCACCCCAAAGGCCGCCCCTCCTACAAATATTCTATTTTTCTCATTTTCTCTCAAATCTACCTCCAAAAATTCATCTCTCTAAAAACATTTTCTCTACCTTCTCTCTACAAATTTTTGGCAACTCCCCAAAGTTTCAAAATTCGAATTTCCCTCCAAAATTTGAATTTTAAATTTCCTTCCAAAATTCGAATTTCCCGCCGAAAACTCAAAAATCCTCCCCTAACCAAAATCCACCCTTCCGGATTCAAATTCACTTCCAGAATTCGAATTTGAATCTTCCTTCCCGCCTAAAATCCTCAAAAGTCTCTCGAACTCTCTCAACCAAATGGCTCCTAAACGCGCTCGTATCACGTCTACCATGACCGTCACATCGGTGGCACATCCTTTCATGCTGTTTCACTCCAGCCCAGCATACCAGGAGAGATGTCATGGGTATATCAGAAGCATTATACTGACTGGCAGAACGCTTGACTGGGCAGCAGTACAGACGCTAGAGGTTGAGTAGGAAGTCCGACGCATACTCGACGTACTACCCTACAGTCGAGTCTTCATCGTCACTGAGCCGACATACCTAGAGCTGGTATGTGAGTTCTATGCGTCGTTTACGTACCATCAGGAGCAGATCACATTCCGCTTGGGCGGAATAGATCGGTCGATGAGCATGGCCGAGTTCGGCATCGCCTTGGGTATCTCGCAAAGAGACGAGCTGGATACGCCCGCTTACACCACATCAGTTCGAGACTTCACTTCTGCAGACGTCTCCACTGCTTGGGCTCAGATCTGTATGACGGGTGTTCCCTACCAGTATGGCTTTGCGAAAGCCACATGTATTTATCCTGCCCTTCGCTATTTACATGCCATTATTGCACACACTCTGTCAGGACGGCGAATAGCCCCCGGGAATGTCACCCAAATGGAGACATTCCTCTTGGCCAACATGCACATGGGTTCTACAGTAGAGATGGCTCGGCTCATCATGGTCATCATGCGGGGTTTCGCTACGGACACTCGAAAACAGTGTCTGGGGCTCGAGCCGTTCATCACCAGGATAGCCTACTACCTGGAGTTGGACATCGAGGGCTCGGAGCTGACCCAGGTTGCCCCGACCACCATTCCTACGGACCTTACCATCCTACGGAACATGGGGATGGTCGTACGGGATGCAAATGGGCGCTACTCCATCCACACGGAGCAGCCAGGACAGGCATCGGTACCAGGAGCGGTTCCAGCGCATATACCTCCGACCGAGACATTCATTCCACTCACTGCCTTCGAACGACATATGTCACATGGATTGGCAGAACTGTCAGCCCGATATAGTCAAGATATGGAAAGAATTGAGAGACGGCTGACGATGGTGGATGACAGAATCGCTATGAACACCAGCAGGATCGAGGAGATTTATCAGCATACCTCCCAACTGGTGGAGAACACATAAGTCTACTTTCCAGCAGACTTCGGTCCACCTAACGACGACGAGCTGGGTTCTTAGCTTTTCTTTTCTTTTCCTTTTCCTTTTCTTTTTCTTTTATTATTTTTGTTCTATGTGTGTGATCATGTCCGGGCTGTATGAAATATGAATCTCTGTGTAACGTTGATTGATATGACATAACATCATTGTTTCCTTTATGATATCTTGTTATTTCATTTATTGCTTTAATTTCCCTCTTACCCATAGTTATTCGAATAACTGTGGGGTAAGAGTCTTTTCTGCCTTGTTTTTGTTTCTTGTTTTCAAATAAGTGTGGGGTAGTTTAGAAATGCATGAACACTGATGACAGTGTCAGACTTAAGTGTGGAGTAGCAGTGCACGGTGCACTGTAGTAGTTTGAGAAAATGTTTGCATGATTTTGCTTGTTTTTCTTGTATTTTCACACCCTTCCAAATTTTTTTCAAAATTTTTCATTCTTTCAGACTTCTAAATGCAGTATGATTGGTTAAACATTTGCTTATGTCTATGATATGTAGGTAGAATGTTATGATTAGGAGAAGACAATACGATGACTATTTTGAACTTATTGATTAGGAATAGGGGATTCCTGATAACTGAGCACAATTTAGTCTGGATTAGAAACCTCAGCCAATTACCTTTTCAAGACTTAACTAGATAAGATTAGATCAGTTGGGGATGTATTGACAATTAGAGTGACTAGATGAGACTCTGAGCTAAAAGTGAAAAGAAACAAAAGAGAATTAATTAAATAGGGTAGTTTTCCAGCGGCCTTTGCTACTCGAGCACCACTCCTTCGGGGAACTTAAAGCCTGATGCCCTAAGGTCGTGTAGGTCTGCGAGTCATCGGAGTGGGATTCGCTACATGGGTAGTTGAAGTTGACGTGTTCAAAGAAGACTCAAAATACCTGAATCTATAAAAGAAAGAAAATCAATAAACGCTAAACAATTAAAAATCTGATCACCAAGGCTCAGAACTCAGAAAGTTGTCTATTGTTAGTATGTCTAGCAACGGGTCGAAGTGTTATCTGGTAGTAGTTAAGACGAGAGTATATTGTGTTGACTATCTGGTCTAGACTAGTACACACACTACACATCAGGAAGACCTTGTGACTGAGAGAAGAGTTCAATCTAGTTGTTAAGTTGTTGTCTGCTTGATTATAACAATCTACTAGAGACATTTGAGACCTTGTCATAGCAACCTAACCAGTCAGACCTGTGTTAAAGAATTGTCTGAATAATTTTTGGAATAAAAACATGACTAGGAATTTAAGTGACTGCACATATCACTAACTTCAGGTAGACTTCGCTTGAGGACAAGCAAAAAGCTAAGTGTGGGGTTATCTGATATGCATAAATCATATCACATTTTTAGCATGTTTTTAGGCATGATTTAGGGTGAAATTGAGGGCAAATTGGTCTTAATTGTTTGTTATTAACTCAATTTCACAGTTTTTATGATTTTGGAAGTGTCAGGTGAAAAGTAGAAGAAAATGGCAAATTTCGGGACAAAAATGTAATTTTTCAGAAGTTCGGACTTCGGGGAGGGCGTCCCGGATCAGGACGGGCATCCTGACCTGGTCAACAGGCCAGGACGGGCGTCCAGGACTTGGGACGACCGTCCTGACCTGGTCAACAGTCCAGGACGGGCGTCCCGGGTGCCTAGTCCAAATCCCACATCGAAAATCTTGGAAAAATTCACTCCAGAAAGCTGCTATAAATACCCCAGGCCTTCCTCAGTTGAATTCATCACTCTCCACTCGATCTGAGTCATTTAGTGACTTCGATTGTACACTTTCCTCAAGTACATAAGTCACTGAGAGACTCGGCTCAGTATAAGTTTTCTTTCTTTCTAGTTAGTGTTTCGTTTTCTTAGTTTTTGAGAATTAGTCTCAGAACTTAGGCTTCGATAGATAGGTTCGTTTTTGGTATTCATAGAATACCCAGGATTTCGTTAGGAGATCCTAAGAGGGCTCTAGGCGTTCGAAGAGTTAGTCCACATGGCTGGGCTTAAGCTGGGTATTAAGGTAAAGCCCAGTTACTAGGCTGAGGAAGCGTCCTCCGAAGGTTCTGGCGAGCAAAGTCGGGTCGAGCAATACGACATATACAAGCAGTTACTCCATCGGCGAGACTAAGTAAAGGGTGATTTCTTTATGGCATCAGTCCCCATGCCCCTCTCTTTATATGTTTGTATTGTGATTGTCTAAATACTAATTATGTTTACGAGATTATGATTTTTATGAGTATTTGTTTTATATGTTGAAGTTCTTATGATTTTCCGGAAATGGCCACTTGCTTAAATATTCATTATGTCTGCATGTCTAATGTGTTCTTTTAAACTAAAATTAGGGTTATAGATAATTCCTAACCATGGTCTATTCATAACCTGTTTAGTTTAACAGGCATCAATTAGTATTGGTGTCTGCCGTACTAGATAAAATAACCTGCGGAACACCCTGTTTGTTAGAGTAGTCTTGGTAGGTTGAGTTGAGCGTTTATGCCGGTGGTTAGGGGCGAGTAGCATGATCCCCGAAGTGACATAGGGCTTTCATGGATGTCTTTAGCTCAAACCGTGAGTAGGGTCGTTAACCTTAACGATGGGGCGGTTTATCAGAGACCTCGGATGTGGTACACCTTTAGACTCAGAACATAGTTGCAATTCAGGCTAAGATGCATCTAAAATACTCGAAGATAGGTCAATCAACATATAGGAACAGTATAACATAGAATCAGGACGTTATCTATAAAACACTTTTAGGCTTAATTAGACTTAAACCTAGTGGAGAATGGATCACCCTCTCATCAAAGTTATTGATGAAGATTGCATAACTGAATCATAAGATAAGAGTTAGGATAAAAGGTTAGTTACTACTAAGCCGTTACCACTTCCCTGGGAGTACGATCTTTAACTTAATAAAATCGTAGATACTTTCCAACAGACTAGCTACACGATAGGTACTCTGCTTTAGGTTCTGACTGATTAAGTGACACTATAAAGACAAAACGTGACAATTAGTCAATCTCAGTCCTTAATTACTCATAATCAACATAGGGTAAATCAACACATATTTTAGCATATCAATCGGAAGCACATCAGGATGCCCGTCCTGGGTCATGGATGCCCGTCCTAAGTCTTTGACCGGGTCAGGACACTCGACCTGGTCTCGGAATGCCCGTCCTGACTTCTAAACTTCCGAAAATCACATTTTTACCTCGAAATTTGCCATTTTCTTGCATATTTCACCTTAAGCTTCCAAAATCACAAAAACTGTGAAATTGCGTTAATAACAGTCAATTGAGAATGATTTAACTCCAATTTTGCCCTAAATTGTGCCTAAAAATATGCTTAAAAAGTGATATGATTTGTGTATATCATATAACCCCACACTTAGCTTTTTGCTTGTCCTCAAGCAAAGTCTACATGAAATTATTAATTTTAAATCATAGGTGCAGTCACTTAAAATCCTAGCAATGTTTTTATTCCAAAATTGATCACTGAGTCAGATGATTCAGAATAGAGGTCTGACTGGTTAAGTTGCCATGACAAGGTCTCAAATGTCTTTAGTAGATTATCATGTTCAGGCAGGGTTAACAATTTAATAACTAGACTGAACTCCACTCTTAGTCACGAGGTCTTCTTGATGTGTCGTGTGTGTATAAGTTCAAATTAGATTCTCAACCATATAGTCTTCTCTTAACTCTTACCAGATAATACTTCGACCAGTCGCTAGAAATACTAGCAACAAACAACCTCTGAGTTCTGAGCTTTGGTGACAAGGTTTTTTTTCAATTAAAAATTTCAATATAAGAACACACTAGGTTATGCATTTTTAGATTAATTGTTCAGGGTATTGTTGTGTTCGCTTCCACACATCAACTTTAACTAACCATGTAGCGAGTCCCACTCCGATGACTCCCAGATCTACATGACCTTAGGGCATCAGGCTTTAAATTCCCTTATGGAGTGGTGCTCGAGTAGTAAAGGACGCTTGCAAACTACCCTATTTATTTAACTTTTTCACTTCAACTCAGAGTATCATCTAGTCATTTAACTTGCTAGTGCATCCTCAACTGGTCTAATATTATTTAGCTAAGTCTCGAAAAGGTATTTGGTTGATGTCTCTAATCCAAACTAGTGCTCAAGTATCAGGAATTCCTTATTTCTAATCGATGAATTCAATAAAGTTATCACGTTGTTTCCTACTGATCATAATGCTCTACTTACATATCATAGACATAAGCATTTCTTTACCAATCATAATTGCATTTTGAATTCTGAAAGAGTGAAAAATTTTTAAAAAAAATTTGGAAGGGTGCAATTTTAGTGAAAATATAGGAAAACATGCAAAAACTTTTACTGCTACTACAGTGCACAATGCACTGCTACCCCACACTTAAGTGTGACACTGTCCTCAGTGTTCATGCATATCTAAACACCCCACACTTATTTGAAAAACAAAAATAAAAAAGAGCATAAAACTCTTACCCCACACTTATTTGACTAACTAAGGGGAAGAGAGAAAATAAAGCACGAATGGTAACAGAAATAACAAAGTAATTAAGAGAAAACAAAATAAAATGAAAGGAATACTCCCTTATTCTGCGAAGTCAACAGTCTGCTCGGACAAGTCGAGTGGTTCTCTGTAGGGCTTTAAGCGTTGCCCGTTCACTTTTTGAGTAGTACCGTCAGAATCCATTATGACACATGCTCCAAAGGGTGAAACTTCTGTGATAGTGAACGGTCCTGACCAGTAGCTACGCAATTTTCCTGGGAATAATTTGAATCGCGAGTTGTATAACAGTACTTTATCCCCATGTTCAAAATTCTTATGGGCTCTAAGTCGCTTATCATGCCGGAGTTTACTTGTCATCTTGAATTGATGTGAATTTTCATAGGCTTTGAGCCTCCACTCATCCAATTCGTTGAGTTGTAAAATCCGGTGTTCCTTAGTCAAGGTATCGTCTAGATTGCATTTTTGCACTGCCCAGTAAGCTCTATGTTCAATTTCAACAGGAAGGTGACATGCTTTTCCATAGACTAATCTATAAGGTGAAAATCCTGTAGAGGTTCTATATGCCGTACGAAAGGCCCATAATGCATCATCAAGCTTTATGGCCCAATCCTTACGGTTAACACCTACAGTCTTTTCTAGGATTCTTTTTATTCCTCTATTAGTTACCTTAACCTGCCCATTGGTTTGAGGGTGGTATGATGTGGAAAGGTTTGAGGGTGGTATGATGAAGTACCTTCTGCATTTGAGAGTTGCAAAAGTGTGTACCTCGATCACTGATTAGGGCTTTCGGGCATCCAAATCTAGTGAATAGCTGTCTAAGAAATCTGCATACGACTCTAGCATCATTAGTAGGTAGGGCATGCGCCTCAGGCCATTTTGAGAAATATTCTACAGCTACTATGATGTACTTCTTACCATAGGAGGAAGGAAATGGACCCATAAAGTCTATACCCCATATGTCAAATATCTCTACACTTTGAATTACCTGTTGTGGTAGACCGTCTCGAGAAGATATGTTTCCAATTTTCTGACAGGCATCGCAAGATCCTGTGAATGCTGCGGCGTCTTTGAATATCGTAGGCTAGTAGAAGCCTGCTTCTAATACTTTTCGAGCGGTATTAGCTGCAGCTAAGTGACCGCCTGCGGGTCCGCAGTGACAATGTTCCAGAATTTGGAAACCTTCTTCTTGAGAGACACATCTCCTGATCATCTGATCTGCACATATTCGAAACAGAAAGGGATCTTCCCAATAGTAATATTTAAGGTCAGCAAAGAATTTCCTTCTCTGTTGAGCAGTGATATCACTAGGAAGAGTTTGAGCTACCAAGTAATTTGCTATATCTGCAAACCAAGGGGGTGAGAAAATAGCAAATAAGGCGCATAAATTCTCATTCGGAAACTTGTCAGATCTGATCGATTCATCTATAGCTTCTATGGCTGGATTCTCTAGCCTTTACAAGTGGTCTGCGGCTAGGTTTTCTGCCCCTTTCTTATCCCTAATTTCTATATCGAATTCTTGAAGCAATAAAACTCATCTGATTAATCTCGGCTTTGCGTCGGTTTTATTGAGCAAGTACTTTAATGCAGAATGATCAGTATAAACTATGGTTTTAGACAAGACCAGATAAGATTGAAATTTATCAAATGCGTATACTACTGCTAATAATTCCTTTTCTGTCGTAGTGTAATTTTCCTGAGCGTCAGTTAAGGTTTTGCTAGCGTAATATATTACATGAAATTTCTTATCATGTCTTTGTCCTAAAACAACTCCTACTGCATAATCACTAGCATGACACATTAATTCAAAAGGCAAACTCCAGTCAGGTGACGTCATGATAGGTGCAGTAGTTAGAAGTTCCTTAAGTCTATTAAAGGCTTTTAGACATTTTTCATCAAAGACAAAGGAACATCATTTCCAAGTAAATTGGTCAATGGCCTGGCTATTAGTGAAAAATCTTTTATAAATCTACGATAGAAACCAGTGTGTCCCAAAAAACTTCTAATGGCTCTCACAGTCTTGGGCGGAGGTAGTTTTGAAATAATTTCAATTTTAGCCTTATCTACTTCCATACCTCGGTGTGAGATCTTATGTCCTAATACAATCCCCTCTTTTACCATGAAATGGCATTTTTCCCAATTTAGAACCAAATTTGATTTTATACAACGTTTTAACATTAATTCCAGGTTCTTTAGACAAATCCCAAATGAATTTCCAAAAATACAGAAATCATCCATGAACACTTCCATAGACTTTCCTAACATGTCCTCAAAGATAGCAATCATACAAAGTTGGAAAGTAGCAGGTTCATTACACAAACCAAAAGGCATTCTTCTATATGCAAATGTTCTAAAAGGGCATGTGAAAGTAGTTTTATGCTGGTCTTATGGGGAAATGGGAATTTGAAAATATCCAAAAAACCCATCAAGAAAGCAATAAAACATATGTCCAGATAATCTTTCTAACATTTGGTCAATAAAAGGAAGAGGGAAATGGTCTTTTCGTGTGGCAGTATTTAGTTTTCTATAATCAATGCATACACGATGACCAGTAACAGTTCTCGTAGGAATTAATTCATTATTTTCATTTCTGACAACTGTTATTCCACCTTTCTTAGGTACTACCTACACCGGGCTTACCCATTCACTATCTGAGATTGGATAGATAAGTCCAGCATCCAACAATTTGATTACTTCTTTTTTAACAACGTCACACACATTAGGATTCAACCTTCTTTGAGGTTGCACACATGGCTTATAATCATTTTCCAGAAGAATCTTATGCGAACAAAAGCTTGGATTAATACATGGAATATCTGCAATTTTGTAGGCAAAGGCTCTTTTGTACTTTTTGCATATGTCTACGGTCAACTTCAGTTGTTCTGCAGTCAGATCAGCTGCGAGAATGATGGGAAGTTTCTTGTTGTCGTCTAGGAATTCATAGCACAGATGAGTGGGAAATTCATTCAGCTTCAAGTCTGGTGGATCTTCAAATGAAGTTTGTTCTTTCTTCATCTCATCATTACCTATCTCAGTGAAACTATCAGAGTTAATTTCATACTCGGAGGAGCTGAGTTCAGTCTCCTCTAGTTCTAGAGAGTCTTCTCTCAAGACTTGATAGTTTGAGCATAGGTCTGTCATGTTAACTTCAATCAAGTGTTCAATAGCATCCACACAAAAACAAACATCATCTAAATGCATGGGATACCTAAGGGTTTCATTTAGATCAAATGTGATGTCCTCATTACCTACCCTTAACTTGATTTGACCATTACTGACGTCTATTAATGCTTTTGAGGTAGCTAGAAATGGTCGACCTAGGATCAGAGGCACTCCTCCTTCTCCACTCATGTCCATGACAACAAACTCCACAGGGAACACAAATTTTCCGACCTTTACTAAGAGATCTTCAATTATTCCCTTGGGGATTTTGACTGTCCTATCTGCAAGTTGTATGCAGATCCTAGTCGTTTTCAAATCATGCAATCCTAATTTATCAAATAAACTAGATGGCATGAGATTAATACTAGCTCCTAAGTCTGCTAATGCATGCATATTAGTAATATTTCCAATTGTACATGGCAAGGTAAAGCAGCCTGGATCTTTCTGTTTGGAAGGCAGTTTATTCAGTAGAACTGCCAAGCATTCTTCATTAAGAACCACCTTGTCCATGTCAAATTTTCTTTTATTACTTATAACTTCTTTTAAAAACTTAGCATACTTTGGCATTTCAGAAATAACATCAAGTAAAGGTAAATTAACATGAATCTAACTAAAATTCTTAAAAAACTGTTTGAACTGCTCCTTATCTTTATTCTGCATAAGTCTAGCAGGGTAAGGTACTTTTGGTCGGTACTCAGGGATAAACTCCATCTTCCCTTTCCTTGCTACTTCGGTTTTGACATTCGTCGGCGTTGGGTCCTAGGAGCCTTCTTCTGGTTCCTGCACAAGAATAGGAGGGTCAGAAGGTTTGGGAGGAGATGGAGCTAGAACTTTACCAGGTCTTAGAGTAATGGTCTTGCATTCAGTTTGGGGGTTGGTCTCAGTGTTGCTTGGTAGCGTTCCCTGTGACCTGTGAGAGGGATGGGTGGATAGCTGGCCCATCTGTCTCTCCAAAGTTTGTATAGCAGCTTGTGTGTTTCTAACTGTTTGCTCGGTCTGCTTCTGTCTGTTCTCGTTCTGCTGGATTCTCTCTGCATGAGCTTCCTGGACCTTCCTATTTAACTCTATCATTTCTTTGTTAGAGTCAGCAATGCTTTTCAGTATGTCCCGGAATTCTTGCATGGGGTCGACTGGAACGATGTAGTTCCTTGGCGCGGGCAGAGCGACTTGCTGGTTCTGCGGATAAGGCAATTGCTGAGGTGCTCTTTTCTGAAAGTTAACATTCCCGGGATTGTTTCTCCAACTAAATCCTGGATGGTTCTTCCAGGTGGGATTGTAGGTATTTCCTATAGGGGCAGAGTTAACTGCGTCCACTTGTTCCATATCCTCTGGAATAGTCAATATTCCATTACCATAATAATCCCCACTAAAATGCTGTCCTTGGCAAAATTTGCATACTTGATATACTGGCTAAATGCTTTTTCCCTGTTGGAAGGCATTCAGTTGATTAGCAATGCCGGCCTTGAGTGCCTCGAATTGATCATCGGTGGAGGCAAATACTGCACTAACTGGTTGTTTCTTAGCTCGGTCACTAGTGCGCCAGTTCTTGCTATTCCTGTAGAGTCTTTCCAGTGCGTTTCTAGCATCTACATCACTCATTCCATTGAAACCGCTCTAGGGATTAAGTCCATCAAGAACTTGCTTGTCCATTTCCGTCATACCCCCATAGAATTGCTGGATTAGCAGTGCTTCGGTAAGTCCATGTTGTGGGTAGAGCCTGAGTAGTTCCTTGAATCTGTCCCAAGCTTCGATCACTGTCTCATCAGCAGCTTGAGTAAAACTGGACAGAGCCCTTCGATATTCTAGGACTCTTGCTGCAGAGTAGTATTCTTCCAGGAAGGCTTTGCTTAACTCATCCCATGATGTGATTGAGTTAGAAGGTAACTGTGCCAGCCACCTCTTAGCTCTGTCCCTGAGTGAGTAGGGAAAGAGGTTTAGCTTGGTTACTTCTACAGTGTGATCTCCCTTGAGACCTTCGCAAAGAGAGGAGAATTCGGATAAGTGTTCGAGCAGATTCTCGGCTACAGTTCCTCCAAATTGGACCAGATTTATTATCAATTGGATCATATTCGATTTGAGATCATAGCGAGGGTTTACAGGGATTTGAATGGCGGACGACACTGGAACAGTCTGTGGCTGGATGTAGGATTCGAGGGGAGGTCTTTCGGCAGCCATCTCTGTTCTTCGCCTATTAGCTGTATGGATGAGAAGTTCGAGATTCTCAACTGGGGGTTCAAGGTTAGCTTCTGAGGTTCGAGTCATGCAACTGCAGAGAAAAATACGTTAAGCCTGAGCAGATTGGTTAGTGGAGTTAAAACAAAATTGAAAGATTAAAGAAATTGGAAAAGGAACAACACAAATTAACAATTAAGGGAAAAGAAAGAATAAACAATAAAAGAAACAAAAGGAAAAACAACATACGGATGAATTTAAAAACAAAAAAATATTTTCGAGTTTTAATTTTTTTTTTCGAAAGCAATTAAATTTCCTTAATACGGTTTAGAATAATTTTCTAAAATTTGATTATTCTAAATGTCTTAATTTCAGATAATATCTAAAATTAATTAGTTATGATAACCCTATATTTCGGAAACTGATTGTCTAACTATCATAAAATGAGTGTTATGTCTAAGGTATAGATTACTACCATTACCTATCATAAGTCTCTAGAATTTTGATCAGGAATCCTAAATTTGTTATGATATTTTCCCCGGCAACGGCGCCAAAAATCTGATGCGTTCCGACTGATATGCTAAAAATAGGTTTTTATTTACCCTATATCGATTATGAATAACTAAGGACTTAAAATTACTAATTGTCACATTTAGCATCTATGTTGTCACTTAATCAATCAGAACCTAATGCAAAGTACCTATCGTTAGAGCTGTTAACGAACCGAGTCGAACCGAACATCAGATAATTTGGGTTCGTTTGATTATTATTCGAGCACGTTTGAGTTCGCTCGTTTAATATTTCGAACAGAAAAAGTTGTTTGAATTTGTTTGACTATTTTTTTATTGTTCGAGTTCAAGCCCGAGTTCGCTCGATTAAGTTTAAAAAAATTTTAAATTTAAATATTATTTTTTTTTCAAAATTTCAAATTTATAAAAAAAATAGAATTTAAATATTTAACTATTTAATAATAATAATAATAATAATAATAAAAGATTCTTTTAAATGATAAATCTAAATATAATAATTAGAATGATTAAATTTCAAATTAAGATAAAATAATTTCTTCAAAAGATAGATCATCATCCTCTGTTTGCAAAAAAAAATATTAAATATATAAAGAATATTAAAGAAGGTAAGGGAATGATAATCTTATTTTTTGAGTTGAGTCTGGACTTTGAGAAGATAAGGAAAGGGGAACAGAATTTTTTAGGGTTTGTATAGAAAGAAAGTTGATTGAGTTTAGTTAGAACTCAAAAGTCATTTTATGGTTCTGAGAGAAACAAATTGCTTTAATATTTTGAAAAACGTTGGGGAAGTTGAATCACTTCTGGAAATTAGGAAAAAAAATTTAAAAAATCTCTAATTTAAATATTAAATATTATTTTTAATAATATATATAAATATATATAATTTGTTCGCGAACGCTCGGTATGTTCGCGAACAATGTTTGAATAAGCTTGAAATTTAATCGAGCCTAAAATTTTGTTAGTGTTTGTTTGTTTAATAAATAAACGAGCTCGAACCGAGTATAAACGAGCTCGAACGAGCTTTGTTCACGAACCGTTTGGTTCGTTTACAGCTCTACCTATCGTGTAGCTAGCCTGTTTGAAAGTACCTACGATTTTAATTTAATATTTTATCGTACATCCAGGGAAGTGATAACGGCTTAGTAGTAACTATCCTTTTACCCTAACTCTCATTTTATTATCCAGTTATGCAATCATTCATCAAAATCTTTGATGAGAGGTTGACTCATTCTACACTAGGTTCAAGTTTACTTAAGCCTATAAGAGTGTTTTCCAGACAGTGTTCTGATATATGTTATATTGTTCCTACATGTTGATTGACCTATCTTCGAGTATTTTAGATATATCCTGGTCTAGATTGCAATTATGTACCACATCTGAGTTATCTAATAAACCGCCTCATTGCCATTGACAGCCCTACTCACGGTTCGAGCTAAAGGCATCTATGAAAGTCCTGTGTCATTCAGGAGATCATGTCGTTCGCCCTAACGCCGGCATAAACACACGAACTCAGCCTACTTAGACTACTTTAACAAACATGGTGACCTATAGGTTATTTCATCTAATATGGCACACCTTAATGCTTCCGTCCTCACACAAAGCCCTAAATTAAGGCATGATAAACTAGACAGGTTATGATTAGACCGTGGTTAGGAGTTGTCTATAACCGTTCATCTAATTTAAAAGAGCAAGTAGATATGCAATCATAATGTTAGTTAAGCTGGTGACCTTTCCGGAAAAATGTAAATATCTTCAACATGCATAACACATATTCAGAATATCATAATTTAATATTCAAATATATTTTTGGACAACACAGTACAAACATATAAAGAGAGGGACAAGGGGACCACCGCCATAAAGTATTCACCCTTTATTAGGTCCGCTGATGGAGCAACTGCTTGTATATCTTGGACTGCTTGACTCGACTCTGTTCGACAGAACCTTCAGAGGATGCTTCCTCAGCCTAGTAGCTATTGCTTACCTTATGTCCTAGGCTTAAACAAAGCCTTGTTGACTAACTCTTCGAACGCCTAGTGCTCTCTTAGGATCTCCTAACGAAATCTCGAGTATTCTATGAATATTAAAAATGAACCCATCTAGTCGTATTCTAAGATCAGAGACAGACTCTCAGAAATGAAGAACACGAGACACTCTCGAAAAGTAGAAATCTACTCGAACGAAAACACCTAAAATCACTAAATAACTCGTAGACAGTGGAAAACTGTGTACTGAAAGCCACTGAATGACTCATATCAAGTGGAGAGGAATGAAATCAATTGTGAAAGGCCTAGGGTATTTATAGCAGGGGAACTGAGTGATTTTTTATGCAGAAAATGATGTGGGAATCTGAACAGGGGTTCAGGACGCCCGTCCCGGCCTGTTGACCAGGTCAGGATGCCCGTCCGGGGTCCATGACGCCCGTCCTGGTACTTTGACCGGGTCGGGACGCCCGTCCAAGGTCCTGGACGCCCATCCCGGGTTTTTGACCGGGTCGGGAAGCCCGTCCTGGTCTTGGAACGCCCGTCCTGACTTCTGAACTTCTGAAAATCACGTTTTTACCTCTAAATTTGCCATTTTCTTGCATATTTCATCTGAAGCTTCCAAAATTACAAAAACTGTGAAATTGCGTTAATAACAGTCAATTGAGAATGATTTAACTCCAATTTCGCCCTAAATTGTGCTTGAAAACATGCTAAAAAAGTGATATGATTTGTGCATATCAGGAAGCCTGCCGGATGACTCCATTCGAGCTAAGCAAATACGACGATAGTCGGCCAGGTATACAATTCATGATGATGTTTTATACAGACATTCTTTCTCAAGACCTTTGCTTCGTTGCATTCCGCCATTCCAAGTGAACGAGTTACTCGCCGAGATACACGAAGGTGTATGCGGAGGACATCCCGGAGCCCAAGCATTGGCAAAAAGAGTAATCAACCAAAGATACTATTGGCCGACGCTAAGGGAAGATGCTAAGAGATATGTCAAGAAATGTGATACTTGCCAAATATTTGGGAGCATACCACAATTACCTTCCATAGAACAAACCCCAGTTGTGGCAGCTTGGCCGTTCGATATGTGGGGAATGGATCTAATGGGAAAATTCCCAAAACCAAGAAATGGCTACGAGTACTTGGTAGTGGCAATTGATTATTTCTCAAAATGGATAGAGGCGAAAGCTTTGACATATCCCACAGAGGAAAATGTCTCTAAGTTCTTTCGAGAAAATATTCTGTGTTGTTTTGGAATACCTAGAGCAGTGATTACTGACCATGGGGTTCAATTTTCATCCAAATTCACCTCAGGGTGCCAACGGTTATACATAAAGCACTAGAAGTCCTCAGTAGCACATCCTCAAGGAAATGGTCAAGCGAGGCTGCTAACAAGTTGGTATTATTGGCTCTTCGGAAGAACTTAGAAGGAAAGTCTAACAAATGGGCTGACTAGTTAAATCCAACTTTGTGGGCAGTCCAGACTTTGACTAGGGGCCCCACGGGAGAGACGGCATACACACTGGTATATGGTTCTGAGGCAGTAGCACCAGCCGAAGTCGCACTACCCACAGCAAGAGTTTCAATGTATAATGAGGACATCAACAAGGGAAGGAGAAGCAAAGATCTAGATTTGCTACAAGAACAAAGAATAGCAAGTCGCCTAAGATCACAATCGTTCAAGCAAAGAGCCAAAAAAGCTCACGATACAAAAGGTGTTCAAACGACCAATAAAGATTGGGGATTGGGTACTCCGAAAAATAAAAGGCACAGCAAGGCACATAAAAGCAAACAAGTTAACTCCAAATTGGGAAGGATCGTACCTTGTCAAGGACGAAGTAAGACCCGACACCTATATGCTCATGAACAAAGATGGTATTCTCCTCCCAAATCCATGGCATACAAACCACTTGAAAAGGTACTATGTGTAAATAATACCTAAGAATCATCTCTTTAAGTACCAAGTTAATCTTGGGAAAATTCTAATTCGGAATTCTAGAATAGAAGTACCGAGTTAACCTCTGGAAATAGCATTTCATTTTGATTACATTCGAGTTAATTTTGAAATAAAGTACTGAGTTAAGCTCAGGAAAATATTACCACCTAGTCAAATCTTGTGGTTAAATTAAACATAAAAATTACCATTAAGTTAATGGTTATGAAGTACCGAGTTAAACTTGGGATGATATTCAAATATTACCATTAAGTTAATGGTTACGAAGTACTGAGTTAAACTTGGGAAGATATTCAAATATTACCATTAAGCTAATGGTTACGAAGTACCGAGTTAAAACTTGGGAAAAAATTGAAAATTACCATTGAGTTAATCTCGTGGTTCCGAAGTACCAAGTTAATCTTGGAAAGAAAATTAAAATTACCATTAAGTCAAATCTTGTGGTTAAAAAAACTACCAGAGTTAATCTCGTGGTTCCGAAGTACCGAGTTAAACTCGAAAGGGAAATTAAAATCACCATTAAGTCAAATCTTGTGGTTAAAAATGTCGAGACAACCTCGGGAAAGTCGAAGAAAACACCATCAAATTAAAACTTACAATCAACGGTTACGAGAGATCAAGTTAAAGTCGGGGGAATCACCATCGGGCTAGTTTCATGCCCCTAAAGTATCGAAAATGTTGGAAACAGCCGAAGTATTGAGTTAGAAAAATATTGAAGAAATCATGAAGCGTCAAATACTAAATAAATATTGCGGGAATCACGAGGTATGCAAGTTGATAAAATTCAAATGTCAAAATTACAAAGTACAATGAAAGTAAATACAGAGTTAAGGGGCAGCGGAGCTCGAGCCATCGAGCATGTCCCAGAAAGTAGGCTTGGTAGGAGTTGGAGGATTCCAAAAAGGACGTCCTCTTTTCTCATCCCACTCCCTCAACGCATCCATCTCTTCTGAGGTAAAAGGAACAAAGTCGACACCTCTTCTGCATGCTTCGTTGTCAAAGTTAGACGAAAAAGCCCTCAGAAGAACAGACTTGTCCTGAAAATGCGGATGAAGTTGGCGGATGGTGTGAACACAACCCTTGTCCAAGAACGACCCGGCTTCACGGCCTATCTCTTCGTTGTACTCGGTTGAACTTTTGAAGTCATTAATAATGTTCTTCTTGAAAGCATCTGACCTACAAAAATTCAATTCTTCCTGAGTAGAGATCCGACTCGCGATGGCCTCATCCCAAGCAGTGTTCAAAGCAGAGTTCGCTGCCTCCAACTCCGCTACTCTCTCTTCCACCTTAAGAAGCTTCTCCCGCAGATTAGCTGTCTCGCTGATCATTTGGGATTTTTCACCTGCTGCTAACTCCAGACGAACAGCCTGATCAGCAACCGAAGCTTCCAAGGCAGTGATGCGAGGTTCGTTTATAGCTCGCCACTCTGCATCGGCGGCGGCTCGCTCATCTGCCTCAACAAAACGAGAGTTGGAAATATAGAGAATATAAGAGGAGAGCTGCAAAAACAAAATTGTTAAAGGAGAAGAGAACACTTATGAACGAAGCTAGGAAAAGATAAAGAAGAGCTTATCTGAGCTAGAAGAGCTCCAACTCGGTTGGTAGCTTCATCTACCCACATCTCCCCCATCGAAGCCAAGGATTCCGCGTCGGCAGCCCAGTTTAAAATTGCACCACCAACGAACGAAGCTGCGTATCGGTTGGTGAAACGAATGTTGTTAAGGGGAGGAGTTCTGATTGAAATTTCTGACGCTAACTCCCTTAGAGCCTCCTCCCTAGTGGGTATGTCAAAATCCAGTCGGAGCACAAAGGTCTTGATCCCTCCACAGAGGCTTCATCCCCAACCTCAACAGCAGGAACCGGTGGCACTTCCTCTTGAACCTCCAGTGCGAAGTTCTCCTCGGGGGCTTTGTCAAGAAGCATGGGGGAGGAGTCAGCAATTAACACCTCTGTCGAGGTAGAAGGGCGAAGAGGTGAAGTTCTTCTCCTTTGGCGAGGGCAGAGTTGCTCCTCTTCATCCTCACCATCAGAGGGGGTGGCTTCAACTGGACCAGGGGTTACCTCCCTTCGAAGTTCAGCGGGAGCAAATGGGAGAGTCCTAACTCTTGGTCCCCTATCTCTTGGACGTCGGGGGTTCCTACCCCGACGCGAGGTCCGACCAGCAGAGGAAGAGTAAGTCAGAGGCGTGTCACCGCTGCTCCCAGATCTATCAGCTTTGGGGGAAAACAAGGTAGGGAATCTAGATGAGATTGCCGTACATTTCTACCCTCCTCACGATTTCCCCAAGCAATCCCAAACATAGTAGGCCCTACAAGAAAAAATGTGTCAAATATAAAAAAAAAACTTTGTCAAGACAGTTACCCCGGCCATTACGGCAACCCCAGGCAGTAGAAATGCACAGTTCACATTGTGTCGAAAAAACACCCACGTGGTGTATAGTCCAATCACGATTGGGACTTTCTACCTCAAAGCCTAGCTCCCTTTTTCGGGCATCCAAGCCAGCCCCCATACCGCACCACCTCAGACTAGCTTCACTCAGCAAATCGGTAGAAGAATATACTCGGGACTAACGTTGGCAGCTATCTCTTAAGTCCCGAGTAACAATTTCTAAAAAGGATTTCTCTGAGTGGCTAAGGGAAGAGGAATGTTGGATTGGAGACCACTGATAATCCTCACTAACACTCGGACGGAAGGGAAAACCTACCCTGGACTCTACCATTGTCCCTTTAAAATCTACTTTATTGGGTGGAGAATCGAAGAGTTGGATTTTATTCCGACGCGGACGGAGTGAAAGAGTGTTGTCCGACATTCGAAGTGAAGAGAAAAACATCCTTAGGATGTTCATCGAAAGTTCAAAACCTAACCTACGACAAAGACAAATCAAATAGAAAAGAGTACGAACAGCATTTGGGTGTATTTGCCCAAGCTGAACCAAGGCAAAAACCAAAAAATCTGCGAGAGCGGGGTCCTTAGGAAGCCTAAGTCCTACCTCAAAGTGTGCTAAGGGAAGTGGGATATGACGAAGTGACATCCTACCCACCTCAGGAACTACGAAGATCCTATATATCTGAGGGTCTATGCTATAACTACGGACAAAAGATTCAACTTGCTCCCGGGTGACTCTACTTCGCCAAAAAGAGAAGTCGCTAGCTAGGGGCTCATGCATAGGAGGCTGAAAAGGAACACCCGAAGGGACCTTGACTTGACCATCCCTAACTGCTACCGTAACTTCGTCAGTCGTTTGCTTGTCAGGTTGAGGATCTCCGAATCCTTCAGCCATGAGACCCTCAACCTCCCTAATACTCTCTTCCCGGGCAGCTATTTCCTAACTGCGAACAGAAGTTCAACATTCAGAACCTCAATCAAAAAGCCACCCAGAAAAGAAATCTAAGTTATTCCTAAAGCCTAAACACCCTCCGATGAAGATTCAAAGAAAAAATACATTCCCATATCAATACCCACAAGAGGGAAAACAAGACAAAACCACATTTTCTCTCATAATAGTCAAAAACCAAAGAAACAGAAAAAATTCAAGCTCACACGAAGGTCAACAATGGCGGAAAATAAAAAACTGATCGTCAAAAAGAAGACAAAACACACCTTTTTTAGAAGTCGTTGGGATAAAAAGTCTGAAAAGTTGAAACGAGACTGAACTCAAGACAGAAAGCAAAGGTAGAAGAATCTTTAGAAAGTTGCAGAGGTAGTAATGGCAGAAAAGCTTGGAGAGGAAAATGAGAAAGATACTGAGAAAATGAAAGATACAAAGAAAGAAAGCTTTAAAACGGTTATAAGGAAGCTATACTTACCAATGATATGATTATTTCCCAAGTCCAACGCATCGGGGAAGGCGAAAAAGCTTCCTATCGGCTGACATTCTGCCATTAATGACATATTCAGAAGTTGAAGGGACAGTAATCACCATCAGAAACCCTAAAGACTTTCAAACATACGAAGTACCAAAACAAAGGACAACACAAATCATCCAGCAAAGTCACTCATGTCCCGCCATATGATACTTCGCTGAGGGGCCACTGAATAGCCAATAAAGCGCATCAAGGGCAAAGGAGTAATTGATATCATTATATTGATTTGCATCATTTGTACATATATATATCTACTTTAATTCTACTTGAATTGCATCATTTGCATCATTTCAGAAAACAAAATAATATTATACATATATATATATATATATATAATATATATATATATATTTGTTTGAATTAAGGTTTTGAATCTATGTTCTATAAGTTTAAAAAAAATGTATTGTTCCATTATACCATAAACAAGATGTGTACATTTATGTTAGATAAATGTTATTTAACTTAAATTTTTTTATTGTTATTCTTTTTATTTCTTATCTTATTATTATTTTCTTTAATTATAATTTTTTTTAATTGCCTAAAGAATATGGATGAAGATATATATGTTTTGCTAATAGTGCAACTATTCACACTATACTTAAAAATAAAAAAATTATATATATTTGATTGCAATAAAGATGAATGATGCATATGTTACTACAATTTTGGGTAGTACAAAATTAATTGAAGGCTCTGGAAGACCATTATAATGTTACCCAATGGAACAAAATTGAATATGTTTTCTTCGGAATTGTACTACACAAGAATAAATGCAATTGAAATACATTCAATAAATCAAAAGTTTATTGATTCAAAAACGTTCACTATTTGGCATGACTAATTGGGGCATCCCGATTCAAGCATGATGCGAAATATTATTGAAAATTCGCATGAACAATCATTGAAAAACCTGAAGATTTTTTAATCAAAAGAAGTTTTTTTTGCTGCTTATTCTCAAGGAAAATTGATTATTAAGTCATCACCAACTAAAGTTGGAATTGAATATCCAACATTTTTAGACCGAGAAGGATCTGGAAGGACAATCTGTAAATGAAATAGAAAATCAGTCTATAGCACACCAGAAGTGTGGTAGACTAATTGGTTCAAAAGATAAAAACTTCCGTAAAAAGAAGGGCACAAATGTTAATAATGAACCTGAACTTAATACTTCAGAAGAGTCAAGAGACATAATAAATAAAATAACTCCAGAAGAAGTTCAAGTACCTAAACATATTCAAAATATAAAAAAAATAGATAATGATGAGATCTCAATAAATTATGTCTCAACGAGAAAACGATTGAATCGAGAAAAAATAATTATCGATAGTATTTTTGTATATAATGTAACATCAGCTATTATAAATGAAAATGATTATAATGAGCATACATCTGTTGTTGAATGTTGATATAGAAGTGATCGGCTGAAATGGAAAGATGCAATTCAAGTAGAATTAAACTCACTTGCAAAACGTGAATTTTTTTTTACCCATAGCTCGGACACTTGAAGATGTCATACATGTATGGTACAAATGGGTATTTGTACGAAAAAGAAATGAGAAAAATAAAATTTTGAGATATAAAGTATGTTTTGTTGCATAAAGTTTTTCTCAAAGATCAGGAATTAACTATGAGATCACTTATTCCCTTGTGGTGGATGCAATTACTTTTCTTTATCGCCTTTGTCTGGCAGTTAATGAGAAACTTGATACGCATCTTATCGATGTAGTTACAACTATTTATATAGCTCACTTGATAGTGATATCTATATAAAAATCACTGAATGATTTAAAATGTCTGAAGCATATAAATCAAATTCTCCAGAATCATATTCAATAAAATTACAAAGATCTTTGTATAGTTTAACACAATCGAGACGAATGTAGTACAATCGTCTTAGTGAATACTTATTGAAAGAAGGTTATTAAAATAACTAAATTTATCCATGTGTATTTATTAAGAAAGAAAAATCAGGGTTTGTTATAATTGTTGTTTATTTTGATGATTTAAATATATTGGAACCCGTGAAGAAATTTTAAAAATAATAGATTCTATGAAGAAAGAATTTAAAATAAAAGATATTGAAAAAAACAAAATTTTGTCTCAGCTTGCATATCGAGCATTTAAAAGATGAAACTGAAATTTTTGTTCATCAATCAAATTATACTGAAAATGTCCTTAAAAGATTATACATGGACAAGACACATCCATTAAGTACCCCAATAGTTGTTCAATCACTTGATGTGAAAAGACATTTTTTTTACCTTGTGAGGATAATGAAGTTCTTGATGTGAAGTACTACTATATCTTAGTGAAATAGGTACACTAATGTATCTTGCCAATAATACAAGACCTGATATATTTTTTTTTTTTTTGTTAATCTATGAGCAAGGTTTAATTCATGTCAAACTAGAAGACATAGGAATGGAATTAAACATGTTTTTCGATACCTTCGAGGTACAATTAATACGAGATTATTATATCCCTATAGTTTTAAATCACAACTTGTTGGCTATGCTGATGCTAGTTACTTGTCTAATCCACATAAAATCATATCTCAAACAGGCTATGTTTTTACATGTGGAGAAACTATTGTTTCATAACGTCCTACAAAACAAACATTAGTTGTTACTTCTTTAAATCCTGCAGAAATTTTAGCTCCATGAAGCAAGTCGTGAATGTGTTTGGTTAAGATCCATGTCTTAACACATCCGATAGACATGTAGTTTATCTTCAGGCAAAGAATTTTCAACACAAATTTATGAAAATAATACTACATGTATAGCTGAATTACAAAAATAATATATCAAACAAAATTGCACAAAGCATATTTTACCAAAAATTTTCTTTACGCATGATATTCAGAAAAATAGTGATATTAATGTACAATAGATCCATTCAAGCGATAATTTGACAAACTTGTTCACAAAAATATTACCAACTTTAACATTTGAAAGACTGGTCCATAATTTTAGAATGTGTTCGGTACAAAGATACTATGTAATGATCAAGGGGAGTGTACAAGGAACGATGTACTCTTTTTCCTTCACTAAGATTTTTTCCCACTAGATTTTTCGCTAATAAAATTTTAATGAAGCATATTCATTATACAATGAACATCCAAAGGGGGAGTTTTATATATCCTACTATAGTTTTGCATGTCCATATAACCTCTCATTATCTCCACTATCTTCATATAATCTTCACTGCCTTCATATAACATCCACTACTTCTATATAACCTTTATAAATTAAATTTGTAACATCTTAAATATAATAGAGAGTTGTATAATTATACATGGATGTATGTTGGTGTATAAGTTGCATAAAATTCATTCCTATAAATAGGAGTTAGTTTATATATTTTGTAGTGATTGAAATATACAAAAAGAGAAAGAATGCTCTTTTTTCTTTTCATCTCTATATTATATTTCATACTAATTTTTTTATTAGTAATAGTTTTTATAACAATTGTAAACATTTTCTTTTTTTTTTTTTTTTTACCTTCCACAAATCTTTCAAAAATATAATATTTCTAAAATAAAATTACATAAATATATCACAAAATAAATCAATGATATGATAAAATAAAGGAGGAAAATGTAAAGAGAGAAGAGAAAATTTTATGTAAGAAATCTTCATAATTTTTATGTCCCTATATTATTAACCGAAGGAAACAAACCTCTTAACATTACACCCGAAAAATTTAGGAAATTAATTTATGTATTAAATGTTAATATTACCATGAATGGAAGAAAATTGGTGGAATTGTTTATACCATTATAATAAGTGTTACAAAGTATCTTTCCTAGCCTATCATCAAAATAAATACTCTACTTTTTCTCTAAGTGTTAAGCACACAACAATTGACACCAATGACATTTGTGTAGAATTATGGCAATATAACAAAGGGATCAACACAGCAAGTTAAATGCAAATATCTCTAATCTTTTTCTATATGAATACAATGCACACAATTATTCTCTTTATTACTCTCTCTATCTATGTTGCCCATATTTATAACCACAATTATGGATAGGCAGAACCAGAATTGTCCCATAAAAGCCACAACACATCTTCAAACTTCCATACCTTATAGGACTCTTGCTCCGATTAGAGTCGGACTAGTACTCTAACTCCACAATGCTCAAGCCACGAGGCACCACTCGACCCACTAATATTTTATAATTTGACACATAACTAAACCCTTATGCACACATTGCCTATCTCATAGTTCCAATCAAAGATTTCACAGTAAATTTATACTAACAATTTGTAATCTTTGAGAAAACCTTTGAACTCCCACCCCATAAGATTTTTTAATCATTTAAACTCTGGAATGTTAAACAAATTAAAAATGAATTTAGATAAACAAATTAAACGATACTAAGAATGTAAGAAATTTACATGACGAGTCCGAGTATAGATTTTGACTAGACAACACTGAAACTGATACAATACGACAATTACCCCTAATTTCCCTTGACCTAAGCTGACTCCTCATCCCTTCATGTAAGTTCTAGAATGTCCCGTCAAATGTATGACCATATTTATAAGAAGAATCTGCAGGCTACCTCCGGCTCAACTAATGGTTCTAATTATAATTGGACTCGTACAGACAGATTTCACTACAAAAGACAAACATATTATAAGCATCATCAACATTGCAATTACCAGTTATTGATATTTTCCAATGGAAGGTCTTGTTTTCTCCAACAGCTTTATCTTGTCTAGCAACTCCTGAATAGTATTTGATGCCTCCTGACAAAAGCCAAAAATTAATATTATTTATGATAATATATATGTATCCAATCCAAATCTTTAAAAAAATTCCAAGATAAAGAAATCATGTATATCCACACCAAAACAATATATATAGTTAACCTTTAATTTCTTTCTTAAGTTTTCCTCCTCAAGATCACGACGCTGCCGCTCCTCGGAGAAAATGTCTACCAAACTCTCTTGCTCCTTGTTCAGTTCTTCAATTTTTTTATTTGCCTCCTTCAACTAATCAGATATCAATAAAAAACTAGATTAGCATAGTCATAACAGGAATGTATCTCTCTTTAAATAGACTACTTAGAAATCATAATAAGTTATCTATGCATCTAATCATAAAAATTTTAATTTTATAACTTGGAACATCGTTCGCCTCCTCAAAGAGATCAATTCAACTCAAACCAAAGAGAGATTATAAAAAATTGAAATTAATCCATGAATCTTCCAGAAAGAATCTTTTATGTTTTTTCATCCCTAATTTTCTCTTAGGTAAGTAAATGAGGAATTAAAATCAATCTACCAGTATATCTCAGTATGGAGATAAAAGGGATGTAAACATTCTTAAAACACTTTATGTCATACAGGTGCAGAGTGTAGTGCAGAAATTAGGGAAGGAGAGGGCTGATGGCATCCCACTTTTTCATGTCCTTAAGACTTTCTAGCTTTCATAGGCCATAATTGTACATATTATATTATATACATTTATATTTGTAGAGATAAATGTTTTGTGCATATATGTCTGTCTCCATTAATAATAAATGCATTAACCTCCACTTTATGTTTATAACGTTCAACAACTAAATCAAAGCAATACAAGTTATCATCTAAACACCTCATGAATAATTGATACAAAAGTGAACTTATGACTAACTGGCATAATTTTAGCAAATTTCTTAAGTAATCAAAGTCAACAACTTAAATTTATGCTAACTTATAAAAAAAAAAAAAAACTTAAATTTATGCTAGGCAATTCTAGACAGCCAGCATGAAGCAAGCAACATTTCCAGTAAAAAACCTAATCATGCTTAGGTGTCACACTCATTCTTTAAATTACTTTTTATGCAAGGATTTGTTCAAAAATATGTAAACAAGATAATGATAACAAAACACAAAATAGATTGCACTGGATAAACCATAAAAAGCCAAAGCAGAAAGGAGTGGAGCAATCCAAGAGAAATCCAATTTTGAATTTTTGCATGCTACTAGTTGGATGACATGTTCCTCACCTGAGCTTCAAGTAACTTGCATTTATCCTTTTCATCTTTCAAATCATCCAGCAACTCCCCTAAAATTTCATCCTCTTTCCTTTTCAATCTGTAAAAGAGCAATAAAAAGTTAACTGAAAGAAAACCACTCAATCACATAAAAAGTGTACAAGGTTCACATTGATCTAGAGAGCTTGCCTTTCTTTCAAAATGCGATTCTCTTCTTTCAACTCGTCAAGTCCATTTGACAAATTATTACCAGTGACTTCATCTCCCTGACAGAGGAATGTCATGCTATGAATTAGTTACCCACAACACAACTAGAAGATTTCTATGAATAATAACAAAAAGTTGTTTTCCAGAGACTTATATAGCTATAGAATCTGGCAGAGCAAGTTAAATAAACTACTTAAGTACTTAAGAGAGAAGTAGACAATCAAATATAATAAGCAAAATGAAATCTGCATTAAGCATTTATCAGAATACATTTCTATACTTTGTAAACAGCTAGCCAATAAATAAGGAACATAGTCCATATTAGTTGATTCAGTAAAGCTCTGTTGTGATGAAACATCACTAAAAATACAACCAAACAAAATTTTGGCAGGCAAAAAATATACACAGTGAACTAATCAAGGAAAGCCATTATCCGTAAATTCTACATAGAAAAGAGTATAGCTGAAGTATAAAAAGTTACCCGGTCGTCCGAATTCGGATGCATTCCAGTTTTTGAGCTATGTTGCTGAACATCTGGGCGTCTTGTCCCAAGAGATGAATTGACTGCCTTTGCCCCAGCTTTCCCACACATTCTCTTGCTGTTTAATGACTCTTGTAAATATGTACTCTTACGTATTCTTTTATTAGTAGCTGGAATCATATCATCACTGACATCCTCCTCTGAAGGTGATGATGGTTCATAACTGGTTCTTTTCCCTGAAGATTTGTTTTGAATATCCTTTTTCTGCTGATGGTGATTTCTATTGCTCTTCTCTGAAAACTTCGATCTCAGTGAGAACTTATTTTCTGAACTCTGTGCTTTATCACTGGGCACAGAGTCCTTTTTTGTTGATTTGGGTGTTTGGATTGGATCATCCAGAAATTCCTCTACAGAAATAAGACTAATCTTATTGGGAAAAATTTTCAAAATATCTTTAAGTAATGGGCAAATTGAAAACTATATTGAAATAATTAGTCCTAGTGAAAACAATTTCAAAATTTCCCTGAAATTGGACAAAGAGATAACAGAACAATAAATTCCAATGTAGAACCAACTCCTTTTCTTTTTTTCATATTATGAAAACAATTTTGCACTATAACTAGAAAAATTCAGGGAGGGAGCATTCCAAGAGTGAATGACGAAGAAAAGGAGTTAAAAGAAGAGATGGGCGGGATATATTACCACTCTCATGAACTGACTTTCTATTGCCCCGAGGAGCATAGCCAATTTTGTGACAGTAAGTTGACCTGAAATAAGCAAAGTTAGTCAACAACAACAAAGGGGAAAAATAGAAAACACAACAAAGAACCGAAAGAGCAAACCAATATGTCTTCTGCATCTGAACTAGCTTTGCCTCAAGTCGTGAAAGAACTGTGGTGCGCTCAAACCCTTGTTTATCATGAGCTGGTTCTACAAAATTGGCTTCCAATACCCCTGTTATGGGCCCATATAAAGTCAGTACACAAATTAAGAAACATATGTATCTAAGGAACATAGGTAAGCTCAAACCTATAACTCCGCGACCGTCACTTCCAGGAGGATGCCACACTCTCCAAAATGGCTGTTAAGAAGACAAAATTACTGAGTATATATGCCTTTGACAGCACTAGCTAGATCAGAAACTACAGATAGCGCATTTAATCAGTTTCTAGATTAGTGCTGGCATAAGATAAGTTTTAAATGGAAGGAGGAGGAAAAGTGAGGGAAACAAGAGGAATCAAATTTGCTACGACTAGTTTGAGATTTAAATTTGAAGTTATTGTAAAAACCAATAAAAGAAAAAAGAAAAGGATTAGGATATAAGATACTGTTTTTTTTTTTTTTAATTTGATTTGAGTGTTTTAAGAGTGAGAGAAGAAAAGCAACAGGTAAATCTACAACCCATTAAAAACTTTTATATTTATCACAAGTTTACTTCACTAGATTTCCAAAAGTCTTGAAGCCAATATTATATTACTACAATATTCTAGAAAAATGTCACCCCATTATCATCATGGTAATAACGTGGTAGGTTGTTGGACGGACACATCTGCAAATAGGTTTTGTATCTTAAGAAAAGGAAGAGATTTTCAAACTATAGGAAGTAAGGTCTTCATTTTTTACATTCAAAATCTAAAAGGTGGACATTCAATCATGCACAGAGAAAGCACAAAATTACACAGTTTTCTTTCTTTTCTTCTTCCCTCCTTCCAAAAAAATAAAAAAATAAAAATACAAACAAGAACAAACTAGCTTCCTGAAATTCTACTAGCTAGCTCTTTATTCCTTTCTTTCCCACTTCATAAATTAAGTTCAGCAAGGGAAATGATTAGTTCAAACAATCAGCCTCAGTATATCCAACTAACCTTAATGAGTCGGTTTTTGTGATACACATTGAATCCTTGAACATCAATATGAGCTCTAGCATCCTTCACAAAACCAATAGTTACAACAGCAACCATCTGATGAGCAAAAAAGAAGAATCAGCGAAGTAAAATTGAGCATTGAAACACAAGCAAATTTTTTATGGATAAACATTACATTTGCATCTCTAGTAACCCCATCGGCCACAGGCTGCGGGCGATAAGTAACCTCCTGAGTCATCATCATATCATTCACTATGTTGTGGTGTTCAACATCTCTGCCTCGCAGAATAATCCGGAAGCCAGGTGGAATTCTAAGATAGAGAATTGATGCATAGCTCTAATAATATGAACCAGCAAAAATTATTAAAACAAAATAGATTAAGTACTTCAAAAACATTATAGCATCAACAATATTGTAAACCTAAAAGGTCAAAGAAGCTCGTCACAAGTTAATTGTTAATGGGTTGGGACAATGTTTACAAAAGAAAAGTGAAAAGTACTATATTCTATGTAGTTCTTGACCCTTTGCCAACTGATTTGCCTACTTGCAAATGGAACTTTCAAAAAGATTTAAACTTCTAAAAAAATATTGTCCAGAAACGTCAATATAAATTATTACCATACTTCAAAAGTTATGAGGAAGTTAAAATATAAAGGAATTTGACCCAATTTTCATAACTATTTACCAAATGTTAGGTGATGCCTAATACCTCTTTAAACAAAATAAATAAAAGAGGTAATTCTGCACAATACATGCACAACTTACAAGACAGTAACAGCAAAGACTGTCCCAATATTGCAAGAGAAAAAGATAAGATCTTACTCCGATACTTATTAGGGGGAAAACTGATGCAAATACACGGAGAATACATGTTTAACTTGACTACACTATGGCTACATTGTAAACTGACTAACTTGACATGATATTTTAAGTAATGGTAGTGAGAAATAGGGCACTTTTACATGGGAGAAACACCTGAAATAGGAGACAATGGTAAAAGACACATCATAAGCAAAAAGCTAATCAAATTCTTGAACATCCAAACATCAGCAATAGAAAATACATTTTTATTGCAAATGACGGCACAAGCTTGTTATGTAAAATAAATATTAAAAAAACTGCTTGTTAATGAACCTATGAGCAAAACTCAACAATCAAAACTCAGCATAATCTTACTCTCCAATGCCTCCTTTCCTGTCCAACACACTCGAGACACCTCTAAATGCATATCCAACCATTCAACCTTCTATATCATCTAATATATTTCACAGTTTTTAGTCTTACACTTATCTCAGAATCTAAAATTTCACTGTTCTCTCCCACTCTCAGACTGTCTCTGAGACAAGCTCTCCAACATAACAAATACTCTACTAGAAATTTAATCTCTCACAAATTTGAAATTTTGGCTTAGTCACAAAAACTACCTCCGTCATCTACTCCTCTCCCCCTGTCTAACTCCTCATTCTCACTTTGCAAATCAAAATGTTACCTATCTTCTTAAGAAACAATTTTCCAGATCATTTCACTATGGAAGAGTTTTGCTTTTTTTTTTTGGCTACATGGCTTCATAGCTTGCAAAGATCTCCAACATGTTTTATTGTCTAAAGAGGTCAGGGTTAATACTGAAAGAAATTATATAGGTCCCTTAACAACTCAATAGAGAAACACGAGTAGTTTGAAAATAAAAATAGACCAGCCAAGCCTAAAGCTAAGTTCACTTGAGTATTAGTCAAAGATAAATGATGTTCGCCTAATGCTATACCAACCTCAACTTGTTTAAAGCTCTACCAGTTATCCAACAAACACCAAAAGTTTCACAAATAAAAAAGATGATGTAATCCTAATAGGAAATCAGCAATCCGCTAAAAGTTGTTCACATGGAAGAAAAAACAGTGCCCAACAACTACATTTAAATACAATCACAAGGATAATAATTTCCCAAACAGCATGGTATTCATCATTATATCATTCTTACCCTGAGTGAATGTCGATAAGTCAAGAAGTGCCTTGAATTAGGATATTCTTGGGCCATCCTGATACTCTTCTCATCCCGATTAACTCCTCTTATTTGGATATCCTGCAATAGAAAAATTCAAATCATATTCATCAATGCATAAATAGTGTAACAGACTATTAACTTTAAAATAATCCACCAACCATGGGACAAGAATGTCAAGACATACATGCGGGTTAGCATCAAAATCAAGTTCTAGTAGTCCTTGATCATCTTCCCAGAGATTATAAATGATTATTAGCGTCCCATGGTCCTGTATCCTGCTGAACTAAGGGATTTGTGGAAACAATAATGCAGAGTAAGTTATATAATATTACAACAAAATATGAAACAACCAATCTAATCTGCAAATTCATTTTAGACAAAGTACCCATACAGAATGGGTGATAATATAGGAGGCTTCAAGATAATCACTGAATCAACCCTATTTGATATATTATTGCTGCAAGATAGTCTTTCTTTCAGATAGTAATTTCTTTGGTGTCAAGTTTCAGGAATTCTCGCTGATTCAGTATGATTTGTACTTTGCACTATTTTTTAGTTCAGAGTTTCCTTATAGTTGCAGAGGATCCTAGGTTGATTAGAATGGGGGTTGGGAAAGTCATCTAACAAAAACTTTTCTACCTGACAAGGGTTCAGGTTATGCCACCAGTGGATTTATCTGAGAAGATACTACAGCCAACTTTTAGGTTCCAAAGTCAACTAATGCCCTACAGATAGGAACATAAAGTACCTACCAAGCATCACCTGCTTAACAAAATAATAAACTCTCCAAAATTATATTAAATGATAATATTTTTTTTTTAAAAAAAACATGGCCCAAAAGTAGACTTTGAAAATAAAAGCCAAAAGTAGTTGAAAACATAAATTTCGCTGCTCCAGTTCAAGCAACCTCTTCCATTTTCAAGCCCGTATCAAATTGATATTTCCCTTTTGTGGATACTTCAACTTTAAACTATTATCATTCAAGGCTGCTGTTGTGCTACATTCAGCTAAATAGGAAGGTATATTTGTTTTTCACTTGACTTTCCAACCATTATATCAGCTCTTTCTTAATAATATCTTTGTCAAGTCAACATAAACCAAACATTAAACCACAATGGTGATTAAAAACATAGACTATCTTATGATAATTCAGAGTATTTTGCATACATTTTTCAATTTTAGAATAATGCCACATTAAACTTTGCAAACATACTCATTATAAGAATAAATATTTAAGCTGATTCTTACTTCTAAATTTAAAGCCATTTTAGTACAATAGAGGACAGTTATGCTTCTGTAACTCCATAATAGCCTTCTAATCCTTAAATTTATCTTGACCCTTGACTAACAAGCTAAATGGGAAATATACTCACATAAGACACCAAAACAGTTGAATAAGTGTTTATAAAATTGAGGGGAAAAATTCACCTGTTGAAGAAGATCTGCTTCACTTGAGAAAGGTGACCACTGGATAATAGTATCAATATTTCTACTGCGATCACTGGTAGATGATCTTGTTATCTGTCTCCACTTTTGGCCTATTCTCTCATAATCAAGCTTTTCACATAATTAAAAAACCCATTATAAGGAGGGTATAAACAGAAAAATAATAAACAATCAACCAATACAAAGTACAATCTGAACTTATTTGTTGGAGCATAACAATTGAACCAAGTTTATTGCTACTGTCTTTGTTGTTTAGACAAAATGGTACTAAATGTTTCTACTACCATGTAATAGTAAAGAAGTGTACTTAATTGTGACTGATTATGTTTTATTTCTAAGTTGCAAATTTGATAGACAATGGATATTCTCAGTGACACAAAGTATCACAAGAAAACTAAAACAAGTCCAGAATAATTGACTAACCACTGGTCTACAAAAAAAAATGACATAAATAAGAGTGAATGCAAGCTGAAGTACCTATTTGTCATTCTTAAGTTGATAGAGAGTTAAATTAATCACTTAGATTTTTTTTTATTATTATATAAATTATCAAACTATAATATAAATAATTCATGAATTCATGGAAATAGTACAATATAAGAGTTTCCAATGCCACGTATTGGGATCTAAAAGGAAAAATATGATTAATTATAGACAGGGCTACACATGTGGCATCCCAAACTCTCATAATGTAAAATTTCCATTTATTCAAGTGATTATATTTATCCCCTTACAATGGAGTTAAAATATACACATTCATGAAAGTTCACTATAATGAACTTAGGTATTCACCCATTCCTCATATGTATAATATATACGATTCCTTACTAAATAGTATAAACATAACAGGATTATATTACACCATTCATAGATAGTATAAACACTCCAAGATATTAAATACTATAAACTAGAAGGACCCATGACAGTTATGGCAACACCTCATTTGGTTGTCATGGCACGAGATGGATCATGGATCCTTTGATTTATACGATCTCGACATGTAATAATACTATCATGGAGTTAATTATTCTCCAAATGTAAGGTCTGTTATTGAGAATTTGCACTTGGTCCACACTTTGAAAAGTATGTTAAAGTGCTGTAAAATTTAACCCCTCATTAGTGCAGGTGCACCTTTCAACTTCTAGTCTTCTTTGGTAAGAGAAAAGGCAACAGTTTTTACATACAAGAAGAACCAAATAATAACATCTAGATAAATCATGGATCCCATTCCTTTTACATGAAGCCGACCTAACTGGATAGTAGGGTTTAGTTTAAACTTTAGTACCATGCTTCAGAAGATAGTAACATGAATGTTTACTACAAAAACCTCAGCATGATTTTATGGAAGGGGAGAATTTAGAATTATTAAAAGTAAAACAAGAAAAAGATTAGCATAAGATGGATAGCATCATTACCATGGGAACTATAATATCTTCCTTGCCTGTTCTTCTCAAAAATGTGTAGGACAATAATCCAATGCTTTGTGTGGACCTAATGGAGACAACAGTAACATGAGCTGATGCACAATAGAAAAGTGCTAAATAAAAATATAGTTAACTTCCTTTGCAACAAGCTGATCAACATCTATGCTCTAACTTGACTGGGAGTGTTCTGATGTATATTGTAATTACTCAGTAGGGGATAGATTTACCCAATTAGGTGGACAATGAATATATCAGCATTAGCGAACCAAGTATCAAAATTAGAGAAGATTTTCCCCATAAGATAATAACCATAGTAAGTTAACTGTCCCTATTACTTTCATATGAAAGTGATGCATTCATACCAAACTAAACACATACATTGTTCAAAGAAATGTTGAGTTTTACCACATCTGACAAGAAAATGAAAGAATGAGATACATCTGTAATGGTTTTTAAAATCTTTCATTCTTGCCTCACCTCTATGCCTTTCTTCTCTATCATCCCTAACTACTCTAACTGTTCACTTGTATTAATTAGCAAGCCATATTTAAGAAAATACTGAGAGTCAAATCTTCCTAATCAATGCTCTAATAGAATAGAAATTTTATTTTCCAGTCAGATACAGAACTAGCATCAACATTCTAGAATAAATTTCTCCTTCCCTATTTACTGTTTTTTGTTTTCAAATGTTTGAACTTCTTTCATTCTCCTTGCTAGGAAAGTAATGAAAGTCTTTCTTTTATTCCCCTATTATCTCAAACTTCATTGAAGTTTAATCTTATTGTATCATCCATAACTCTTACTCATATTTAACTCATCTGATTCAAAACAAATATCTTTCTATTACATTTGCTTCCTTTTCCTAGGCATCCTCATCAATTTTAAAATTGTCCTAGTAAACAACTGTGGAATTTTACACCCCCTTGTCGCCCAAAAAGAAACATTCATATTAATAATATATAAATAAAATAATAATTTCCTTCATTCTAAAATATATTTTAGACTTGTGCACAAAGATCAAATTAAAAAAATAAAATAAAAAGAAATTGCATGCCATGTCCGCCCCCAAATATCACGTGCATAAGCTTTAAACTTTGATAGGTGACAAATATGGGCAAATTTCATAAAAAGATTTGAATTTAAAGTATTAAAAAAATGCCACTAAAATGCCAACCTATATATTGGAAGTTGAGGTAGTTATAATATGTTGTGTTTTATACACAATAGCCAACATTAAATTTAAAATAAAATAAAATAAACATATTGATTTTATATCAAAATTTCCCATCCAAACTGATGTGAAGAAACTGAGAATATTAAATTTTATTCTAATCCTTAATTGGAAATTTTGCTCACAGTACATCTCTGAAGGTTGTAATGTAATTCATTTTCATAAAAATAAATGTAAATAAAAGCACAAATCATTATGCCTATCATCAATTTGTTGAAAAAACAGGTGATTACCACTAGCTTATGTAGAGAAATCATAGAACAACTCCCAAAAATTAATAGCCCTTAAGAATGCTAATGACCAGAAACTATCCATAAAACAACTAGAATATCTCACTGTCCATAGATAAGAAAGAAGATACCAAATAAATCCATAACCAAAACACTTCACACATTAAAGAAAGAAAAAGAATAGGTCAAAATCAGTAAAGTGAGCAAGGGATAAAACTGACCAGACACTTAATAGGAAGCCTACCATACTTTAACATCTTAAAAACCGACAACATCACATCTCTGTATCGCATATCCAAATGATGCATCATCTAAACCAGATTTCAGATATCTACAGTTTGAGAGAGAGTAAAAACCTTTCTCCATCTTTCCCGCAACAGCGTGAGAAGACAATAACATCAGCTCCAAGCCTCATTGTACTAGTCTTAAAACCATTCCCATCTAATATGGAAGAAAAAGAAAAAATAAAACAGGGTCAAATAAACAATTAATTATCGCCAACCAGAGTTAGATGTACAAAAATTTATGAATGAGCATACATTGCCCAATGGTATCGGCAATTTTGCTCTTTACAGAATATCCAAGAGACATGCATTGCCGCAGTTTATCAGGATCCATGCCACCACCATTATCTGCACATAAATTTAAAAAAGAATCAATCTTAGACACACATTCTGTAAGAGCAATTTCTCAAAACAAAGAACAGAACTCACTAGTCCTTCCCAAACAAGCAAAGTGGTTAAATTTACCCCCTCTATTAGCTTAAGCTTTTACTATTGCTTACAACCATGAAAGAAAATTAACAAGTCATGCACCATCTGTTGCTTGCACTTTCTTAGATAGGTTCAGATGAAAGCAATATAATACCGAATGAAATATCAGCCAAAAGTATAAGAAATGGAATATTATAAATAATTACCTTCAATCAATAACATTCTGCTTCCATCTTTTTTATTATTTACCATGTCTATGCTAACATAAGTTGCCCCATTGCATGCCTAAAATCCATCAAAGGAAATAAACAAAATGAGATTCTATAACACAAGAATAGGGTTCAGCTACAATAAACATATGCACTATGAGAAAATAAAGAAAGGTGCTCAAGGGAGTACCTCATCAAGTGAGTTGTCCAAGAGCTCAGCAAAAGCTGAAATAACATTGCAAATTGGAAAAAGGAATAAAGAAATTTAAAATTAAAAAGGTAACAAAATTAAGTGCAACAGAAGACCAAAAGGGCAAGTTCAAAGATACATAGAAAATAGCAAACTCTTACCTCCAAGAACCCATTTATGACTGGTTGCATTAGAGTGTAAAAATCTAGGATGAACTCTAACATGATCCATGCCATCTGCCAAAAGAACATTGACGTCACATAAGGTTTGGCAAGGAAATTAGATAACCGACTCCCTTGATACAGTAGTCCTGCATAGAATTCTTGTTGGCAATAAAAGATCTTATCGTCTTTTGCCATCAAAAGTCTAGAACACTAAAGAACTTATTAACAAAACCTGTACAGACCAAGAAGTGAAGAATATTCCCAAAGAACTAACAATTTACTAACCCGTAGAAGATTCCCAATCACCCGAGGGAGCTCCAGCATAGTCTCCAGCCTTCCAGAACTGCTTAGAATTAACCTCGACGCCATTAGCCGCAGAGTCCTTGGGTTCACTAGGCGGCGCCGGTAATGCTAAAGACACTGAAGGTATATACGACAAGTTACGCTCCGTACTTGGCAAAGGATCAAGAAACCCCAACGGCAATACTAAACTTGCTTGAGAATCGTCGATTTTTTTCTTCTTCTTCTTCCTGTCGTTGTTGTTCTCGTTTAGCCTCTTCTTATTCACTGAGGCGTCGCCATTATCAACGGAATCGGAATAGGAATAGGAATCGGAATCGGAGTCGGAGTCCGATTCACTACTAGTCAGATCTATGACGGACAACAACGTAAGAGTAGAAGAAGGCGTAATCTTAGGCATCGGAGAGTTTTCGATAGATTCTTGTTTAATTCCAAAAGAAGTATTGTTTTTCTCCATAGTTATTTGTGTTTTTGAATCAAAAATAGTGGGAATTATATATATAGTGACATGCAAGAGAACCAGGGATTTGATGACCGCTTTTTAACAGGCGAAGAAGGTCTCAAATACACGTCGTGGGTCATTTGGATTTCCCTTTCTAATTTCCTTATTAAAATAATATATATATATATATATATATATATATATATATATGATGAAATTAAATTATCTCAAATGCAAGAGAACCAGGGATTTGATGACCGCTTTTTAAGAGGCGAAGAAGGTCTCAAATACACGTCGTGGGTCATTTGGATTTCCCTTTCTAATTTCCTTATTAAAATAATATATATATTATATATATATATATATATATATATATATGATGAAATTAAATTATCTCAAATACATCTTTTAAATGTCAAAATCTAGCTTTTGCACCTTAAAAATTTTTTGTACATAGAATGCCCCTAACGTTTCAAAACATCTCAGTCCCACTACATGCACCTCTGTTAAGTCAAACCGTTAGTGACTCAATTTTACTATTAGTGAACCTTCTTTTACTATTTAGTACTATTCCAGTTAGGGACATTTTTGTCCATTTTTTTAAATTTTTTTTTAAAATTTTTTTTTCTTTCCTTCTTCCTCTTTTCTCTCTCTTTTTCTTTTCTCTCTCTTCATTCTTTCTCTCTCCATTAATATAATTTTTTTTTCTCTCTTCCTTCTTTCTCTCTCCATTAATATAATTTTTTTTCTCTCTTCCTCTTTTCTCTCTCTTCCTTCTTTCTCTCTTCATTAATTTAAAATTTTTTCTCTATCTTCCTCTTTTCTCTCTCTCTTTCTTCTTTCTTTCTCTCTCCTTCTTCCTCCTCATTTCTTTCCTGATCTTTGTATTTCTCACATACCCAACAATGTATTTGGAGAAACAGATTATAAACCTCGCGGATACAACAATGTAATTGGAGGAATGGATTATCGCTATCATCTTCCACATGTTCACAAACACAGGCACAACCATAGAAGAACCTGGACTCCAGGTATTCCAGGAAGAGTAACAGTGAGTAAAGGGGACGATGAGAGAGTTGGGCCGCGTATACTAAAACAAAGAGATACCTCGAAAAGAATTGCTCGAAGTACCAGAAATAGGGATGAAGGTCGCGAGAAGTACTCCAAGCATAAATATGGTTTCTTGGATAATGCCTACTACAATATTCATAGGAAGAGGAAAGAATGATTTGGATTAATCCAGAACCTCCGTTTTTTCTTGTGTGGATTGATTTTCATCCTTTTTGTGGATAATACAAGGTGAAAGGTGGGGTGAATGGAATTGGGTTTGCAGTGCACATTATTTTATTTTAGTATTTTGCGGAGAGATGTGGGATCAGTCGGAAGAAAAGTTGATGTTGCTACTGCCAATATATGTATATTAGTTGTAACAAGTAATATCTTACATTTGAGACAAAGTTTACACTGACGAGATGTATTATACAATTAACTTAGAGAGGGCTATATCCTTTAGTTTTAATCTCTTTTTTTTTCTTTTTATGTCCCTAATTCTACTGCTTTCTCATATTTGGACAAAGAAATGTATAGGTGACAAAATTGACAAGTATCTTGAGCAAAATTCCCTCAGGTACCTCAGTGGCTGGAAGGAAGAAGCATTTAGCTGTTTCTCCTCTTCGAGTCTTACCCCTTTTTTGTTGTGTTGTTTATCATATCTTTGCAGCTTGCAAAATGTCTACATGTAAAACTGATAATCTGCCTCTAGCCATCAAAAAATGCCTTGCCTGACTGATTTCATTTGATGTATTATGTTGATTCTCGACATCTTCGACTTTTTCTGAGATTTTAACATGAAAACCATTTGGAAATTGTAATCCAAGAGTTCGTAGAATGTCTCCAACCTTGGTTTCCTGTCACCTTCAACAATGTATTGGAAGAAAAAGGAGAGAAATACAAAGATCGGGAGAGAAATGAGGAGGAAGAAGGAGAGAGAAAGAAGGAAGAAGAAAAAGATAGAGAGAAAAGAGGAAGAGAGAAAAAAAATTAAATTAATGAAGAGAGAAAGAAGGAAGAGAGAAAAAAAAATTTAAATTAATGGAGAGAGAAAACAGGAAGAGAGAAAAAAATTATATTAATGGAGAGAGAAAGAAGGAAGAGAGAGAAAAGAGGAAGAAGAATGAAAGAGAAAAAAAATAAAAACAAAAAATTTTTTAAAAAAGGACAAAAATACCCCTAATTGGAATAGTACTAAATAGTGAAAAAAAGTTGACTAACGGCAAAATTGAGTCACTAACGGTTTGACTTAACAGAAGTGCATGTAGTGAGACGTTTTGAAACGTTATGGGCATTCTATGTACAAAAAAACTTTGAGGTACAAAAGCTGGATTTTGACTTTTAAGAGGTGCATCTGGAATAGTTTACCCAAACATTTAATATAGACAGTTAGATTCCTATTTTTAGCTTAAAAATTAATTAATTAATCATTATCTTTTTTTTATAAGTCGTCATTTAAATTATAAGATAATAAAATTTTATATACATCAAAATATTGATAGATTCACGCTATCAAATGAGGGCAAATTCTTTTATCTCAAAAGTTAGGATATACAAAAGCTCTGAAGTTGATATGGAAAAGCCCTCCAAGAAATATAATATTTTTAAAGGGTATAATTGTATTTTAATTTTCTTTTTTAGTGTAAATAAATATAACTTAAAAAGGAATTTAAATAGACAAGTACCCTCTTTCATATTCCTTTCCTTCTTTATCTGCTTCAATATCAATTAATTAATATCGGCGATGTTCCTTACTCAGACGAACATCAATAGGAATTAAACCAGTGCGCCGGGGAAACTACAAATTGACCGCAACTCAATGAACGCCACTCCTCGGCTTAGGGAGAGTCCTGTAGTCCTTTGTTTCACAAACGCACACCAAGGTTTTTCACAATTCCTATGGAGCCTATTTCAGTAAAATCGTAAAAAAAGAAACAGAGAACAGAATACACTCAAACTTCAAACTTTTTATTATCACACCAAAACATACAAGCAATCTCAAGTAGGGAATTACAATAGACACAAACGAAGTAGAGAGGATTCTATCTCTCACTATCCTTCTACTCTCCAAGCTTCTCTTTTTTCTCCCTATCTAAGTGTTCTCACACTTCTCCTATTACCCCTTGAGAAGGACAAAACACAATAATACATACCAATAATACATGCTGACATATCCCAAAGGATCCGGCTTTTTCAAAAGTAAAGCAACCACACTAAGTAAAGCATCTTTTAATAAAGTAACTTTAATAAAGCAACTTTAAAAAAGTAAAGTAAAGTTGTCGGGGAATCTTCTTTTCACAAAGTAGCTTTTGAATTTTGTCGTTTAGCTCTTTGTCATTTAGCAATCAATCGTCTTTGGCTACTTTGTCCATGTTGGAGGAATGGATAGAGGTTGGACTATCGGTATCAGACTGGCATTTGGTGCAAATATGGCAAGGACAATCAGCCGCATGGCCTTCTGTTTCAATCAGAAATCGGTGACAAACTCGGTCCCAATTTATTACCTTGATCTTCTTGAAAGGCGGTGGTTGTGAAGACTCAGCATGATGTGAGGTGGAAGGTTTAGCTTGTGGTGTAACATTCTGTGTTGGTGGAGACTCCGGAATAGAGAAATCAACAAAAGCATCTCATGGGTCTTGGGCGTCTTGGAATTGTTGGTAGTATTGGTCCTTCGCGTGTTGGATGTCCATAGCATATGTGCCTATCGTTAATGGGTTCCACGGATTTGGGCCAGGCCAGATTTCAGATGGGATGGTTTGGTTTGTTTGGAAGAGAATCTGTTGGGCTTCCAAATATTGGGCCATTGTTTGGGAGATGGAGATGTGCTGAGAAAGGTGGGGTTTTAGGCTAGCAAGATACCTGAGTGTTGGGTCAGGAGAAAGGGTATATATTTCTCGGTGGATAAGGAAAGTAGTATGGATAGGCGGTTGAGTTTTGAAATGGGCCTGCCAAATGGATTTGGGCTTGAACCAAGAAAGGAAAGTCCAGGTATTTGGATGGATATTTGGAGTGAAATTGAAGTGTTGGGTATCTATCTCGAACATGATATGGAATTGATGACAGAGATAGAAGAAAAGCCATAAGAGATGGTCTGGAAAATTTGTAGGATGTAGAATGAAAACCTTTGAAAAAGGGTAAGTAGGATGAAGCCCAGTTGGGTTGAGGATTAAACCACCATATTGCTGGAAACATTGAATCTGATGATGCTGAACCAGTTGAGTCAGGGATTCTGCAGTCCATGGAAGTGGATGTGAAGCCAGGGTTGGCGGAATGGCATCGTCCGGTGGATCAGAGGAATGTTCTGTACGAAGCATGTGTATAGGAGGATATGGCCGAGAGAAGAAATCCGCAACTATATTGGTAACACCTTTGATGTGCTTAACATCAAAACTGTATTGAGAAAACCATTAAGCCCATCGAAGCAACTGAGGATGTGGGATTTGTCTTTGCTTGAACTTCAGCATTTGTGGGAATGAACTCATATCCATTTCAACCAAGAAATGATGACCAATGAGATAGAAGTTGAATTTTTTAATGCCATTTTTGACTGCTAGGATTTCCTTGAAAGTGGAATGGTAATGGAGTTCAGAGTCACAGAAATGTCCTGAAGCGTAGCCACACATGTGTCATGAATCATGAATTTCTTCAAGAAGAACTGCGCTCCAAAATTCATCACTTGCATCAGTTTGAAGAATTCATTTTCCAGAGGATGGTATCCAGAGTGAAGGTAAGGAACTGATATGTTGCTTGAGGCGCTGAATGGACTGAGTATGCAAAGCAGACCACGGTGGAGGATTCTTTTTAAGAAGCAAATGGAGAGGGTTGATCAGTTCAGCAACATGAGGAATGAAATCTCGGATGTAGTTCACGATGCCTAGAAATTGTTGTACTTGAACTTTTGAAAGAGCTGTTTCCGGAAAATTATCAATAGCGGCTGAAATATGTTGTGCAGGAGTACACGCACCTTGGGAGATGGTCATACCCAGAAAATCAACTTTGTCCACCGCAAGTATCATTTTTGTTTATGAAAGCATGATGCCATACTGTTGGACAATGGAGGCGAACAGTTGGAGGAGTTCCAGATGACCTGTGAAATCAGAGCTAAATAACAAAATATCATCAATGTAAATCAAAGCAGAATGTAGAAGGGGTTCGAAAATGAGGATCATAGCTTTCTGGAAAAGTGATGGAGCGGTCTTTAGGCCAAAAGGGAGAACGGTCCAGTGATAATAATGATTTGGAATGCAGAATCCAGTTTTGGATTTTTCTGAAGGATGGAGACCAAGTTGCCAAAAACCCGATTTGAGGTCAAATTTGGAAAAAAATAGTGGCTGTAGCGAGTTTAGCAAACAGAGATCGTCGGTCTGGAAGAGGAAATTTGTCATCCTGTAGGAAATGATTTAAAGGTTGATAGTTGATAACCAGCCGCATTTTCCCACGAACTTGTTCAGAACGTTTATTGACATAGAAAGCCTCACAAGCCCATTGTGAATCAGAAGGTTCTATCAGTCCTGTGGTTAACAGCTGTTGGCATTCTGCTGCAGCTAACTTGGAGTGTTCTGAATTCATACCAGAATGACTTGCCTTAGTGGGATTTATGTCTTCATTGAGCTTGAAAGGAAGGCTGACAAAGAAATCTGGATTTTCCATAGTGGGTGCGAACACTTTGTCAGGAAATCTGTATGATTTTTTGCACAAGACCTGCGTAATAATTCTCTAATGGGATGAAGAGCAGACTCAGGAGAGTCACACAGATGAATATTGGGAACATCAACAAATGGCTGGAAATACTGCTTGTATTGTATGCCATTTGAAAGAATCTTCATCTTTCTCAGTTGTTGATAAATATCAAAGCCAATGAAAAGATCTTTTCCTAGAAGGGAGGAGCCTATGAGTTTGGCACGAATGGTGCACTGTGGGGACGAACTGGATAGTAACTGCTGTCTTTGTAATGAGATGAGTGAAAAATACATTCCCTGCAGCTGATTTGAATTTTGTCTCAAATGGGACCCAGTGATGACTCGGAAGGATATCAGGGTTGAGCATAGAGTGAGCTGCACTAGTGTCAAAAAAGGCGATGACATGAATCGATTTCTCATATTTACCAGGAAGGATCTTTGCAAAAATATGAGGCATTGTTGGAGACGGTACAAGAGCTTGAACTTCTGGAACTGAGTCTAGTTCAGGTTCAGGTTCAAGTTCTAGATCAGGTTCAGGTGGTATCTCTGGAGAGACCTGGTAAGCTAGGGTTGGAGTCGTATAAGAGAAGTCATCTAATACCTCTAGAGCAAATAGTGTAGAATCATTTGGTTCATCATCTACAGAGAAAGGGATTCAAGATCATCATCTTTGTGAAAGACGAATCCGGTCTTTTCTGATATAACTGATAGGAGATGAACACCAGGACGCTTCTGTGGGCATGCCTTTGCAAAATGTCCAGGTTTATGGCTAATATAACAGTTGGAGGTTCGTCGGTGTGCCTTGGAACTTGGACGAAACTTCTTGCGTCGAAAATATTTGAACTTCTTCGGCTTAGAGGACCTAGTCAAAAATGTTTCAGTTTTGAATACCTATGTTTGTATTGCTTCTTTGAGTTTTCTTGCAACCTTTGCAGGAGGATTTGATTATAAGGTCAGATCGGTTACAAGCTTGCTCTAACTCTTGGTTTCCAGAGAGATACTGTCGTATGACCTGTCGTTTTTGACATATTCCTTCTAACGCTAACATGATAGCCTGGTGGATTTATCCAGGGGATGCAGATAGAATTGAGGTGTAGCGCTGATGTATAAATGTTTCTACACTGTCAACAAGCATTCTGGGCAGAGAGCTTAAAAATGCTTGTTTGAGACTGGCATCTGCTCCAAGCTGATAAAATATTTTTACCATTCGTTTGAAATGCCTATTCAAGTCTTTTCGGTGGAAGGAATGACACTTAAGCTGAAAGTATAACCGTCGTTGTTCTTCCAATGTGTTAGGGATATTTCCAAGAAAAGAGTGGTGCAGTAGGTTTATGACTTCCGAGAAGGTTTACCGTGTAAGGAAGTAAGTCTTATCCTGTTCTGCCAATGTTTGCCACCAATTTCTGAGGGTTCTAGTTATTCTGGCAACGAATTCTGTGAGGATAACATAACAGCTTTCTTCATACAACTGCTTCGTGGTCATCCATGCATGAAATTCCTGAAAACGATCAGCTCATTTTTGTGGCGGAATATCATCAATAGTAAAGATGAGTCCAAAACTGGATGATTTTGGCTTTAGGGGTGGAATAGTTGAAGCAGTTGGGTTTTCCATATCAGATGGATAGTCTTCTTCTGGCATATGAACCTCTGGGGCTTCGGGAGCCATAAATGCAGGAGCATGTTTCTGACTGTCAACAGAAGAGGAATCATCAAAAGAGTGTTAAGTAGAATCTGATTTATGCTCAGAATCACTGTCAGCAGAGGTAGGTATGTCGGAAGATTCTTCAGAAGAGGAAGAGGAGGAAGACATATCCTTTATGCCAGCGATTTGTGGTATGCCTGCATGATGAACATCTTGAAGTAGTGTATTGAAAGGATTTGAACTTGTAGTCGCTTGAGAAGAATTAATCATGAACTGTTGAGGTGGAACTGAAGAGTTTTCTTCTGCTGGGCCTTTGGCTCTTGCGTTGTGAATTTCAGCAGCTTTCTGTTCTTCTTTAGCCGCTGCTTGCTCAGCTTGCTTTTGGAGTTTAACTTCATACTTTTTCTGGCGGTACCATTTTCCCAAATCAAATTTTGGCTTTGGAGTGGGCATTACTGAGGGAAAAGCCGAATAGGGTGTCTGTATGGGAGTCTGGATTCCATAGAAACTGGAATTTGGAGGAAGGTCTCCATAGGCGGTTGGAGAAAATGGAGAAAATGTTGATGTGGGTGATGTCGGAGAGGGAAAAGAGGAAAAAGAAGTAGTTGGTAAAGAACCAGTAGCTTTGCGACTGTTGATCTGATTTTGAAGGTAGACTGTCTCAGCTTGTTGCTGTTGGTAATGTCTGACAAAGTCTTTTCTTGGGATGTCGAATTTTAGAGTGTCAAGGTGATGCTGTAAAGCTCTTATCATACTTTGAAGTTGGGATGTTTGTCCTTGCACATGAGAGACTGAATTTTGTAGTTGTTCGAGGGCATGATTCTGTGCGAGGGCATTTTTAGTCTGCCAGTTCAAGACTTCTTCTACTGCGCTCACTGGTTTTGGTTGACCAGAAGGAAGGATTTCTGGATGTGCATTTGGAATTTTAGGAGAGTGCCTGGCTGATTCCTTGACGAAGGAAGTTTGAGGTGGAAATTGAGTATTCGCAGATTGGAACATAAATATGCCTGGTAGGTTTGTCGCTTCTGGCTTCAGATCGGAGAGATCCCATGGAGTATCATCCATAGGAGGTCTATCTTCAGGAGGTGGGACGTCGGTAAGAGGAAGATCTTTGCCCCATGAGGGTGCAGAATACCGAACAAGATAGTCGTACTTGCCAGACGGTTGTCCAAGTGGAGCTATAGTCTCATCACCATCAAGGTATTGTTGGTAGAAACGATCAGATCTCTTTTTCTTCATCTTCTTTCGATTTGTGTTCGGTCTTTTCGTGTCAAGACAAAAAATTTCTGGAGAAAGACAGGTTGCACAGTTGCAGTCAAGATCCCAAAATTTGTGGCCCGTAGAAGGGTCATGGTGCCAATATACGAGAGCACCAGAACGAGAGAATGATTGGTACATTTGTTGCTCCTGCTCAATATCATCATCTGGATTTGGATCTGGATCAAGATCAGGAAATGGGAGAGAGAGTGAGAGCATATGAATAGTCAAAAAGGATATACTGGCCCTAGGCACTTGAAGATGTTGATGGTCAAATTTAATTGATACGGTGCCATCAGGGTTGCTGGTCATTTTAGACTCCGTGGATTGGACCTGTTGGTTGGTTGCCTTGTGTAGTCGTTCATAGTTTGTAATCCATCTTTCCGGTAGGAGTTGAACAAGATCTGCCTTAGACAATTGTCATGGAACGTGAACACATGAGGTAGAATTTTGTTCATCTACGGATAGTAATAAAGCTTCATTACCCCCGGGAAGTGATAAGTCCATGGCGTGATTTTGTACTAGATACACCATTTGATATGCCAAAGTCGCCGTTTGTGCCCTTGTATCTTGATCTGCTCCAACTATTTGGAGTTGGACTTTTAAAGCTTCCAATAAGAGTGGATCTGACAAGGCCATATTGAAATTTGGAAAGAGGGTCACAAAAACAGTGCCAGCATTTAGGGTTGTCTCTATAGTAGCAATACAGGCATGCTGATATTGCAAAAACCGTGTATCTAGGAGAGCCATTCTAGCAACCATAGGTATGCCTTTACGGCCATGTAAGGTGAGGGCTAGATGAATTGCTCCGGAGTGGATATGAGTATAGCCAAGCTGTTGCCATTGTCGTACGAACTCAGGAGGAATATACAGAGTGAAGAAATGTTCTTGTCCTCCGGCGGGAACAACTTCCAAAATTTATTGTTCCAATAGTCAATCGAGAAGAGGATTTTACAAAATACTCACAATTAATCTCTTGTCTTCTTGTGGCTGAACAAAATAACAAGTTATTGTTAAAAAATCATGAAGCCCGTCCCACTGGTAGTTTCGTTCCATTCCCTGAAGTGAATGTGACTATGATGAATAATAATGGAAGAGGACGAGGACATGGTTATGATCGAGGCCAAGGTTGTGGATGTGGTCATAATAATAAATATGTGTCTACTTACCACCATAAGTGGTATAATAAAGAGGACAAACAAGAAGACAAAAGTTGTAAAAAAAATCTAAAAATTTATGTTGTTTAATATGTATGTATTCTTTGTTTGATATGGGGGTTTGAACCATGATCTGGAAGTTTGGAAAAAATAAATCATTCCACTATACTATTTAAACAAGATGTATATATTTATATTAGATAAATGCTATTTAACTAAACAACTATTGCCAATTCTCACAATCAAAAGGGACACTCTGAGTTAACTATCAGTACCTAGTCTCATTCTTATATACCATTGTACATTCACTTTCCTTATCCATGTGGGACGGGGTATCACGAGATTGCTCGACCAACATAGGGCCGATGATAGAATACAATGCACACACTTATTCTATTATGTCTCACCCACTTTCTTTTGCCAGCTCATTACAACTACTACTATTTATAGTCATCTCTAAGGTTGGCAGATATTAGGGTTGTCACGCATGAGTCACTACCTATATAAGGTTAATATAACCAAACCCTAAATCGCATGCCACTACTTGCTGCCCCGCTGCCGCCAAGGTTGTCTCTGCCTTGGGACACAGGGTCTCATAGTAGTTTACTAGAATAAACACTCAACTTTTCCTCTAAGTATCAAGCACACAACAATGATATTTGTTGATTTTGATAATATAACAAACGAATGAATCAATACAAGTAAATTATGAGAAAATTTACCTAACCTTTTTTTATATTAATAAATAGATAAGGATTATACGATTTTGAGCACTTATGAACAAAGGTTGCTTGGCCAAGAACACATAGTCAACGATAGAATACAATGCACACAACTATTCTATCTAATTCACAAGTGTTTCCTCTCAATACCACTCTTTCTACCTATGTTGCCCACAAGTCGCCCCTATTTATAGCCCATATTCGGTCTTCCAAATCTAATAGGACTCCAGCTCCGATTAGGACTCTAAGTCAAACTAGGATTCCAACTTCAACAAAAACTCAGACTCATGCCACAACGCTTGAACCACCGACCATGATGCACAACTCAACCCGCACATAATATAGTCCTTTATATAATTTGGACACAACCAAACCCTAATTCACATGTTTGCAAATTAACATTGTTTCATGTTGTTCGGATTGTCTCATGCCTTGGAATAAAAGGTTTCACAACTAAAACATACAACAAGTAGTTCCAAGGCAAATGCATACACAAATTTCTAAACAAATTAGCATTGATGGCTCAACAAAATAAGTTACTCTTGTGAAAATTATGTTATGATGGACTGTCAGTTAATAAATAATTGCAAGGAAAAATACAACACTTGAAGCCAACTTGCTAGTACAATCAAAAGGTAGAGACCGTTAGTCATGCTTTGCTTCTTTGTCATTTTTCTAAGCAGGTTTGGGAGGTTGTAGGCATAAAAACCATTAGCAAAGTAGCATCAAGTGTTAGGTCTACAAAAAAAGATGTAGGTGAGTATTAGTTCAATTCTCTCACAAGGGAAGAAGTCACATCTCTTCTCATTATTGTATGGAATATATGACAAGCTCAAAATGAGAATATTTTCGAAAGTAAATTTTTTTAAGTGTAAAAAAACTCACTACAAGAATACTATATAAAATTATGGAGTATAATTTTAACAATATTACCATCACAATAAAATTACAAACATCTTCCAATGAACAAAGCAATACTAATCAAGATGTTATACATGAAAAATAGCTTTGCCTTCCTCCTAAATACTTCAAGATAAATATTGATGCTTTATGGCTAATTCATATAGTTATTGGAGAAATAATAGAGGTATCTCTAAAATGTCATTTGGACATCAATGCAAAAAGATTATATCAACATTGATTTTGTGTAGCTATCAAAAAACTCTTAAAATATCAAATTTTGTGATCAATTTGAAAAAATAAATAATGTAAAATTTGTTACAAAATGTTTTTAATAAAAACAAACCAATAAGAAATATAATAACAAAATCAAATAAAGAGAGTATTCTTTCTTATTTTATATTTCATTTATTTCAAAACATACAAATTAACCCTTATTTATAGAAATAGATTATACGTAACTTATATATATATATATATATATAACTATAACTATATACGTAATTCTCTATTATATTAAATATATTACAAACTTAATTTATGAAGGTTATATAGAGGTAGTGGAAGTTATATGAAGGTATCTTATATGAAGATAGTGGAAGTAATGAGAGATTATATGGTTGAAAAACTTGATTTAGTGGAAGTAAAGAAATGATTTAAAGAAAATATTTTTGCAAGAATTGAAAAATATTAGGTATTGAAAATAATGTCCAAAAATAAGCAATTTGAAAACATAAAACTTAATCCAAAGTCCAACAATTAAAGTTGTAATAAAAAATGATCAATACAAGATATGGTCTTCTTCATCACACTTCTATGGTAAGAAGTTGGTCTTCCTCTTAGGTATTTAAAACAGTACCTTAACCACTCTTAGGTCTCTTACACTTGCAAGAAATTGTGCTAAACATTCAATTGCAACTCTTACAAATGGTGCAAATAATTGGCAAAAAGAATGAACAAAAACTCATGCTAGAAACATAAGTTATGCACTAAATAAAGAAGCTTCTAAAATATGACCAAAATGCAATCTAATTAGGCATATCTTAAAGTGCAAAAAGGTACCATATAAAAGAAGGCATAAAAGAGGCATAAATATGATTAAGATTGAGCATAAATACATATTGGAATTATGGTATAAAACAGCAAATTGCATAGGCATAGGAAAGGCAAATTGCTTCAAAGTTGGTAAAAAAACAAGTTAAAAATTGCATTAAAAGGATGCTTAAAAAGGTAAGAAATACTACTGGAAATTAGATAACATTAGGTATGCAAAAAATAAAGGAAAAACTAATTAAAACAAACTAAACAAACATACAAAGAAAACTAACTAGTGTAGATAGTCTATTGGAAAGTACCTATGATTTTAATTTAAGAATTTATCGTACTCCTAGGGAAGTGGTAACGGCTTAGTGGGCAAAAACAAGTAAAATGCATGCTAGTGACTTCTAACATAATTAAAGATCATGCAATCTAAAAGAAATTAATTAAGGAATCCTAAAAGCAAGATTAAATATCAACAATTCCAGAATGCAAATAAATTAGGATAGATTAAAAACAAAGCAAAGCAAAATAAAAGATCAACAAGTTAAGAAACAAAGGTAACAAGGCAGAAGTTGTTTCAAAACTGGCAGTGATTTTCAAAAAATCATAACAAATTAGTTTTAAAACCAATTGGAGTGAAACTTATTTCATCTTGATCCTAAGATCAAGAGGTTTCTGAAGTTAAAATATTTTAAGGAAATTCAAAAATATCAAAAATCAGTAGCAAAAACGAAACAGGAAGCATGCTATCCAAAATTTCAGTGAAGTGCTTGCATGCATACTTACATAATTATGATAAACTAAATGCAAAATACCTTAACAATTAAGTACTAAACATAATTAAGAACAGTATACTAATAAAAAACAAATAAAAGGAATTAATATTGACCAATTAAATCAAGTTGCGCATTGTTTTAAGTACTAAGATCATGTAGAACATGCACATCAACCAAGTGAAGGACTAATGCCTAGTCTAAAGAGCAATTAAACAATATCTTATACTATAAACATGAAACTTAGAGCAAAGACTTAACATCAATTGAACTAACTTATAAGAGAAAAACATGCTCTAAAATCATAAAATTAAACTAAAGGTAATTAAACAAACACTTAAGGTGCAATGTCAAGATTAAGGATATTTTAGCATAAAGAGACTTAGCTTAATCAAAAAAATTTGAAAGCTCAAAATTCAACATAAATTATCCCAAGAACAATCTAAAAAACTAAAAAAAAAGCACAAATAAATCAAAACAATCAAAAATTGACAATAAAATTGCAAGAGGTTTTAGAGAAGTGTACCTTATTCTCTTGAATGCAATCATGAGTAAATCGTAAAAATAAATTAGTTAATTAATATATCAAACTAAAGACAAAAATAAGTACTGAGGCTTTTGATTATCATCTTAGGGGAGTATTAAACACCATTCGTTTTAAAAATTTATAAATTGTTTCCCAAAAAAGTTAGGATTCCTCTACTAAAAATGAACTTAGAGAAGACTAAGGTTTAGGTTCCAACAAATGAAGGTAGGAGCAAGGTCTAATCTAGAAAGCAAGTAAAGAAAGCAAGTAAAAGGAAAGCAATAAAAAGAAAGCAACATATGAAAACAATCTTAGGATCTTTAAGAAATTATACAAGCACACATAACCTTTGAGAGATTCTAGCAATAATAAATCCTCATGACTTGAGAATCCTTACGCTTAGGTCTAGGGCATACATATCCAACCTTGAGGTTGTTATTGACCTCTACCCCTAGAGCTCATCACAGTACCTAATGATAGCCTACATCAAGCATCTTAGGACATTCTCATCTATATAAGATGTAATCCTTAGAGTCATGATGAAAATGTAAAAAAACACAAGATGTAGATAACGTAAAAACAATCAAATCACAAGACATTAAATAGTTCTCAACAATTATATCTAAAGTAATGTAGAACAAAAGGAGATCCTAAATGAGAATTATTGTTGAAATACATACATACAAGATCAATAGGAAATCAAAGAGGTAAGAGATGTGTACAAGTAAAACTAGGTCTCTTTGGAATCTCCAAGCTCTTGTATATGTTCTTCCTCCACCTTTTCTTCAATACATCATCACACTTCCACCAAGGGAAATCAACAAGATTGAAGTCCTTGTAGGTTTGGGACCATTTCAATTTGCTAATCTTTAGGAGGAGGGATGATATTGATATCAATCTCACTCCTAAGAATGTAAAAGTACAACCCCTTGGTTTGTGGACCTTGAACTCTCACACTCTTAAAAGAAGATTGAAATTCACTCTCTACTTGAAGAACTCCCTAAACTCTCTCCTTGGTTTGTGAAAAGAAATTCAAAGAGAAATAGAAGAAGAGAATGACAATTGAAAGCAAAATAGATCTTGTATTGAGAAGTTTCAAAGTATAAAGAATACAATGAAATAAAACCTATAATTCTCTCTATGATTTGTGGTTCTACACATATTACATCTATGAAAAAATTCCACTATTTATAGATACAAAATGTGGGGGTAAATTAGAAAATTCACAAATAAAAAAAATCTGATGATGAGATCTTGACGGCCGTCAAGAACAACGTGTTGACGGGCATCAAGATGCGACGTGTAAAATATCTTCAAATTTTGCAATTGAGTCCCTGAATTTGTAATTCCCCTCATTTTTACCCCAAAAACTTCTTGAAATCAATTTAATCAAAGAATTAGTAAAATTAAACCAAAATTGATTATATATTACCGATTGGATCAACAATTAAGCACAAATTGTCACCAAAATACCTGAATATTTTAGTGTTATCAGCAACTATCTCTTTCGTTAGGAGAAGTGAACTTCAATCACTGCCATTTTTGGATTCAGATCCACAATCTTCCTTTTAACAGGATGAGCATGGATAATGCTAGGAAGATTGGAAATTTTATTGGGGTCTTCAAGGAGTTGGATAGGAGCTTCATGCCAGCCAAAAATATGAAATACATACGAATTCGGGTCTTGGTAGACACTGTCAAGAGCATCAGACATGGGTGCAACATAAAGAGAGAAAATGAGGACGACCTATAGATTTTGTTCAAGTATGAAAGGCTATCTTATTTCTGTTATGGATGTTGCAAAATGGATCATACTGTGAAAGCTTGTCCAGAAGCTAGATTCTTTGAAGGGGGTCTCAAAGAAACCGCAAGTGTTGATCAATTTGGTCCGTGGCTTAGGGCTATTCCACAAAAATCTAGTAGACAAAGTTCAACTTTGGTGACTCCTTCAACGAAGACGACCACAGCTGATAAGATTGACCCGCTGAACGACATAGCTCTAGTCCAAGTCAGTTCTCTTTCCTCTTCTATTACTTCACTGCCTCCCAAAATTCTCCTATCCCTAGGTTTGCCGGTTATGGAAACAACCCGTACAACAACTGATGACCCTCTGCAAACCTTAGCTGTAGTCCCTACTTTTCCTTTTCAGACTAATTAGTATCCTAAACCTAAAAAACTAATCCCAGTCCAAAACCTAAATTTACCCCTTGACTCTAGGCTAAATGAAATGGGCCCAAGGTTACCTAACCCATTTCTAAATCAGCTAATCTATACAAATCCTAACCCATCCCCAGACCATTTGCATAGGCCCAAACTCACTCCCAAACCTACTTCCCTTCATTAGCCCAATACATGACCCAATCTATCAAACTTACAACACTATTGAAAATAAGCCCATAAAGCTCCCTAAACCAGTTGATCTCTCGGTCAAACGTAGCAGAAAGGAGAATTATGGCATTTGTAAATGAAACAAAGCTAAGGAAGGGATTTTTGAGCTTTTGGATTTATCCAAACTTCATATTCAATCTGATTGTCGAGTTGAAGAGATAGAGCATGATCAGGTAGTAGAGGAGGTTATTGAAGAAGAAAGGGTGGCTGTTGTGAGACGACGATTTATCCATGTGAAAAGAATAGCTAGATAAGGGGGATCTCTATTTGATATTTCTCATGTACTAATTAATAACCGTATGGATGATGTAGGTCCGATCGTTATGGAACTAATTGAACAGGCTGGGGAGGCAAGCCTTAATCTCCCCCCCCCCATCAATGATCACCTTTGTTTGGAACTATCGGGGCAATGGCAACGCCACGACAGTTAGGAGCTTGCGAGATCTCCTAATCTCTCATAAGCCATCTATTTTTTTTCTTTCTGAAATTAAATGCAGTAGTGTAGATCGTCTTTGTACTATGGTGTCCAAATTAGGTCTTTGTAACATGGAAAAGGTGCCTGGGAGAGGGACTACTGGGGGTTAGATCCTTTTCTAGAAGGATTTAATAAATATTTCAGTAATCTTGGTTGATGATAACTTAATCAATTGTTTAGTTGTGGATGATCCGAAGGATAGTATTTGGCAATTTATTGCAGTGTATGGTCCTCCTGTCTCGACTATGCGAGCTTTGTTTTGGGCTAAAATTAATCGGATTGGAGATTCTTTTTCTAGTCCTTGGGCTATTATTGGGGACTTCAATGTTGTTCTAAATTCATTTGATAAGGTAGGGGGTTCTGCAGTAGCGAGGTCTAGTAGAAGAGGTTTTCAAGATGTTGTCAATAGGAATGGATGGATTGATTTAGGTTTTGTTGGATCAAAATTCACTTGGAGTAATCGCAGACAAGACCGTGCCAATATTCAAGAGAGACTGGACAAGGGATTTTCGAATGCAGAATGGAGAACTCTTTTCCCATCGGCCTCTATATCACATTTGGCAGTTGTGAACTCTGATCACAAGCCATTGGTTTTTGATATTGCTCCAGGAAATTCATTTTTACCTAGACCATTCAAATTTGAATCAATGTGGGTTGCCCATCCGGATTCTGGTTTGATTATCCAAACTGCTTGGAGTAAAGGTTCTACTTTACTCTCTAAACTAAAGAATACTAAAGTTGCCTTCAAAAACTGGAACAAGACTACTTTTGGTAAAGTTCAAGTCAAGATCAAAGTTCTCAAGAAGGCAATTCTAAACATTCAGAATGCAGTGGATTACTTAGAGTTACTCTCAGCTGAAGCAGTGTTGAAGAATAATTTGGATGAGATGCTGAGGTTTGAAGAAATGTTATAGAAGGATAAAGTCAAATCAAAGTGGTTAGAAGATGGTGATTCTAATACACATTATTACCATCTTACAGCCCTTATCCACAGGAAATTTAATTCCATCTGCAACATTCTCTCATTAGATAGTAAATGGATTTCGAATAGAGAGGACATTGGAAAAGCATTTGAGGAATACTTTGTCAATCTTTTCACCAGCTCAAATCCTCAGCTCTCAACTGAATTACAAAACATCATTGTTAAGGGGATTTCCAATGAAATGAATCACAAGTTGGAAGCAATTCTAGAAGGGGATGAAATTCGTTCAGTTATTTTTCAGATGGGAAGATACAAGAGTCCGGGGTCTGATGGAATGACAACGGTATTTTACAAACATTATTGGGGGAATAGTTGGACAAAAGGTGATTGAAGAAGTACAAAGCAACTTTGGGTCTGGAAAAATCAAGGAAGCACACAATCACACATTCTTAGCCTTGATTCCTAAATCTGAAAAGACTTCTAGAGTTGAACACTATCGTCCAATTGCTCTTTGCAATGTGTTTTACAAGATTATAACTAAGATAATTGTAGGAAGGCTACGAGATATCTTAGAAAATATCATCCATCCAAGCCACGCAGCGTTTATTCCGAATCGGGTTATCACAACTAATATTATTGTTAATCAAGAAGTCATGCATTTTCAACAATAGGAAGAGAGGAGAAGGGTATGTGGTGGTCAAGATAGATTTGGCTAAGGCATATGACCGAGTTGATTGGAGAATCCTCACTACACTCATGAGTTGTTATGGGTTTTTTGCCAAAATTATTCAGATACGAGATTGTATATCTACTACTCGATTCTCTATTCTCTTAAATGGGCCCCCGTTTGGATTCTTTAAAGCATGTAGAGGAATACACCAAGGAGATCCAATATCTCATGCCTTGTTTACAATTCTAGCAGTCCTTCTTTCAAGGATGATAGTGAAAGCCGAATTGGAGGGTAGGATTTCAGGTGTGAAGATTTCTTGCATTAGCCCCCGTGTCACTCACCTCTTTATATGCTGATGATCTTGTTATTTATTGCAAGGTGACCTCGTTGGAGTTTCGGAATCTAGGGACTATTCTAAGGGAATTTTGTATGAGTACTGGTCAAGCTATTAATTGGGCAAATCATCTACTAATTTTAGTAAAAATGTTTCTCGGAGGGATAGGGCTAGTCTTTGCCGGTTATTGGGAATTCAGGAGTGTTCTCATAGGGGCCTTTACCTTGGTCATCCTTTCTGCAATCATAAGAGAAAATCGACTGCGTACAGGAGTGTTATAGATTGCCTATCTAACAAACTGTTAGGTTGGAAGGCAAAAGCTTTGTCAATGGCTGGAAGGTTGGTTTTAGTGAAATCAGTTGCTTAGGCGGTGTCGACCTTTGTCATGCAGACGGTTGGATTTCCGAAATCTATGCTACGAAAAATAGATTCACTTATAAGAGATTTTCTATGGGGTTTTTATGAGAAAAAGACACCACTTTCACCCAAGAGCTTGGAAGGTAATATGTAACCCTAAATCTCTTGGCGGCCTCGGGATCCGTAGAATGGAGGATATTAATTTGGTCCTAATTACCAAATTAGCGTGGAATGTATGTACTAAACCGGAAAAGACCTGGGTGAAATTGATTCGGGCAAAATACCTACGGGGAAGAAATATTCTGGACATCCAACAGACGTCTCTTAATTCTTCATGGATATGGGGGAGTATAAAGGTGAATATACCACTACTGTGGGCTGGGGTTTGCTTTCAAATTGGCCAGACTTCTTCAGTACGTATCAGAGATGACCCATGGCTTTGTAAGGAAGAGAATTTCTATTTGCCCAGTGATGCTAGAATACCACATAATATCATTGATATACATAAATCATATCACTTTTTAGCATGTTTTTAGGCATAATTTAGGGTGAAATTGATAGGAAATCGGTCTTAATTGATTGTTATTTACTCAATTTCACAATTTTTATGATTTCGGAAGTGTCATGTGAAAAGTAGACGAAAACAGCAAATTTTGGGGCAAAAATGCAATTTTTGGAAATGCTGACCTGGTCAACGGGTCAGGACGGGCGTCCCAACCCAGTCAAAGCACCAAGACGGTCGTCCCAATCCAGGATGGGCGTCCCGAAGCACCAGAAGTTGTCCCACATCGAAATTTTTGGAGATTTTCACTCCAGAAAGCTGCTATAAATACCTCAGGGCTCCAAGAGGTGAAATCATCCCTCTCCACTCGATCTGAGTCATTCAGTGGTTTCCAGTGTACAATTCTCTAGTACACAACTCACTCGGAGACTCAAATTTCAGTAAAAGTTTTCTTTCTTTCCTTTTTTGTGTTTTCGTTTTTCTTAGTTTCTGAGAATTAGTCTCAGATCCTAGGGTTCGATAGATAGGTTCGTTTATGGTATTCATAGAATACCCGGGATTTCGTTAGGAGATCCTAAGAGGGCTCTAGGTGTTCGAAGAGTCAGTCCACAAGGATGGGCTTAAGCTGTGTATTAAGGTAAAGCCCAGTTACTAGACTGAGGAAGCGTCCTCCGAAGGTTCTAGCGAGCAGAGTCGGGTCAAGCAATACGACATATACAATAGTACGCTCCATCGGCGAGACTACGTAAAGGGTGATTTCTTTATGGAATCAGTCCCCCTATCCCTCTCTTATATGTTGTTATTGTGTTGTTCCAAAAATTAATTATGAATACGAGATTACGATTTTCATGAATATTTGTTTTATATGTTGAAGTTGTTATGTTTTTCCGGAAATAGCCACCTGCTTAATATTCACTATGTCTGCATGTCTACTGTGTTCTTTTAAACTAAAATTAGGGTTATAGACAATTCCTAACCACGGTCTAATCATAACATGTTTAGTTTAACAGACATCAATTAGTATTGGTGTCTACCATGCTAGATAAAATAACCTACGGAACACCCTGTTTGTTAGAGTAGTCTAGGTAAGGGCCGAGCTGAGCGTTTATGCCAACGGCTAGGGCAAGTGGCATGATCCCCGAAGTGACATATGGCTTTCATGGATGCCTTTAGCCCGAACCGTGAGTAGGGCCGTCATTAAGGTAGGGCGGTTTATTAGAGACCTCGGATGTGGTACACCTTTAGACACAGAACATAGTTGCAATCCAGGCCAAGACATGTCTAAAATATTCGAAGATAGGTCAATCAACATGTAAGAACAGTATAACATAGAATCAGGACATTATCTAAACACTTCTAGGATTAATTAGACTTAAACCTAGTGGAGAATGGATCACCCTCTCATCAAAGTCATTGATGAAGATTGCATAACTGGATCATAAGATAAGAGTTAGGATAAAAGGCTAGCTACTACTAAGCCGTTACCACTTCCCTGGGAGTACGATATTTAACTTAATAAAATCGTAGATACTTTCTGATGGGTTTCCGGTTGACGTGCTAAATAGGTGTTATTTTACCCTATGTTGATTATGAATAATTAAGGACTGTGATTGACTAATTGTCACATTTAGTCTCTATGGTGTCACTTAATCAGCCATAATCTAAGGCAGAGTACCTATCGTGTAGCTAGTCTGTTGGAAAGTATCTACGATTTTATTAAGTTAATTATCGTACTCCCAGGGAAGTGGCAACGGCTTAGTAGTAACTAGCCTTTTATCCTAACTCCTATCTTATGATCCAGTTATGCAATCTTCATCAAATACTTTGATGAGAGGGTGATTCATTCTCCACTAGGTTTAAGTCTAATTAATCCTAGAAGTATTTTATAGATGAGTTCTGATTCTATGTTATACTGTTCCTATATGTTGATTGACCTATCTTCGAATATTTTAGATGCATCTTAGCCTGGATTGCAACTATGTTCTGTGTCTAAAGGCGTACCACATCTGAGGTCTCTAATAAACCGCCCTACCTTAATGACGGCCCTACTCACGGTTCGGGACGAAGGCATCCATGAAAGCCCTATGTCACTTCGGGGATCATACCGCTTGCCCTAGCCGCCGGCATAATCGGACTCAGCTCGGCCCCCACCTAGACTACTTTAACATGCAGGGTGTTCAGCAAGTTATTTTATCTAGCATGGCAGACACCAATACTAATTGATGCATGTTAAACTAAACATGTTATGATTAGACCGTGGTTAGGAATTGTCTATAACCCTAACTTTAGTTTAAAAGAGCACATTAAACATGCAGACATAGTGAATATTTAGCAGGTGGCTATTTCCGGAAAAACATAACAACGTCAACATATAAAACAACTATTCATAAAGAATCGTAATCTTGTATTCATAATAAGTATTTAGAACAAAACAATAACAACATATAAGAGAGGGACATGGGGACTGATGCCATAAAGAAATCACCCTTTACGTAGTCTCACCGACGGAGCGTACTGCTGTATATGTCGTATTGCTCGCCCTGACTCTGCTCGCTAGAACCTTCGGAGGACGCTTCCTCAGCCTAGTAACTGAGCTTTACCTTAATACCCAGCTTAAGCCCAGCCCTGTGGACTGACTCTTCGAACGCCTAGAGCCCTCTTAGGATCTCCTAACGAAATCCCGGGTATTCTATGAATACCAGAAACGAACCTATCTATAGAAGCCTAAGATCCGAGACTATTTCTCAGAAACTAAAACGAAACACTAATAAGAAAGAAAACTGAGATCCGAGTCTCTGAGTGAGTTGTGTACCAGAGAATTGTACACTGGAAACCACTAAATGACTCAGATCGAGTGGAGAGGAATGATTTCAACTACTGGAGGCCTGTGGTATTTATAGCAGCTTCCCGGGGTGATTTTTCAGCAAAAATTCGATGTGGGACTGGATCTGGGGGTTCGGGACGCCCGTCCCGGATTGGGACGCCCGTCCTGATCTGTTGACCAGGTCGGGACGCCCGTCCCGAGTCCTGGACGCCCGTCCCGGCGGTTTGACTGGGTTGGGACGCCCGTCCTGACTCGTTGACTAAGTCAATATTTCCAAAAATTGCATTTTTGCCCCAAAATTTGCTGTTTTCGTCTACTTTTCACCTAACACTTCCAAAATCATAAAAACTGTGAAATTAAGTAAATAATGAACAATCAAGATCAAATTACCTTCAATTTCACCCAAATTCATACATAAAAACATGCTAAAAAGGTGATACGATTTTCGCGTATCACTTTCCAACAGACTAGCTACACGATAGGTACTCTGCCTTAGGTTCTGATTGATTAAGTGACAATAATTGAATGCTAAGTGACAGTTAGTAAGACTCAGTCCTTAATTACTCATAATCGACATAGGTAAATAAAGCGTATCTTTTAGCATACCAATCGAAACGCATCAATCATCTTCCTTAAGCAGTTAATGCAACCGGATGGGCTGAATTGGGATGGTGGCAAGGTTCGAGGAATTTTTGCCGAAGAATTGAGAGAAAAATCCTTAATACTCCTATTATTAATATGGAGCAAGACAAGTTGATTTGGATTCCCTCCACGTTAGGGGAATATTCTATGAAATCAACTTATAATTACTTAGTCCGTTCTAGAGGGAGTAGTACCTTCATTGTACCTAAGCAGATTTGGAGTTTTCTTTGGAAAACAAACTTGCATGGAAGACATCTCCTGCTTCTCTGGAAATTTCTCAGCAACAACCTCCCTACTCTTGATCGTTTGCAGCATTATTGCCTGAATTTGAGCAAAGTTTGCTATTTATGTGGCTGCCAAGATGAAGATGTCAAGCATCTTTCTCTCAGATGTCCTCTGATTCAACTTCTATGGTGGAATTCACCTTGGCAAATCAGAATCTCCCAATTCCAGAACTTGGAGTTTTTTCAATGGTTTATGCTGATTTTTGGTAAGGATAATCCTTTCCCTTTGAATAATTTGGAAATAAACAAAATGAAACATTTCTTTGCTTTAGCTTTGGAAACTGTATGGCGCGTGCGCAATAGAGTTTGGAGGGGAGAAATCATTCCAGGATGGGATGAGATCTCCAAAAGTGTGAATGCCAATTATCCTAGATACTATACTGCTAGTTTGGCCAAATGTGTGTGAGGCAAACCCGACTTTGGCAACCAGGTTTGGAGACCGCCACCTGTTGGGTTCCTTAAAATTAATTTTGATGCTGCGTTTAAGGAGAGAAATTCTACAATTGCCTGTGTTCTTCGCAACTCGCAAAGCATAGTAGTTGGTGCTTGGATGAACCGCTTTGTTTCAAAGAATGCGTTTTGTGCGGAAGTTGAAGCGGCTATCCAAGCACTAACGATTGCCGACACACTCAAGATAGACAAAGTTGTGATTGAAAGGGATCTTGCCTTTGTTATTTTGGCCCTCAACTGAAATAGTTCATTTGAAGACTAGGGGGCTTTAGACTCTCTTATTTTTGGTAGGAAACTATTGTCTGCTCATTTTTGTGTGGCAAATCTCCTATATTCCTAGATACTATAATAGTGTTGCTCACTCTTTAGCTAGTTGGGCCAACACCTCTAATTTTTCTAGCCAGCCAGTTAACCTCCTTGATCCTTTTTTTGTGGGGGAGATATAAGTGGAGTTGTTAAAAATCTTTTGTAATTTTTGTTCTTCTGATTAATTTTATTCCACATTGTTATAAAAAAAAAACAGTAGAATTTATAAAAAAATTGTTTTTTTTATAGAAACGAGGCTAACTAAACAAAATATAAAGTAAGAAATATTTCTATGTGATAAACTTTATACAACATTGCTTGTAACCTTTAGAGCATTTTCAACCGTTAGATCTGCTAATGTCAATCTTAACTGTGTTAACGACTGGCACTGCTACAAACCCATTTCCCTCCAACACTGATTAGGTTCAGTTAATCTTGTTCTAAAACCCTAATCCAGTGCCGTATCCGAACCAGGAAAAAGAAAAATTACAGAAAAAGAAAAAAAAAGGTTTTGTTCTTTGTTTCCTTGGATGGCAATTTCCACAGCTTCGGGATTCTGTTGGCGCATCCATGCCTTTCTCCGTTTTCCTTTTCGTTCGGGTCCCGAAAAGGTATGCATTCAGTGTCTATGTATAACTAAACATGCAGAGTTTTTTTTTTTTTTTTTAAAAAGAATTATTGATGTTAATCCAAAAATTCAGGTACGTTTGAGATATACTGCAGCAATCCAAACAATTGATGAGGCAGAGGGTAGGAAAAGTACGTGGGATTTGAAAATATTTTCTGTTTCTATTTTCATTCTTTAATGATATGCCCCCTGTTTTTTTTTTTTTTTTTCCCCCTTAAATTTTCATTTTGGGTTTTATAGCTAATGAATTTTCACTTTTCTTGAATGATGTAAGTGAAGGTTTCTTTGGGAATATCTACAAGGCTTCAGAATGGAAAAAGTTAAAATCTAAAGAACTTGGACTTAGTAATTCAAGGATTCCTAAGTCATCAAAAGTTGTTCTGAATATGCTCAAAAGACAAGGTAAAAGAGCTCATCTGGATTATATTCATTGATACAACAACCTTTTTATATTTGTATTCCTGTCATTGCTTAATGATGCATGATTTCACATGCATATTGAGATGAGTGTAATTTAGTTTTTAGTTATGTAATTTAGGAATGTGTTATTGCTACCTTAGGGCTCTGGATGGCTTGCTCGATTAACCCGGAGCACCAGTAGCACACTTGCACAAATTCCTGTATCCTTTATTTTGTATTTAGTGCATTGTTCTATTTTGTTTCTGGCAATCTTTGATATTCAATTTCTCATTTGGCATCTGATGGCGATGTAATTGGCAAGGCAAGGGGAAAGTGCTTGGGTTCATGTGAAAACTATGCTTTTTAGTGGAAAGGTCAATAACTCTAATTTGGTTTCTAATATACCAAAGACCTTGGTTCTTGGGGTATTGGATAAAACTAACGGTGTTTTATGCTGTAAATGACTGATATGAACTGTTTTGTATGAGTATAGAGAATTCAGAAACATAGAATGAATACTAGCATACTAGCCTAATTATAATTATTTCCCCCAAAGAACGTAGCTGCCAAGGAAAATAGATAATCTAAAGATTCTAGGTACAGGGACACATAGTATACATAAACTGATGGAGATTTAATGAGGCATCTGGGTTTTCTGTACCAGAGACAATAATTAATGGGATTGTGATATTGGGTTTGAAATATTTATTTTAAAAGCTGCAAAGTTTCCCACAAGTGATTTTGGTTCTTTTTTTTTGGTACTTGTGTGCTACATTTTCATTTTCTATTGCCTGTGATGTTGCATCATTTTCAAGTTCAACATTACAAGAGTCCTTTTAAGTTGGTGGAAACTTATATTTGTCTTGAAAGAATGCCAATGTTTCCATCGTTTGCAGGATTTGATGTTTACCTTGTGGGAGGTTGTGTAAGGGATCTCATCTTGCAGCGTGTACCTAAGGACTTTGACATTATAACTTCAGCTGAACTTAAAGAGGTTATTCTCTATAGCTTTATTTGAAATGCTAGATCAAAGCCAAATATGGTTTGACTATCTTCTTAAATTGCTATTGTGTTAGAGAATGTCAAATTTCAAATTACTTATTTTTAAGCAGTAGATGGATTACTCATGATGACAAAAGAATCTATGTTTGTGTGGTGTGTTTTTCAGGTCAGCATGAATTATTCTTTGAATGCCTTTCTAAACGGTTACTGTGTCAGAGAGTCTAAAATGCCAGATAACTTGTATTGGAAGCAATAAATTCTTTATGATGGAAAAAAATGTAGAAGTATGAAAGTTTGCTTATTTATAGTATGGTATTTTACAGAACATTAGTTTTTATTTATTTATTTGTTTTATTTTTATTAATAAGTTTCCCACTGAATTTCCCCCCTTTATTTGAGTAGGTTGAATCATATGTTTACAGTGCCTCTTGTAGCTGGGTTAGGCTTTATGTAATTTCCAGGTTAAATTCTTCAAGTTGACACCAGTATTAACACTGTGTAAAACTTATACAAATGAAAATAGAAAACTTTCATTGCCTGATCTGCTGCAGATGATCAGGAAGATTACCAGAAATAGTTGTAACTAAAAGCTGGGAGGGACCACCGTTGTTGATATTCTTGAAAATCTCAAAATATTTAAAGTAACTCTTTGCCATTTTTAACCCATGTAATATCTGTTTATCTTATATTTATAAGAACATTTCTGCTTCTGTTATAAAATTTCAAGTGCTACCTACCATGACTTCAACGACAATAGCATTTTGACCATTCAAGGATAGGTCTGAAAAGGAAAAATCTGTTATGTGCATGGTTAAATGTTAAAATAGCCCTCAAAATCTCTGGAAATTTTGTGGTGGAGTTAGACTAGAGGCATTATGTGCCCTCTTACCAAGTACTATGATAGTTATCCTTGTTCCCTGAATGTTTTCTATCTGTAAGTATTGTAACAAGTATTGTAACTGAAGATCCTGCAGTATTTAATAGGACAGTAATAGTTACCTTATATTGCAGGTAATGAAAATATTTTCACAGTGTGAGATAGTTGGCAAACGTTTTCCCATCTGCCACGTGCACATTGAAGATGAAATTGTAGAGGTGACATGATTTATCTATCTATTTTATTTGGCATATCTTAACATGATTAAATACTCAATGCACAAACTGAAAATTCTCTGACTTCTTAATTAATCAGGTTTCAAGCTTTAGCACCTCTGCTAAAAATCACAGGAGGGATTTCAGTTTGGGTTTTGACAAGCCTGTTGGTTGTCATGAGAATGATTTCATGCGCTGGAGAAATTGCTTACAGAGAGATTTTACAATAAACGGGTTGCAGATTTGACCTTAATTTAGTTTGGAAGTATACATTCTAAATGTTTAAGAAGATAGTTCCTCCCCTTGGATTGCAATGCTTTTCGTTTTGGGGTTGACTGTGGGGTCAGGAATGTTGCTTCTCTTTTAACCCTGTTTTCCATTCTCTTTTTCAGGCTGATGTTTGATCCTTATGCAAAATTAGTCTATGACTACATGGGAGGAGTTGAGGATATAAGGAAAGCTAAAGTGTGCATGTATCTCTGAAGAGTTTCGCTTTCTCCTTTTACTCTTTGCTTCACACTCTTCTGCAATTTCCTTACCTGATTTCCTATGTGCAGGTGCAAACTATCACCCCTGCTCAATTTTCATTGACAGAGGATTCTGGTATGTCCCACTTTGGAATTTTTTTTTTTTTAATCTTGACTTTGTTTAAGGAGACTAAAATACAGTTTAGATTTCATCTATATACACTTTCTTCCACCATTTCTATATTAGTTATGGACACTGGTTTAATTGTTCTGTTTGTCACTGATTAAACTTCCTTACACTCTCTTTGTAGCTCGAATTCTTCGTGCAGTTAGAATTGCCGGTCGATTAGGATTTCAATTTACTAAAGAGACAGCTCTGGCTATCAAAAACTTGTCCACCACAATATTGCAACTGGATCGGGTACGCTACCTCTTACTTCATCAGATCATTGACTAATATTTAATTCCTTGAAAGACTAAATCTTCTTGGTACCAATTCAGGGGAGGATACTGATGGAAATCAACTACATGTTAGCCTATGGATCTGCAGAAACCTCGCTGAGGATATTATGGAGGTTTGGCCTTCTAGAAGTACTTTTGCCAATTCAGGTGTTTAAACTTTGAAGTTGATTTATTAATTTGCATTCAATTGGAATCAAATCACATTCCTAAATTAGCTTGCACATGCAGGCATCATATTTTGTTCGTACTGGATTCAGGAGACGAGACAAGAAGTCTAATTTAGTTTTGGTAATTGTTTCTTTAAGAACTCTATTAATTGATTTATTGTACTTATTGCAGAGCAAGATATATTTTCCTGGCTCTTCCTTTCAGAGTCTACATGCTTACTAAAGCAAGAAAATCTTGACATTTTCTTATTCTCTTTCTGCAATGATCTCAGACCTTATTTTCCAAGTTGGACAGATATTTGGCTCCTGATAGACCATGCCACAGTAGCTTATGGTAAGACAGACACCTGAGCTTCCATGCTTACTTTTGTATGGTTTGTTGTAAAACATTAAGCATTTCTTGAACAAGATTTCCTTTTCTAATATATAAGCATTTTCTTTGCCCTAGTGCCAATTCAATTTCTTTTATCTGCTTTTGGTAGTGGCTACTCATTTTGGTAAATAATTAAAGAGCAGTTCACATGAAATTTTATTTGGAATGAAACTGCTCAATTTACTTAAGCTCAATGATTCCCATTCTTTTCAGGGTTGCACTACTGGCATTTCATAATGCGCTTTCTGATAATCCCAGTGATCCCTTAGTAGTTGCTACATTTGCCCTTGCTGTTCATAACGGAGGAGACTTTTTGGAAGCATCAAGCATTGCGAAAAGGATCACCACACAGCATGATATCAGCTTCCCTGAGTTACTAGAACCCCAGAATTTAGACACAGAAGCACTGAGGAACCAAGTAATGCATTTGGCAGCTTCAATTCAGAGTACACTTGGTAGAATGACAGATGAGTTTGCTGTTTCGCAGGCTATGTCTAAATATCCCAAAGCACCACACTCAGATCTGGTAAGTGTATTTTCCTTATTTGTTCCTCTGATTTTCCCATTGATTCTCTTCTATTTTGTTTGTTGCATTATAATTATCATTTCTCTTTCATCTATGTCCCTCATGGTTTGGAAATAGTAAAAAGTATAAATAATTCTATGTTTTCAGGTATTTATCCCTTTAACCCTGTACTTAAGGGTATGCAAGATTTTTGAATGTATTAGAAGTGGAAAAGAAAAGGGATTCATCCCAAAAGAGGGAAGTATGATTGATCATGAATTCTTAGCTTTGGGAAGTTTACAAGAAGTTCGACATGTGTTTGCCAGAGTAGTCTTTGATACTGTATACCCTTTAGATACTAAACAGTAGTAATTGGATTACAGTAGCAAAAAGTCTTACTGGCATTGGGAATTATCAGTGCAAAGTTGTTTCTGAATTGTTCTTCCTTAGGATGAACATCTTTGAGTACTCAGTTTCCTTGTTTACTCACATATATATATATATATATATATTATATATGTTATATTTCTCATGAGGTGTTCTGGACAGACAACTAAACCACTGTATACAACATGTAGGCAGACATTGAAATGAGATGAAAAATTATTGGATATTGTTTTCTATGTATTGAGAAATGTCAAAATTTCATTCATATTTTATGATCAGGTGAATTCATCCTCTGCAAGAACTGATATAACTACAATAATTTTTACATAGCATCAAAACAGTATTCTAAAGGTGCTGCTGTTTGTACTTTCTTTAAACTAATCTAGATTTTCTTTCCAAAAAATGCTTAATAAGACAGGAATCCAATTTTCCTCTGTATTGTTATATATCTCTCATCATGCTTTTGCTGGTGCTGGAGCAGCTCCACCTGTAGTTGGTCTGTAAATAGCAAAGCATAAAACATCATTAAAGGGTACCAAACTCCTTGTATGTCTGGATTATGTAAAAATTTGAATTTTGTACTCCACTCTCTGATACTATATATATATATAGCATTTCTTTTGAATCTTGAGTAATCTATTTTTTCCCATGTAATTCGACTAATTTAGAATTGAGAAGGTTGAGATATATACTTACAATCCAACAAAGACTTTGAAAGAATCATATATGCCCCATTGTGTTCCGGTTAGGGTTCCGATCATGAAAATACGAAGTGGAAGTCCACGGGTAAACAGACCCCATAATCCGAGTTTCTTCACAGCCTGCGAGAAATCAACAATAATTTGTTTGAACAAAGGTAAGCATTAGACATCAGTGTTTCCAAATTGAAGGATTTTTGGTTTCAAACTTACGTCGCCTACAGTAGCTCCCTTGGCGTTGTTGAGGAACGAAACCAAGTTGTCTGCAGGGTGTGAGACGATGGCACAGAATACACCGGCGATGTACCCGCCGGCAAAGCTTACTCCGAGCTGCATTGAGTTGCTGCACTTGTCTTTTGGAGTTGGAATAGCGTGTTTGTATATAAGTTCAACTATGTTCTCGAAAGATGCAAACTTCACCATTGTATCTGCAAAAAAATATATATATTTAACTCCACTATTAAAATTGAGATTATCATATGAGATGAATAAAAGTGTTTTGTTAAGAAGAGGTTAGCGTGTTTTGTCAAGAATACGTTGTTTCGAATAGTAAATATTTCATTTATAATAAAGAAATAAATATTTCATTTATGAGAAAGAAATTATGAGTTTAAGATATAATATAGATAAATAATCACATAAAGTATTCTTTTTTAAAAAAATAAAAATGTTCAAATTTTAATCTTTTAAAACTCAACTAAGTTTCACATAGAAGTTTTGTAAGAGATAAAAAAAATAAATGTTAATGTCCGTTTATGAATTTTATTGTTTAAAATAAAAACCAAACAATTAAAATATAATTAATAAGTATTAGTATATGAATTAAAAGATATAAATAAATGCATTTAAACTTTTTATGTGAGAGCTTACATGGAATCTGCCTTCCCCAAAGTGGTACCAGTCCCTTGTAAAGCCTGCAAAAATAAGTTTCTCAAATCTATGGAAAAAGATTCTAAAAACAAAAGGTATAATAAAGAGAGAAAGAGAGAGAAAAGATATTATTAAGGCGATAGAAACATACCCAGAAGCACCTTCATTCCTGATAATCTTAGGAAGACCATCAGACAAACCTCTGGCAAATCCAGGTTGAGTTTGGACACGAACCTTCACAGCCTCAAAAGGACAGAGTGCAACGTCGGCAATCACTTCCGCAGAAGCAGAGCCGGCAAGGTAGATCAACGTTTTGTATTTGGCAGCATACTCAGGACCGGCGATATCAGAGTAATATTTCTTGAAGAATTCATAGAAACCGTATTTGCAAGCGCCCTGCACACTGTATCCAAGCAAAGTAGGCGCCCAACCCTTGAAGAAGCCTCTCAAACCTTGCTCCTTCAACAAAACTCCGAAACCTGATTTTATGCTCTTGTATTTCGCTGGATCTATCTGGTATTGTACAATTACATCAATGTTTATTACATAGTTATAATCAATAAATAAATTTAAATTTTCGAATTAGGGAAAAAAAAAAAAACAGAGCAGTTTTTTTACCTGCATATTACACTTGACCAGATCAAGAGGAGTAACCGCAGTATGAGTCAAGCCACAACTGAGTATTCCACCGAACGTACAAGCCGAATAATACGCCGGTGAAAACATTTTAATTTTTCCGGCCGGTTCATTTGGTGAAGGAATGACGAATCCATTTCTTATCTCTCCCGCGACCGTGGATGAGGAAACAGGAGGAGGTACAGAATTCTTATGTTTCGAGATCAACGAACCGTTTTCTATACGAATCGAAGAAGGAGAGTAAAGGTAAGAAGGGATTAGCGATTGTTTGTGAGGATTATTTGAAGAAAAAGCCATTGATACTGTGATACTGAAAAAATGTCAGGTTCTTTTGTGTGTGTCTATATAAATATATATGTATATATGTGTATATGTGTATATATATTATGATGAATTTGAGAAATGATTCAGAAAAGCAAGGCTCTCCGAGAGAGATGGAGACTGCGGATTCAAAGGATTTGTGCGGTGACTTCCAATTTCATTTTCAAAGGTTTCTTCAATTTGTATTTTTCTTCTGACTTTTATTCATTTATTCATTCTGCTTTTGAATTACTCATTTATTTATTTATTCATTCTGCTTTTGAATTACGCATTTAGCTTTTTTTTTTTTTTTTTTTTTTTTTTTTTTTTTTTTATGAATGTTAACCGCGTTGCAACTTGGAGTATATTTCGTCACCCATGTTTTAATTTAAATAAGAAATTTTGAGCCAAAAAAGGAAAAAATTAAATTAAATTAAAGAATTTAGCCCCTCATATTTTTATTTTTATTTTAAAATTAAATTTAAAATGCAGATAATAAGATTCCAACTTCATTTAGAATATCAAATTTTAAAATTTATTTATTTATTGAAAAACGCATTGAAATTGTTCTCTTCTTCACTCTTATTTGAGTGATTGGTGAAATTCGTTTTAAAAAATTTATGTTTGGATCCTAATTTTTTTTTTCAATTTAAAAATTTAAAAATTTTTATTTAAAAACAATAAATTCTTCATTAATTTTTAATTTTTTTTAAAAAATACAGTTTCTTTTAAGATAATATTTATATTATTACTGCAACTATTTAGTTTGTAGTACATGAATCACGTCAGGGAAAATCTAGAATCCCAAACCACAGTAGCATCTAATCCAATTTCTTTCTTAGCTAATCTATGAGCTGCAATATTAGCATTACGGGGACAGAAAACAATCGAAATATTAGGTGAAAATTGGTGCAGATCAATTTGAAAACATTCAATAATAGCACCCAACATTGAATAATTTCTTTCTTTGGCTTGAATCTCCCGAACCAACTTTTGACAATCCGATTCCAGGATCAAAGTCGATTTAAATTCAATTGGCACCAAGTTAAAACTGCAGCGTAGTCCTGCAATCTCCGCATGCATTGCAGAAGTGGGATTGTCCAGTCGGCCTGCGCTTGCTAACAAAGTTCATCCTTTTTCATGTTTTTTACATGAAAGATTGTTAGTGAGTGATCTAATTAATAATGGGTTGTGACGGATGGAGGTTATCCGAACTCGCCTGGCCATGATTAGTAAATCACTATAGACAAATCCGAACTCGCCTGGCCATGATTAGTAAATCACTATTTACTAATCTTTCATTTAAAAGTTATAGGCATATTTAACGAAGGATCATCAAACACCCTCACCTTTCTCCCATCACCAATTCACCACCAAATACCTTTAATTAATAGATTCCTGCCATTTAGCAATGATCGTAAATATGTAGTACTCATCGTAAATATCTACCTTGTAGAACTCATTATAATTACTCACTGCAACAACGGTTTTATAAGCAATTAGAATCTTGAAAGCATTTGAATGCATATCTTGTTACCATAGCCAGATAACAATAAAATTTTACAATTGCTAAAAACATATTAAAGCAACAAAAGGAAATCTTGGAACAAATATACATAAAATCAAGACACATGCTCGTAAAAAATTTTAGTAGCAACATACAAAGAAACTGTAAAAACAAAACCTTCCAAAATAGACTATTTTCCTCTTTTATCCATAGTAATAACAAAACCTTCCAAACTGTTGCAACCAAATATAATCAATACTTCCTGTCATTTCTTTTATCCATAGTAACTCCAATAATACTTAAAAGTGATAAAATCTTGATTAAAAGATAAACAATATAATTTTCATTAAAAATTTGTTTAGAAACCTTAATCTCTTCAAATTCCACATCTTTAAAACCTTTCCACGTCTTTAATAGGGAGAGAGAGAGAGAGAGAAAGCTCATGAAGACCAAAAGAAAAAGAAACAGATGAAGAAAAGAACACATTTAAGAGGGTGATAGTGTAAAAGGAAATTACAAAAAAAAAACTAAAAACTAAAAACTAAATTATAGACATGCCATCAGAAAAATGAAATCCTTATATATATAATATATATATAATATATATATATATATTTAGATCCTTTATTTTTTATATAGGTTTTTTTTAAATATATAATTTATTTGGAGACTTTTTACCCTACTCATAATCTTTCAAAATGTCTTGTTGACTAAATTTTTCTTTCTGTTATATTAGTAAAGATTTATTTTCAAAAGACACATTCAGAAGGAACATTTTTTTATGGACTTTTTTTTAACATTAGTCCCAAAATTGTTTAGTAATTGGTCTACTACAACTATAATTTTCTTTTTCCTTTTTTAAAAATATCATTACACTAAATATATATATATATATATTATAATATATATATATACTTAACAAAAAAAAAATTAGAATTATATTCAAACATAGTTATTCTCTAGAACAAACCATGTTTGAATATAATACTAATCAAAGACATTCAATTTTTCTTCACTTATTTTTCCATCTTTCCAATTATCTGTTCAATTTACCATAATATTCCAAAAAAAACAACCCTTAAAGCATGTGAAAAATAGAGATGGAAAAGGAGCCCCGCAAATCCCGTCCCATTAAATAAAGGGAGGAAGTACCATTGATATATATATCTATTCATCAAAGAGATTTAAGATCATAGGCAATCAAAATGATATCAACAACAAAAATCAAGGAGAAGAATAGAAAAAGAACATAGAAAAGTATGCCAATTTTCTATGCCTAAAAATAAGCGAACACCTATGTCACTATGTTATTTCTCTTTGATTCTTCAATAACATTTGTTCCTTATGGAAGAGAGAGATAGAGAGAAACTTCCATCCCATGTCCACAAAATCAAAACTTATGCTGAGCAAAGCTTCTCAAGGGCCATATTTTCGTCACCACCAACAGCTTCTAAAGTACTTCTCACTACATCTTCTGGGAAACCCATCTCCACTAGTTTTTGCACCTATAAATAATCAATTATTACAATGACTTAGCAACCATAAAAAAAAAAAAAAAATCTTTATCTTTTCACAAGATTTGTTTACACTACAAGGTGTTTAATCCTTGTTCAAATCAAAAAGTATTCTTATCTTCTAACATACCTTCTCCTCTACACCAAGGGTTTTGGCAAAAGCTTCGGTCCAATAACGAGCTGTGCTCACATACGTCTGATAATCTTTAAGATACTACACATTATTTTTAAAAGAAAAAACTCATTATTTCATGTAAAATGAACTCAAAATGTTAAAAGTGGAGGAACGTTGAATCTAACTACAGAAAATATAGAAAATTCTAGAGTTGGTTGCTTCGTAGTATTCAATGAGATGAGAAGAGAATTAAGATGGGTCAAATGGAAGCCAAGAAACGAACATGAACAACGGGGGTACCTGTCTAGCAACCACAGCATCTTGTGGATCATCAGGTTCAGGTGAAGAGAGCAATGCCTGTACAGAAAGGAGTGCTGTTTTTATAGTCAATGCTGGACTCCACTGGTCTTTCAATATGTCCAAGCAAATAGCACCATTCTGACTGCTTATGTTAGGGTGCCTTCAATGACAATCAAACATCAAAAGAAAGAAAGTAAAATACCCTTCTTGCTTCCTAGACATTAATTATGTATTCATTGTTCATTAAAAGAAAAAAGACAAAAAAGTACTTAATAACTCATATTTTTCATTAGCCAAATAGGTTAAGAAGCTAAATTCGAACATGAAACGGTAAACTCTCCTTAACTTAATTAACCATTTACACATTTAAGAATCCAGTAATAAAATATTCAAAATATCATAAAATCAGAATTTTCCATTCGCCAAAAATCTGCACACTTTTCTCCTCTCTAGAGAAAACAGTGCCAAAGATATAGAACTTCATCTACACATCACAAAAGGAAAAAACTGAACTAGATTTTAATTTTTTTTATTGTGGGGATGATTAAACAATACAACCATCCAGCATGGAACTCTAAGACTGCATCAAAACATCTAAGAAATTTCTCCTTTTACTTTTAGTATACCTTTTAGGAGAAGCTTTCATGTAACAGTGCATTAATTAGCAGACAAAACTGGACAATATAGTGCCACTTCTTCCTTTGTATTATTCCTTTGTTTTTCTTATATCTGTGTTGTCACCTGAAACTTCTCCCTAGACCATCATCATCTTCCTTTCTTCACAATGCTTCATGTCTTTTTTCCTCTTATTATCATTCATTCTAAAAGGAAAAACTGTGAGACTGAAAGTGATATGACATTCTTTACGGGGGAGAAGGAATGGCATAAAACGGGATTTTCAGTAACTGTAATAGACATTATTCTACGTGGAGGAGCAGATGTTCAGTTTTCATTAGAAAAGAAGAAAACAGAAGCCTCCCATTATGTAAACAATTTTTTCCGCTACATTCATTATGGGCCATGAACAGCTAAGTCACTGCAATGGCACTAACTGGATAGTCGAGCACTGGAAGTGGCTCCGTCACAAGAAAAATGAAAATTGGAATAATCTTAACTTCAAGTTATTCATTTTAATAATTTAAAAATATTTTCTGAAGCGTAGAATTTGAACAAAAGAATTAAATGCATTAAACATTATACACTACAACTAGAAAATAACGACTACAACAAGTCCTGAAATGGAAGTCTATACTTGGAAATAATGAACAAAGGAACATTGCATGCAAAGCAACCAGAGGTTGTTACTCTAAAATATACCTCACTTGGCACAAATACAAAAGTCTACATAGTTTAAGAGTGTGGCATATTAACCAACAGTGCAAAATAGAAATATCCATCAAAGGGTATAAAATAAACAATTGAACATGGGAAAGCAACTGAAAAAGGCAGTCACATATAGAAAGCCATACAAGAGGTCCTCTTACCATACTTTTGTGACGAATTGCATTTTTGGAGGTTCAAAAGGATATCCATCTGCAGAAAAAGAAACATCTCAAAAGAGAAAATATCCAAGATAACCAATATGCTAGTGCATACAAATACCATAACTTCTTTTTTGGACAGTTAAAAGCTAGAATAATTTACCATTGATAGGCACATAAACATATAAACCAGAATCTGTAAGAGTGACTAAAATTACAGATTCAATCAATAGAAGAATAGACCAATTTCCCATAATCTTATACATAATGTGAGTTTATCATTCTACACAACGGTGAAAGGAAAGATTAAACCATTTGCACTTTTGACCCATTAAACTTGGTGTCCGTCACTCATGCAAATCCAAAAGCATTTAAGTCCCACTTGAACAAACATGAACATGAGCACCATTTAAGCCCATTTACTGATAACAATGAATTAATATCAATTATTACAACCACGACCAGTCACACAATAGCACAATTCTGAGACCAAATTTCCAAAAAAAAAAAAAAAAAAACACGCACAGTGTAAGCCCTAGCTTCCTCCCCGACTTATCACATAGACGCTAATTCCAAACCAATCCAACCCGCATAAAAAATCAATCATCATCACGAAACGCGCGCTAAAAGCTTCAATTTAATGCAAATGAAGCAATAACAAATGATAGAAATCGAGTCAATCGGCAAAAATCCAACAAAACCCTTGTAACAACAGAAAAATCAATTTGTCCTTTCTCATTGCAGAAATTAGTAAAAAATCTCAGCTTAGAAATAATCCCACAAAAACAAATACAAAACAAAGCGGGCACAGGCGTAGGAGGAGAAAAAAAAAAAAAATTACCAGGCAAAGTGATATCGATCTTGAAAACGCCTCCTTCATAAGGAGTACCTTGAGGACCAGGAATAGAACCAATCAAGTGAGTGAGAGAGTCAGCTTTGAGACTAACGCGTATGCCAGAGACCTGAACATCTCTGTTGCATTCATTAAGCTCTTTCTGTACCCTCGCCAAATCCATCATATTCGAACAAGCAATTCGATTGAAGAAGTGAAAAAGATTAAAAGAAAATTCCTTTCGTCAATCCTTTTTCCCTCCAGTCACCCCCACTCACTCACTCCCTTTCGCCCTTGCTTTACCTTTTGTTTGCCGAAGTTGTAAGGGAGAAATTGTTGAGAGAGTTTTGGGGGTTTTTAATAAAACAAAAAGACTCCGCATAAAATCACTGCGCGGCGCGCTAACATATCATTTATATACTAATAAATATAATATAATAAAACTAAAATTAGAGAAATTAAAATAATATTATATATATATATATATGTATGTATATTATTAGAAATATTTTTATGACTATAAAGTCTTTTGGTATGCCAAATATTCAGATAATAAAATACAGATTTTTCATCTTCTTTCTCTTTTTGTTATCTCTTTTCTCTCCCGCTCTTCTTTTATTCTTCTCAATTTCTTCATTTATGTTCTTTTCTGTTTTATATTAGAGTATTTTTACGTATCTTGATGTTATCACGAAACACATAAATTATTTCATATTTATAGGGATAAATATGTGTAACTTACTTACGTATAGATACAAATATAAATGTATATGTTATAAACTTAATTTCATGTAAATTATATGAAGGTAGTGAAAGTTATATGAATGTAATAGAAGTAGTGGGAGGTTACAAAATTATGGACGTACAAAATAATATGATTTGTAAAACTCTCCCTTTTGGATGTTCTGGTAGAATGCCTTGAATTAGTCAAATTTGTTACTTCTCATTGGGATTAGGAAGTTAGTCAAATATTATAATATCTATTATTATAATATTTTATATTAGTCAAATATTATAATATTTGACTAATATAATATTTTATATTCTAGATCTATTTTATATTCAAAGGTGGCTGTCATCTTTCCTATAAATAGGTTCATTTGTAAAGCATTCATTGTATTGTAGTCACCTACAACTACCTCTGTAATCTCTCTCAAAATCAGTAAAAGTTCTCCCCCTCTTCTGTTAGGTGGACGTAGCCAACACATTGTTGGTGAACCACGTTAAATCTGTGTGTCATTTCTTTACATTTCTGTTATCTTTCTTACATTCGTCATAACAAACTGGTATCAGAGCTCGGGTAATCGAGGTTTGTAATCTGGTGAGAAAGATGTCTGCGTTGAACGTAAAGATTGACAATTCTGAAGAGGACATCGCTCTAGTTGCAGGCGAACACACGCATCATGCTGATGTGTGGGTCCTTGACTCTGGGGCATCCTACCATATATGTCTAAGGAGAGAGTGGTTTTCAACCTATGAGCAGATAGACGGGGGAAATGTCTCCATGGCAAACAGCTCGGTTTGCAAGGTGGTTGGAATAGGCTCGATCAAGATTCGGACGCATGATGGTAAATTCTGCACATTGCACAATGTCAGACATGTTCCACTAATGACGAAGAATTTGATATCCCTGAGCTTGCTGGATAGTAAGGGGTTCAGCTTCAAGGGTGAAGGTGGAGTTATACATGTCTGCAGGGGCTCTAATGTGATACTTAAGGGCGTCAAACAGGGAACTTTGTTTTTTTTGCAAGGTTCAACAGTTACTGGTTCTGCAGCTGTTGCGTCATCTGAGGTTCACCGAGATGATTTGACCAAGTTATGGCATATGAGACTTGGTCACATGGGTGAAAGAGGTTTGCAGATTCTGTCAAATGAAGATCTTCTTGGTGGTCACAAGATCAAGAGCCTTGAGTTTTGTGAGCATTGTGTCTTTGGGAAGCTACATCGCAGCAAGTTCCCAAAGGCGATTCACCGAACAAAGGGCATGCTGGATTACATCCATTCAAACTGCTGGGGTCCGTCTCGCGTTGAGTCTTTAGGCGGTCACAAATTTTTTATGTCGGTAATCGATGATTACTCAAGGATGACTTGGGTAATCATGATGAAACATAAAAGTGAAGCGTTCAAGAACTTCAGGCAGTGGAAGACGCTAGTGGAGAATCAAACTGGGAAGAAGATCAAGAGGCTGCGAACTGATAATGGTCTGGAATTCTGTTCGTCTGAGTTCGATGTGTTTTGCAAGGATGAGGGGATTGCTCGACATCGCACAATCAGGGATACACCACAGCAGAATGGTGCAGCTGAGTGAATGAACTAGACACTTCTGGAGAGAGCAAGGTGCATGCTCTCTAACGCTGGCCTAACTAGACGTTTCTGGGCAGAAGCAGTTACAACGGCATGCTACATAACAAATCAGGGACCATACACAAGCATCAACTGTAAAACACCGTTTAAGGTGTGGACAGGGAAGCCTGCTGATTACTCAAATCTGAGAGTTTTTGGCTGTACAGCTTACTATCATGTCAATGAGGGTAAGCTGGAGCCAAGGGCTAAAAAGGGAATATTCGTGGGCTATGGAGAAGGGGTGAAGAAAGTGGGCACGACTGACAACCCTGCTGACATGTTCACCAAGCCAGTTCCACAGAGCAAGTTCCAACACTGTTTGGACTTGCTAAATATTACAAGCTGTTAAATGGCAGAAGAGAGGGGAGCGGATACATCTGGCACTAAGGAGGTGCATTTGGTAAATTGTGAGAGAATTCAAGTCAAGGTGGAGATTTGTTAGAATGCCTTGAATTAGTCAAATCTGTTACTTCTCCTTGGGATTAGGAAGTTAGTCAAATATTATAATATCTATTATTATAATATTTTATATTAGTCAAATATTATAATATTTGACTAATATAATATTTTATATTCTAGATCTATTTTATATTCAAAGGTGGCTGTCATCTTTCCTATAAATAGGTTCATTTGTAAAGCATTCATTGTATTGTAGTCACCTACAACTACCTCTGTAATCTCTCTCAAAATCAGTAAAAGTTCTCCCCCTCTTCTGTTAGGTGGACGTAGCCAACACATTGTTGGTGAACCACGTTAAATCTGTGTGTCATTTCTTTACATTTCTGTTATCTTTTTTACATCCGTCATAACATGTCCATTGTACAAAGAATATGCTTCATTACCCGTGGGAAAAAAACGAGTAAAGGAAAAAGAGTATATTGTTCCTTGTACACTCCCTCTGATCATTACATAATATTTTGTACCGACACATTCTAATATTATGGACTAGTTTTTCAAATGTTGAAGTTGATAATGCTTTTGTGAAAAAGTCTGCTAAATTATCACTTGAACGAATTTGTTGGACATCAATATCACCATTTTTCTAAGATCATGCATAAAGAAATTTTTTTGTGAAATATATTTTGTGCGATTTTGTTTGATATATCATTTATGTAATTAAGCTATACATGCAGTGTTATCTTCATAAATTATTGTTGGAAGTTCTTTACCTAAAGATAAACTACATGTCTAGAATGTGTTGAGACATTGATTTTAACCAAATACATTCACGACTTGCTTCATAGATTGCTATAATTTCTACATGACTCGAAGAAGTAGCAACTAATGTTTACTTTGTAGAACGAATGAAACAACAGTTCCTCCACATGTAAAAACATAGCATGTTTGAGATATGGCTTTATATGTATTAGACAAGTAACCAACATCAGCATAATCAACAAGTTATGGTTTAGAACTATGTGATATAACAATCCCATATCAATTGTACCTCGAAGGTATCGAAAGACATGTTTAGTTTTATTCTAATGTCTTCTAGTTGGACACGAACTAAACCTGTCTAACAAATTAACAGCAAAAGCTATATTAGGTTATGTATCATTAGTAAGATATATTAGTGCACCTATTGCACTAAGATTCGGTACTTCTGGACCACGAATTTCTTTATTATCCTCATGAGGTAGAAAAATGTCATTTTTCACATCAAGTGATCGAACAACCATTGAGATACTCAATGGATATGCCTTGTCCATGTAGAATCTTTTAAGGACTTTTTCAATATAATTTGATTGATGAACAAAAATTTCAATTTTATTTTTTAAATACTCCATCTGTAGGCCGAGATATAACTTTATTTATCTTACATCTTTCATATCAAATTCTTTCTTCAAAAAATCTAGTACTTTTAAAATTTGTTCAAGGGTTCCAATAATATTTAAATAATCAATATATACAATTATTATAGTGAACCCTGAATTTTCTTTCTTAATAAATACACATGGACAAATATGATTATTTTGATAACCTTGTTTCAATAAATATCAAATAAGAAAATTGTATCACATTCTCCATACTGTTTTAAACCATACCAAGATCTTTGTAATTTTATTGAATATAATTTTCAAAAATCTGATTTATATGTTTCAGACATTTTAAATCCTTCAGGGATTTTCATATTGATATCACTATCAAGTAAGCCATATAAATAGGTTGTAACTACGCCCATAAGACGTATATCAAGTTTCTCATTAGCTGTTAGATTAAGGAGATAACGAAAAGTAATTGTATCTACCACATGAGAATACGTGATCTCATAGTCAATTCCCGATCTTTGAAAAAAACCTTGTTCAACAAGAAGTGCTTTATATCTCACAATTTCATTTTTTTCATTTCTTTTATGTACAAAAACCTTGCAACTATAGATTGATTTGCTATTTCATTTGCAAATTGTCTTTCTGTGACATCAATCCGTATAGGAGCATTTTCAACTGGTATATATGACTTAGTCACTCTCTTTAGGTCGGTAAATGCATTTAACAATTGATTTGCTATACTTTGCAAATGTATTATCTTTTGAACTTCAAGTTCACATTGATTTGTATGAGTATCAAGATGATGCAAAATATTCCATGTAATATTTTTACCAAACTATTTTTCTTTTACTCCCCCTAATCTCGGGAACATTGACTCATCAAAATGACAATCGGCAAATCGTGCCATAAAAAGATCTTATTGTCATAGATTCAAAATATCTTAGGATAGAATGATAATCAAAACCAACATATATCCCTAATCTTCTTTGAGGACCCATTTTTGTGAGTTGTGGTGGAGCAATAGGAACATATACTACACATCGAAAAATTCTAAAATGGAAATATTTGGCTCCCGACTATAAACTAATTGCAATGGGGAATATTTATGATAACTTTTAGGTCTAACATGTACAAGTGGTGCAACATGCAAAATTGGATGACCCAAGTTGAAATGGGTAATTTAGTTCTTATAAGTATGTGTCTAACTATCAATTGAAGTCTTTTAATGAAAACTCAGCTAACCCATTTTGTGTATGAACATGAGCCACAGAATGTTCAACACTTATATTAATAGACTTACAGTAATCATTAAAAGTTTGAGATGAAAACTCACCAGTATTATCCAAACGTATTGATTTAATTATATAATATAGAAATTGTGTTTGTAATCTAATAATCTGAGCAAGCAATCTCGCAAACGCCAAGTTGTGAGTTGATAGTGAGCTAACATGAGACCATATGCTAGATGCGTCTATTAGAACTATAAAATATCGAAATCGTCTACATGAAGGGTGAATTGGTCCACATATGTCACCCTGAATTCTTTCTAAAAATATTGGAGATTCAATTACAACTTTAGTTGGTGATAGCTTAATAATCAATTTTCTTTGAAAACAAACAACACAAGAAAAATATTTCGATTAAAAAATCTTCATGTTTTTCAATGAGTATCCATGCGAATTTTCAATAATATTTCTCATCATGCTTGAACCAAGATGCCCCAATCGATCAGGCCAACTAATGAACATTTTTGAAACAATAAACTTCTGGTTTATTGAATGTATTTTAATTGCATTTATTCTTGTTTAGTTCAAGCTCGAAGAAAACATATTCAATTTTTCTAATACACTTTTCGTACTCGAAACAATACTTGTAATATGAAGGTACTCATGATTTCTTTACTTACAGTCTCCACATGATATCCGTTAAGACCGATTTCTTTGAAACGTAACAAATTTCTTTGAGACTTAGATGAAAATAAAACATTGTTTATATTTAATTTTGTTCCATTGGATAACATTATAATGGCTCTTTTGGAGTCTTCAATCATTCATTTTTATTGCAATGAAATATTTTTTATTATTAAGAATAGTATGAGTAGTTGCACTATCGGCAAGACATATATCTCCATCCATATTCTTCAAGCAATTTAAAAAAATTATAATTAAAGAAAGTAATAAGATATAATAATAATAATGCATGCATCAAAATTTGAGTTAAATAATATTCATCTAACACAAATATACGCATCTTGTATCTTGTTTATGTGGTGTAGTGGAATAATGCACTCCTTCCGAACTTATAGAGGCTTCATAAGATCAATAAGGTGTTTGCACTTTTGTCTTTTTGTTTGTCCTCTTTATTATTTTAATTCTGGTGGTAAGTAGATAAATATTTATTATTACGACCATGTCCTGAGCCTCAACCATAACCATATGCGCGTCCTCTTCCATTATTATTCATCATAGTCACATTTACTTCAGGGAATGGAACGGAACTAATGGGATGAGCTTCATGATTTTTTAACAATAACTTGTTATTTTGTTCAGTCACAAGAAGACATGAAATTAATTGTGAGTATTTTATAAAATTCTTTTCTCAATACTCATGTTGTAGGAGTACATTCGAGGCATGAAAAGTAGAAAAAGTTTTCTCTAACATATCATTTTCACTTACATTTTCTCAACATAATTTTAGTTTAGAACTTATCCGAAACATGTCGGAGTTATACTCACTAATAGATTTAAAATCTTGTAAATGCAAATGCAGCCATTCATAATGAGATTTTGGAAGAATAACAATTTTTTTTTTGTGGTTATATCTTTCTTTTAGATTTTCCCAAAGAACAAGTGGATCTTTTACCTTTAAGTATTCGGACTTTAGTCCTTCATGAAGATGGTGACGGGAGAATTTCATCGCCTTAGCGTGATCTTACATTAATGTTGTATTTCATTTTTATATGGTGTCTCCAAGACCCATAGCATCAAGATGAATTTCAGCCTCTAGTATCCATGACAAATAATTCTTTCCATAAATATCAAAAGCAACAAATTCAAGTTTTGAGAGATTCGACATGATACATAAAAACGTACTTTAGAAAATATTACAAAATGATTCTCTTTCGAAGAATAAACTCGTGTTGATAACATATTATAAAATAATTATAACAATAATATAACAAGACTAAAGCTAGATAAATCAAAATAGTATAATCTTATATATATATCTTGATGTTATCACAAAATATACAAACTATCCCATATTTATATTATAGGGATAAATATCTGTAACTTACATACACATATATATATATATATATATATATATACAAATATAAATATATACATATATTATAAATTTAACTCCATAAAGATCATATGAAGGTTGTAGAAATTATATTGAGATACTAGAAGTTATATAAACGTTATGAAAGTATAATAAAACTTTATTTACATTAATTTTTTTATATATAAATTAGTATATGAAGGGATTCACCTCTCATAAGAAACTATGTTGTTTTGAGTCTTTTTCTCATCCAAGTTCATAAGCCCAAAATACATTTTGGAGAATTTCAAAAATGCCTCTTGGAGAATTAAAAAAAATCCATTGAATGGATATTAAATCCAAAAATTATAAATGAAAAATTCATTAAATCCATATCAAATCTAAAAATTCTAAATGTGTCCCATACTATAAAAAAATACATCCCATACTATAAAAAAATACATTTAGATCAATTTATATTTAAATTAATTCCCAATTGAACTAATGAATTAGTCCTTTGACAAAAGAAACTTCAGCTCCAAATTTTAAACAATTACATCAATTAAAAATTAAATTCTTAGCTTTTTACCAACTCATACAAGGTTTATACGATAAAAAAAGTTAAGATTCAAGAATATTCTAGAATGTATTAAACTATGTAAATAATTTATTAACAAATTCTTCAAAGCTGTGTACTTGGATCAAACTACCAAACATTTATTTACCATTGTTTCAGAGTCAACAGTAACAGTAACAGTACTACTGTGTTCCAAATTATGCAAAATCAATTTGAAACCATGCTCTCAGTTTCCTGTACAAAACCATCTCCAGTCCAGTCTTTGTCTGATTGCAAACCTTTCCTCACAGCTTTCCTTTGTCGAATTGCTTCTTGCTGCCTTGCAACTAAATCCGTATGGGTAGTAAAGTACTGAAGTGATACCCTGATGATAATAATAATAATAATAATAATAATAATGCATGCAACACAAAGAACAGAAAACTAATGTTATCATTTCACAACTGTGTGGATTCATTCACAAAGTTTAAGTTCAGTTTTAGTAAGAGAATGTTACCCTCGGAAATCATCTATGGTTGAAAAGTTGTGCTTTTTCATGAACTCCTTCAGCTCAGCGCAGAGCTTTTTCACAATGCCATAACCATGCATCATAACCCCAGTGCAGACCTAGTTCCAGTAAAGATTTCATAGAATGGTTTTAAGTTCAGACATGCTAAGCAGTTGAATAAGGCAATGGACAGAAAAGATTTTTATCAGTTCGGCTGTTTAATAATGAAGAAGTTGTACACAGCAGCTTGTGTACACTAGAATGGTTAGAATCTAACCTGAACTGTATCTGCACCGAGGAGAATAAACTCGGCAGCATCGTTACCAGTTTCAACACCGCCAATACCAGAAAGAGAGAGACCTTGACCTCCGAATTCTGCCTTCATCATCTGTGCAATGTTCATGACTTTTGCAAGGGCAATGGGATGTACTGCTTTTGCAGAGTAGCCTCCGGGAGTTGAATATCTAGAAAAAGAAAATGCAGGTGATTTGAAAATGGATGAGAGAATACCACAAGAAAGATCTTATTATTTAACGGTTGAGATGCTTACCCTTCAACACAAGGCTCAGGATGTAAGGTATCCAGATTTATTCCCATCACACTCATGATTGTATTAATAGCTGACACTCCTTCACATCCTGATCTTAGAGCCACCCGTGCAGGCTGTAAAAGAGAAAAACAAAAAACAAACTTTCTTTTGAAGATATGATCAATTACTGACAATATCTAGTTTCAATATTCCAGCTACTAACAGTAATCTTAGAGTTCATCCTAGAGAAGTCAACAGGACCTTGATGAGAACTTCAACATGCAAAAAGAAAATATTTTACATATATACATGTGGGAAAAACCATAATCTTTCAGAAACTTCCTCTGCATCCAGGTTGATTCAGAAATTGCTTATTTCTGTCCAAAGATTCCCTCCACACCCCCACCCCACCCTCACAGCCTCAAAGTGAATATCAACATCTGACTATCACAAAATAACTACAAAAAGTGATGCTATGTTAAAAGAATTAGTTGATGCAAATATGTGATAATCAGATTACTGAACACACTTATCTAGTTTAAACTTTTCAGGAGGAACAAATACATAGAAAGACAAGAAAGTGGTGCTTTGTCCTCGTGTGAGGATATCAATTAACACAATAAGGAAATTTTACCAATTCAACTGCTCTGTTCAAAGATTCTTACCAAAACCAAGTTCCTTACGAGCATTGAGAAAGAGAAACAAATAGTATGCTAACCTGGGTAATATCAGTGATATTTGGAGTCATCTTGGCCCAAACAGGAACTGTGGCTTTTTCGTTAATCCATCCACATACTTCTTCTACTAGTGCACAGTCTTGCCCTACTGCAGCACCCATTTTTCTCTCTGGCATACCGTGGGGGCATGAGAAATTAACTTCAATTGCATCCTATACCCAATTTACAAGATGGAGGCAATTATTACAATTCATTATTGCAGACTAAAAGGAAGTGGAATCTTAAGACCTGATCATTCACTTACAACTCCAGTTTGCTCAACTCGATCAATAAGTTCCTGCCAGCCAGCTTTGTTATACTCTTCCATGATTGAAGCAATAAGTATCCGATCAGGATATTCTTCTTTCAACTGCTTAAATTCTTTTAGCATAGTCTCAAGAGGACGATCACTGATAAGTTCAATATTTTCCCACCCAATGATTTGTCCCCTAGGAGAACCATTTGCATCTGCTCGTAGTTTAGCATATCGAGGAGTAACATTAATAACTTTGGCAGCATCGAGAGATACCTAGCATAATCAGAGATCAAAATCAATGCGATAACACATTATATCTCATGGAATCTAGCACTCCTTTAGTTACATAAACAGGCACTAACAGTAACTGTGTCAACAAGAAGATTGTAGGTTCATACTATTTATATAGTTTCACTTATAATTGCAACATTTTTCACTAAACTAAATCCACAAGCAAGTAACCTTTGTCTCTTCTACATGATGAAATTCTATCACGAACGGATGAAAAATGAAAATAATGCTCATCGTTTTCTTTTTTTTTTTTCTTAGATTGTAAACCCACAAAATTCATAATCAAAGTGAAAGTTGAAGGCTGCTTGCAGGAAGAATTTCTGTTAAAGTGCCCTGTCTTCATTCATCACAGGGTCTTTGTTCAATTAGCCCTTCAAACAGTATGTTTTTAATCATAAACCTCTTTTAAAAGACAGGTTTAGCTAGGTGGTTAACTCTTCTTGTTTTCAAATAATCAGTAAATTCCTTTGAAATTCCCCAAACCTCAAGAATTTAAGAATTGAACACATGGACCACATTTCACACTTATTAAGTATATATTTTAAAATATTTATAGCTCAAACATTCACCAATTTATTGACTATATTTTAGCCTTTTCTTGTTATTATTTTTTAACTTATCCAATGTATAACAAATCACCATATAAATCAAAAGACAAACAATCTTATCCAAGCAAATTTCTTTATTGTTTAGTCCATTCTTAACATCACAAATAATGTTCAAAAGTTAATATATCACCATTCAGGAAATCCTTAGTTTTAACCTGCAAAATGTTATATCTCCTGCAAAAATGAGATTTTTCTTGATTTTTTGAAGGTGCAATTTAGGATTCCATAGAAAAAGGGGTGTAATTGAAATAAATGTAATAGTTAAATGGAGTTAAATAGAGACTTTTGTAAAAAATATGGTAAGACTAAAAACATTATATCTTTTGGTGGGTCAAATTCACAAAGGTCCTTCGAGTAGTGAATTTAGAATTTAGCTTATATTCTTATTAAACTCTATAATAAAGGTAACTTTTTCATCTTTTCAAAATTTACCAGTTGCTAAACAACTTAACATTGCTCAAACTACTTGAGCATCCACATAGGTCTTCAACCATTTTTTTCTCCTTACAATGAGGTCTCCTTATTGAACCTCACAAATCCAAAGATTATTTGCTTAACACCATTATCATAGAGAGTTCTACTTTTGGAGTTAACCATTACAACCTTTTTTTCTTCACACAGAACTTCTTGTACAAGCTTAATGTCCACATTTTTCTATTCAAGATAATAAAATCATGCTCCATTAGAAAATAGAAAAGAAACATTGTTTCAGTCCAAGAATTAAAAAAAAAAAATTAATTTTATGTTTCAATAGTTTATTCAATGTGAAGTGGGTCCAAGCATAAATTATTAACAATCAATCATTTAAAAATATCAAGGTAACTAATGCCAATAATTCCAAAACCTTTCCTGTGCAAATTGAGCAATAAAGTTTTGCAAAATAGTGCATGACAAATTTTAATCACTACAAAAAAAAAAAAAAAAACATATTTCTTAGATATTTAGAGAAGATAAACATATAAAAGGCTACAAAAGTGGAAAAAAAGGAGGCAGATTCTTGGTTACTCTCTCCATTTCCAGTTTGACCTCCCAAGAGAAAACATTTTTTCATGGAATTCAGATCATCCCTAAGACTTCTTTAGTATAATAAGTACATAACACTTCTTTTTAATTAATATTAGAAATGATGACACAGAGAATGTTATAGATAAGTTGGTCCCATTAAAACAGCACTTTACCCTTCTTATATAACCTTTATGCATCGTTATCTCCATTAAAATTTTGCACTTCATACCATTTATAACTCTTTTCTATATATATATATATATACACAATATCAGGATCAAGATGATCATCACCAGACCAAAAGTGGATAAATAATTTAGTCATTCATGTATCATAATCGGATACAAAAAGCCCCAAAATAAAGTAAAAAACAAACATTCAAATCCCCCTTCGGTATACTTGAATATGAAATCCATATAACCCGAAAATAAATTAACCAGTAATTCATACCGTTTTAGCGATTACAGCACCCCAACCTTCATCAAAAGCCTTTCTCATGACAGCAAGATTGGTACCGGGTGGACCCGACCCGATAACAAAAGGGTTAGGCATTTTAAGTCCATTTACAGTAACACTAAGATCGGGCTCAGCTGTTTGATTCTGTGAAGCCCTGATTTGAAACCCGATCCTGCTCCTTTTCATCGAATTACATCCTTTTCGAGTCACCGGCAATTCCACGACCCAGCTTTTACTGTTGATTTGATGAGTCAATCCGCCCAGAGAAGCCATTTCCGCTGAAATTTGGTTGGTGAAGAATGGCGAAGGTGATCTGATCGGGATGAAGATAAAACTGAATATCTGATGAATCTGTGGGATTAATTAAAGAATTATTTAAATATATCGGAGAAGACAAATCATTTGCGTCAACATTGCATGTTACTTCCGTTATCCTATAATATACTAGAAGTCTTTATCCTTTGAATATTCAATACGGGACAAAATCTTACGTCCCACATTTTTACATATATAATTGTGTGTGTATATATATTATTTATAAAATAGTTAAAAATTAAAATAGTGTAAATTTGTATATATATTTTTCTTGTAAAAACATACAAAACTATAACATATTTATAAGCATACTAATATAAATATATACATATTTAACTTTATGAATTCATAAGATTACATGGAAGGGAGGTTATGTAGAGATAGTGGAAATTTATATTTTTTTTTGTATATATTAATTTTAATAAAAAAGTTGTATATTTTTAAAATCTAGAGTTAAAGATGCCCAAATAACATCATCTCATAATCCCATATTTCATTTACAATTTCCTCATATCTGCAAATACTTATCTACTAGTAGAGGAATTGAAATAATAAATAAATAATTTTAGGAAAATTAAGTGATTCCGAAAATGGAGCTGGTAGCCTAAAGGAAGTTTTTCTATTGGTTAATAAAAAACTTTCCTTACATCTAAATAAAAAAAAGTGTGGGTGATGTTTTTGTATTCATGCATGTCGATAATCCAGGCCGATGATTCCTTATGAGCCCAATAAGAAAAAGAGGTATTCGACTCAAATAATGTATGACCTAAATAATGTGTGGACATGTCCTAAACTTAATCATTAAATTTTTAAGGATAAATTATCTTAATTATACTTCTTAGATTTCAAAATTTAGCTTTTGCACATCAAAATGTTTTTGTATTTATAGTGTCATTAAAGTTTCAAAATATCCCACTACATGCATTTCTGTTAAGTCAAACCCAATTTTCAACATTTTTCACTGTTAGGGACAGAGGTATTTTGGTCTAATCTACTCAAAAATTTTCCCCAATATTTTTTTATAAAAATTTTTCCCCTGTCGTTTTACACTTTTGATTGTCGTTTTTCATCTCACCCGACAATTTTAAGAAGGTTAAAATGCATTTTTTTTATTTTCCTTAAATTATTTTCTATCTCCTTCTTCTTCCTCTTTTCTCTCTCTTCCTTCTTGACTCTTAGATGATTTAATTTTTTTTTTCTCTTTTTTCTTCTTCCTTTCTCTCTCTTCTTCTTTTCTTCCTCCTTTCTCTCTCATTTTTCTTCCTTCTTCCTCCTCTCTGTTTACTTGAAAGGGCTTCAGTTTGGGCACTTCCTTTAGAAAAACAACATACACAAAGAGTTTACCCTATCATCCACAAAACTTTCCTGAAAATAAAGGGACTTGAATTTAAGAACCCATCAACTTTTTTAGGAAACAAAAGCTTCCTAGAAAACAAAATAGAATTGAGATTTTTTATGTGAAGTAACTTTGGTGAGTAACATTTGAGAGATTGAAGAAAGTATTGATGCAATTGCAGAGTGGGCATGGATGAAGGAGGTTCAGGGCATCTAATGAGAGAGAGAGAGAGAGGATGGAGTGACAATTTGTTGTAATTATGGAAGATTGGTTAGGGTAGTTTGGGGTTCATGGACTGCAAGAATCTAGTTCCAGTATGAGATATTAGGGGTGTACAATAGCGTTTGATATCAATTTGGTGCTTATTCTTGTTAGCTTTGCACTTTTGAAGTTTATACAACTTCGCCTGTACTGTTTAATTCCCTTTCTTTTTTGTTTTAATTTTCTAATTTCCCTAAAAATCAAAGGAAACAAGAATTCAGAAATCAAAAATCAAAAGTATAACCCGATACTTCGTACATGGACATCTAAAATTATTTCTTTAAAATCTCCCTTAAATTTGTCGACGAACTCCTTTTCTCACAAACAGAATGATTAAATCAACAATTACGTGCAAAAAAAGACAAAATTAAACTAGAATGGAAAAAACTAGGGATGAATTTATACAAGCACAGAAAAAATAAGAAGAAAGAAGAAAGAAAGAAATAGTATAAATTTGTTTTTATTTTTTTGGGCGAAAAAATCAACCAACAAGAAAAAGAAAAGTGACAGAAAGGATAACCAATGGCCATGGAAGTCTTATCTTATGGTGGCGGCAGCGGCGACCGAAGAGAAATGAAAATGAGAAAAGAGAGAGAAAAGAGGAAGAGAGAAAAAGGAGGAAGAAAAAAGAAAGAGAAAAAAAATAAATTATCGAAGAGAGAAAAAAGGAAGAGAAAGAAAAGAGGAAGGAGAAGGAGAGAGAAATTTTTTTTTATGGAAACTAAAAAAAATTAAATTTTATTTTGAGCAGGTTGGACAAAAATGCCCCTGAATTGAACAGTACCCAACAGTGAAAAAATGTTGAGTAATGGCAACATTGAAGACTTAAGGGTTTAACTTAATAGAAATGCATGTACGTTTTGAAACCTCAATGACACTATAAGTAAAAAAAATTGAGGTGCAAAAATTGAATTTTAATATCTAAAAAGTATAACTAAGATAATTTACCCAACTTTTAATGATGATTATTCCTTTGTAATAATTTAGAGACTCGAACAAGTTAATTCCATTTTAATATTCTTCCATATATTAAATTACTTTTAAAATAAAATTCATCAAATTATATATAATATATTATTATTTACAATAAAACTTTTTATAAAATAAATAAAAATTTGAAAATTATTAATTATACACCAATTATAATTATATAATTTAACATATCGGTGCCAACTAACCTACAAAACAACCCCTTAAACCAGGGTTTGTCTTTGGACTTTAGTCCTCCAACAATAAAATAAGGGAACAAAGATTGTCCAGAACGTTGAGTTTTAGAGAAATTACTCTTCTTGCTCTAAGTGATGAGAATATGAATGTTGCATATGTTATTGGCAGAGAAGAATATACCTATATACTCCCCGCTTATCGAATTAAACTTAAACATCTGAAAAGTATTATCTGAATTGTTGACTCATAGACTAGAGAGCGATAGAGTGTATAAATACTTAGACAACCATCTTGTCAAAAACATTATATACATCACGTAATCAGGGTTTGTCTCCGATTTTAACCTTATATAAATTGTTTTTTAAAATTTTCTACCTCTATTGTATCTTGAACTTATGAGCTCAAAAAAGTTATAAGTAATGAATGCTAACTAATTAAAAATAAAATAATATGAATGACTGAAACAATAGATGATATTCTTTAGTCTAATGGATAACAAATAAATTAAATATATAAGCGCTTATGACTTAATGGATAAGGCGCTTAAATTCTAATCAAACAATTGTGTGTTAGAGTCCCATTGAGCATGCTAAAAATATTTTTTGTGAACTAGGCATTTTGTATAACAAGTCCTCTTAAGAGATAAGATGTTTGATTACTTGCGGGTTTGAGTTCCAATAAGAGAATTAGAGATTTAAAAAGTTTTTATGCAAGTAGAATTCTTATTATTATTATTATTTTTCTTTTTTCTTTTTAAATATGTGATTTTGTATAATAAACCTTTTTTGCTTAGAGGATTGAATTTATATAATAAATAAATTAAATATATAAGCCATCATGACCTAATGAATAAGACGATTGACTTCTAATCAAACCATTGTGGGCGTTCTAAAATTTTTTTTTGTGAACTCATAATTTTGTATAACTCATTTTTGCTTGGATAATTGATTTTGTATAATACCTAAATTAAACATATAGGTGTGCTTGACTTGTAACCGTGAGATTGCGGGTTTGGACGTTAAATTTTTTTTTTTGTGAATTAGTGATTTTGTATAACTAGCGCTTTTTACCTAGAGAATTGATTTTATATAACAAGTAAATTAAATATATAAGCGTCTATGCTTTAATGGATAAGGCATTTGAATTCTAATTAAGTGATTGCAGGTTTGAGTCCTAGTAGCTCTTTTTGCTTGGAGGATTGACTTTGTATAACAAATAAATTAAATATATAAGCGCCCATGACCTAATGTATAAGTATTTGACAACTATCTTGCCATAGATATTAAATATGTCAAGTAATCAGGGTTTGTCTCTGGCTTTGACCCTCCAACGGTCAAAGTTGGTAAAATAATAGAATAAAGATTGTCTAAAACGCTAAATTTTAGAGAGATTACTTTTCTTGCTCTAAGTGTTGGAAATATGAATGTTGCATAAATTATCATTTTTGCTTCGAGGAGTGAATTTATATAATAAATAAATTAGATATGTAAGCGCTCATGGCCTAATGGATAAGGCGCTTGACTTCTAATCAAGCGATTGTGGGTTCGAGTCCCACTAGGGTGTGTTCAAAATTTTATCTCTTTTATGAACTCGTAATTTTGTCTTTTTTTTTTTACTTTATTTATCTTTTATGTGAACTCACAATTTTGTATAAGAACTCTTTTTTTTTATACTTTTTAATCTTTTTTGTGAACTTGTAATTTTGTATAAGAAGTCTTTTTTTTTTCTACTTATTTTATATTTTTTGTGAACTCGTAATTTTGTATAAGAAGCTCTTTTTTTAAATTTATTTATCTTTTTTGTGAACTCATAATTTTGTATAAGAAACCCTTTTTACTTTTAATCAAGCGATTGCTGGTTTAAGTCCAACTAAACGAATTAAACACTTGTAATTTGTGATTTTGTATAAGAAGCCCTTTTTGCTTGGAGGATTGGCTTTGTATAACAAGTAAATTAAATATATAAGCGCCCATGACCTAATTAATGTATTTGACAACTATCTTGCCATAGATATTAAATACGTCAAGTAATCAGGGTTTGTCTCTGGCTTTGACCCTCCAACGGTCAAAGTTGGTAAAATAATAGAATAAAGATTGTCTAAAACGCTAAATTTTAGAGAGATTACTTTTCTTGCTCTAAGTGTTGGAAATATGAATGTTGCATAAATTATCCTTTTTGCTTCGAGAAGTGACTTTATATAACAAGTAAATTAGATATGTAAGCGCCCATGGCCTAATGGATAAGGAGCTTGACTTCTAATTAAGCGATTGTGGGTTCAAGTCCCATTGGGCATGTTAAAAATTTTATCTCTTTTATGAACTCGTAATTTTGCCTTTTTTTACTTTATTTATTTTTTTTGTGAACTCGTAATTTTGTATAAGAAGTCTTTTTTTTTTTTACTTTTTTTTTTTAATTTTTTTTTGTGAACTTGTAATTTTGTATAAGAAGTCTTTTTTTCTACTTATTTTATATTTTTTGTGAACTCGTAATTTTGTATAAGAAGCTCTTTTTTTAAACTTTATTGTTATGTCCAAGGAATGCACTGAGAGGGGGGGGGGGTGAATCAGTGCTTAACTCTTTTCAAAAATTTAACGTACTATTTTTGTAGATTTTAGCACCACAACAAAGATGTATACAAAATTTCAGCAACACAAGCAATTGTTTGTGTGTTTTTTAATTATTGTGATCCATTTCTTGAGAGGTATTCTTTTAGTTAATATACCAATGTTAACACACACACTTGCATGAAAATAAAAGAGACAATCAATTTACGTGGTTCACCACCAACAAGGTAGGCTACATCCACGGTGATAGGGTTCACTACCCTTTCAATGCAACTTCACTAGTTACTTGTTTATCACAATGCTCTTCACTAGAGCTACAAAGAAGGCTCACTCCCTTACTCACACAAGTACAATTCCTTAAGATAAAGAGTAGAATCACTTCCTACTCTACCCAATAGAAACGATGCCTTCCCTATCACTTAGGTTAGGCAAATTCAAAACATACCCCAAAGATATAACAAGAATTTAATGTTCAACAAGATATTTTAAAAATGTATAATACATCAACAGAAAACGAAGATTGATCTGTCACCTCCAAGTTGATGAATAATCTTTCTATGATGTATCCTCCAAAACTCTTCTTCAAGATTTGAGATGATTGTCACGGTGTGTTTTTCTTGATTTTTCTTTCAAAAGTCTCTACTGCCCACAACTAGAATGTGTGTTTTTCTTAAATTTTCTTTCAAAAATCTCTACTGCTCACAACTAGAATTTTTCTCTCTTTTTTTTATTCTCCTTTTTTTCTTTTTTTTTCTCAAAAAAAACTTTGTTTCTAACCTGAATATCTATATATATTCACATATTTGCATTCACCATAATTTTTCTCTCTTGAAAAAATATCTTGTTTCTAATGTGAATATCTAGATATTCACATATAAATGCATTTACACAAAAACCCAATAATCTTGACCATTGATGCTTTTAATAATAGTTCAATCTCCACCTTTGATCTTGACTCTTGATTCTTTAATGAAAGTGTAATCTTCACCCTCGATCTAAAACATATATATATATATATGTATATGTATCTTTCAAAATGCTCACACTCTGAATTACACCAAAATTACTATCATTAATCATGTATATCATTTCAGCCAAGTATTTCTCTTCATCCATTCCATGTCATTAGTAAGAATGCCAATATATCACAAATGCATTAGGTTCCAACAATTACAACACAAGCATTAACAAAAAAGGACTCAACAATCTCCCCCTTTGGAATTGTTGGCAACCATAATGAGAAGCTAATGACATTAACAGAAAACTAAATTCAGAGTCAAAATCAAATTCAGATTCAGTGTACTGCTCCCCCTAAAGATATACTCTCCCCCTTTCATCGATATTCATCCCCTATTAGCTTTTTATGTATCATTCTCCCCCTTTGACAATAATTCCAAAAGCAAGAGTGAGAGAGAAGAAACTTACCATTTCAAAGTGATGGAGCAGGTTGCACACCCAGGTGCAATCTATGAATCTCAAATACACCTTGAGATAGTGGTTTTGTAAATATATCAGCTACTTGCTCACCACTAGGTACAAACTCAAGTTTTACTTCACCTTTTTCAACTTTATCTTTGATGAAATGATAACGAAGCTCAATGTGTTTGGCTTTAGAGTGTTGAACTGAGTTCTTGGTAAGATCAATGGCACTCTTATTATCACAAAAGATAGAGATGGGAAGTGACACTTCATCAACTAAATTTAGTAATTGACATCTCATCCACAAAACTTGAGTACAAGCTGAAGTTGCAGCAATATACTCTGCCTCAGCAGTGCTTAGTGCAATGCATTCTTGTTTCTTGCTTATCCATGATACACATTTTCTGCCCAAGAAGAAAACTCCCCCTGAAGTAGATTTTCTGTCATCAATATTTCTAGCCCAATCTGCGTCTGTGAATGCCCTCAGAACAATACTATCTGATCTCGGATACCACAATCCAAAATCTGTTGTCCCCTTAAGATATCTTAGAATTCTTTTCACTGCAATTAGATGTGATTCCTTAGGATCAGATTGATATCTGGAGGCTTGACAAACTGAATGCATAATATCTGGTCTCGTAGCTGTCAAATACATGAGACTACCAATCATGCTTCGATATTCCTTTTGACTCACGCTTTTACCTTTCTCATCTTTACACAATTTGCAATTCACTGCCATAGGAGTACTTATTGGTTTGCAATCAAACATACCAAACTTCTTCAATATATCCTTGGTATATTTGGTTTGTGACACAAATAAACCATCTTTCCTTTGTAAAACTTGCAGCCCTAGGAAGTAAGATAACTCCCCAATCATGGACATCTCAAATTCACTTTGCATTTTTGAGGCAAAGTCTTGACAAAGGCTTAATTTGTTACCACAAAAAATGATGTCATCAACATACACTACAATCACAAGTTGTCCATCTTTTCCATTCAGTACATATAGATTACTGTCCACACTGCCCTTCTTGAAATTCAACTTCTTCAAATAAGCATCCAGTCTTGAATACCATGCTCTAGGTGCTTGTTTCAATAATAGTGCTTTCTTAAACGACACACCTTGTTCTCATCATTTCCAAGTACAAAACCATCAGGCTGCTCTATGTAGACTTCTTCATTCAAGTTACCATTCAAAAATGCTGACATCCATTTGAAAAATAGTGTAACCTCTGGAAATTGCAACAGCAAGAAACATTCTGATTGATTCCAATCTAGCCACTGGAGCAAAAGTCTCATCTACATCAACTCCTTCAATTTGTGAGTACCCCTTGCATACTAACCTTGCTTTATTTCGAACAACTTTTCCATCCTCATTTAACTTGTTTCTGAAAACCCACTTGGTACCAATGATGTTTTTGTTAGATGGTCTCTCTACCAATTCCCAAGTGTTATTCTTTTCAATTTGATCCAACTCTTCATTCATAGCATCTACCCATGCTGCATCATTTTGAGCATCCTCAACAGTGAGTGGCTCTATTTGTGAAATTAAGGAAGTAGCACACCTATTCTGAAATTGCCTTCGTGTTTTCATTGGTGCTTTGGGATCTCCAATAATGTTAAAATCACCAATTTCACACCATTTGGAGTTTGCCAACTGTTCACTAGTCCAATTGTTTTTGTTGGAGTTCTTTGTGCTTCTCATATTTTGAGAAAGTGACTCATCACTACTAATTTCAGAATCTTCAACAACTTGCTCACTTTTCCTTTCTTCTTCTTCTTCATCAAGTTCCATGTCACTATCATTGACATCAAATTTCTTCAAATATTCACTTACTTTTGAAAATTTTGGTTCTTCCACAACTTTTACACCACAACTTTCAATAACTTTTTGAAGCATTTTATTGTAGACACGATATGTTTTACTTTTACTAGAATAGCCAAGAAATATACCTTCATCAGCTCTATCTTCAAATTTTCCTAGAGCTTGATCCTTGTTCTTGATAAAACACTTGCTGCCAAAAACTCTAAAATATTTTTACATTTGGCTTTCTTCCATACCAAAGCTCAAAAGGTGTCTTCATGGAGTGTGGTCTCAATAGTGCTCTGTTTTGTACATGTACAGCTGCAATGGTCGCCTCTTTCCAAAATTTGTGTGAGATTTTGTTTTCAATCATCATTGAACGAGCCATTTCTACTACGGTTCTATTTTTCCTTTCTACCACTCCATTTTGTTGAGGAGTCCGAACACTTGGAAACTTGATGTTTAACACCATGCTTCTCAAGATAGGCTTCAAACTCATGTGAGGTAAACTCCTTGCCATTATCAGTTCTTAACACCTTGATCTTTTTGTCATGCTGATTTTGTGTTAATCTCAAGTATCTTTTGAAACAACCAAGAGCCTCATTCTTATGTTTAATGTGCATGATGCACATCATTCTAGTGAAGTCATCTACAAACAATATGAAATACTTCTCTCCATTTGTGCCCTTATGTCTCATTGGACCACAAATATCTGAATGAATTAGATCAAGTACTGCTTTTGAATTGTGCTCTTTCAAGTTGTGAGAAATGTTTGCCATTTTTCCTTTCTGACATGTCGAGCAAATTGAATCTTTGTCTCTCTTTAATTCAGGCAGATTTCTAACAGCTTTGTTCTTCACAAGTTCTCTCATGCTTTTCTGATTGATGTGTCCCAATCTCTTGTGCCACAGTATATTTTCATTTGAACTAGACAACAAGCAAGTATTTTCTTTCTCATTAATGAGATATAAGTCCTTCTTGTTCCTTGTTCCTTTTGCAACAATCTCGCCATTCTTGGAACTCTTCACAATGCAGCCTTGTTGTGTAAATAATACTTCATGTCCACAATCACAAAGTTGACTCACACTCATCAAATTATACTTGAGCCCATCAACAAATAAAACTTCTTTAGAACATAGTTTTTCACTTCCAAAAGTAGCTTCACCCAAGCCTTTAATCTTTAGACCACTTTTATTAGCAAATTTCACAAAGCCTGTATCAACATCTTGTGTGTTCTTCAGAAGCTTTTTATCTCCTGTCATATGAGAAGTACAACCACTATCCATGACCCATGATGCTCCTTTTGTTTTGGTCTTCAACGCAATTTCTACGACATTTGCTTGTTCACTCCTTTCCACTTTTCTATACACTTTCTTTCCCTTAAAATATCCTCTCCCTTCTTGATTATTCAGATTGACATGTCTTGGAATTTGGTTGGGCAGAATGGTCATGCATTCTGCAACACAATGACCTATCAAGTTGCATCTTTCACACTCAATAACATTTTCATTCAAAGTTTTGAACTTGTTGTTCAAAGGACAAGAAAATGATGTAGCAGATTTCATTCTTCTCATGTGTGGGTGAATCCTTCTTGTAGTAAAAGATCTTGAATCTTGTTTTACATGCTAAAATTTATTTCCCCATCTTCCTCTGTTTTGATAATTATACCCAAACCAATTACCAAACTGCCTCAAAAATGGATATGAACCAACTTGTGATCTGTTATTGTTTCTACAAACAATTGCTCGATGTCCATACTTACCACAACTGAAACAATACCCATTGAATCTCATAAAACTGCCATGTCTTCCAAACTGAAATTTAAGAGACTGATTTCCATTAATTTTATGTTGTGCCTCTCTATTTTCTTCCTTTGTATTATTTGAATCACATATATCAAATGTTGGATGAACCACTTTTGTCTTCCCGCTGTTTTTATCCATCAATGGTATGGTGTTTTCTTCAAACCCTAAACCTTGTTTTCCCCATTGAATGTGGCCTTTGTATTTCAATGCACTTCTTTAGCTTCATTGAAGACTCATTTCTAGCTTCATCATTTGACAAATTAGAACTTTCTCCACAAGGTGAAACAAATGATGTTTCCAAAAATGTTTTCATTTTATTCTCTGCATTCTGTTCAAGAGTTTCCACTTGTTTTACTTTTGCAACCAATTCAGCAGCCATGTCATTATTGATCTTCACTTGTTCTTCAAGTTTGAAAGTTAACTCTTCAACTTTATCTAGCAAGATCTTGTTTTCTTGTTCAAGCATTTCTTTCTCTACATTGATCATAGATAGTATATCTTCAGAATTTTGTAAATTAGTAGCCTCACTTTGTAATTTACCAAGTTCTTGTTCAAGCTGATGCACTTTCTCTTCAAGGACTATCTTCTCATCTTCAAATCTTTCAGCAATAGATTGTATATCTTTCATTGCAGCAGTGGCTCTTTTGGCTTATTTCTTTTGTTTGCTCAATTCATTAAGTGCACCTTCAAGTTCAAGTTTCAAATTAATTCTACCTTCTATTTCTTCTTCAGATTGTTCTTCCTCACAAGAAGAATTAACTTTTACAACCATAAGATTTTCTTCATCTTCTGAATCATCAATGTCACTTGAATATGAATCACTTTCGGAATCTGAAATTTTCTTGTACTTCTTGCTCATGTAGTTTCTCTTTCTATAGGATGTATTTCCATTTGCCTTAGAGTAAGTTTTCTCCTTACTTCTCGAATCAAACCCCTTTTTAGCTCTCTTAAAAGAATGATCATCAATTTCATCTTCAATTTTCTTAGGGCACTTAAATGCAAAGTGTCCTATGCCACCACAATTGAAACACTTCAAAGGTAGTTTTCCTTTGTATTTTCCTCTTTTACTTTTAAAGTTTCTTGAGATAAAAACCATTGCTCTTTCAAACTCATCATCATCATCAATATCAGGTTCATTCTCTTTAATTTTAAGAGACTTCATAGTCTTGAAAGTAGCCTCTTTTGATGAACTGGTTGTTTGTTCTCTTTTGCTACTTGTTCTCATTTCATATGCAATGAGAGTACTTTGTAGATCATCCATGGACACAATTCTTCAATGGCTGAAACTTTAGCATCATATCTATCAGGAAGTGATCTCAAAATCTTCTTCACAACTGTAGAGTCCTCAACCTTTTCTCCAAGTCCAGTCATGGAACTTACAATGTCAATAACCCTGTTAAAATAATCTTCAATGGTCTCATCATTTGACATACTTAGAGCCTCAAACTTACTTCTGTAAATTTGTAGTTTAGCTTCCTTTATCTTTGAGTCTCCTTCATAAATATTCCTTAGCTTTTCCCATATATCATGTGTTGTCTTGCAATTTATAACTTTGGCAAGCTCTTTTTGAGTCAATGCAGCATATAAGGCATTGATTGCCTTCCCATCAAGCTCAATATTTTTAATATCAGCTGCTGCCATAGAACCATCTTCTTCAACTTTTATATATCCATCTTTAACAATTTTCTGAACAGCAAGACCCATGGATAGAAGATATGTATTCATTCTTGCTTTCCAAAACTGAAAATTCTGACCATCAAAGATAGGAACTCCTTTGCTGTTTACCACACTCGAACCCATACTCCAATAGAGAGAATATGCACAATAAACACTTCAAATAATGTTGCTCAAATTCAGCACAAATAGCAGCAATATAATATCAACAATTGCTTCAAGAACAATGAGAATAAACCACCTAGTAATCAAGATAAATCTCGGCATGCACATGATAGGTGTTTAAACCAAATCAAATTCAACCTTGGCTCTGATACCAATTGTTATGCCCAAGGAATGCACTGAGAGGGGGGGGTGAATCAGTGCTTAACTCTTTTCAAAACTTTAACGTACTGTTTTTGTAGATTTTAGCACCCCAACAAAAATTTATACAAAAGTTTAGCAACACAAGCAATTGTTTGTGTGTAGTTTAATTATTGTGATCCATTTCTTGAGAGGTATTCTTTTAGTTAATATACCAATGTTAACACACACACACTTGCATGAAAATAAAAGAAACAATCAATTTACGTGGTTCACCACCAACAAGGTAGGCTACATCCACGGTGATAGGGTTCACTACCCTTTCACTGCAACTTCACTAGTTACTTGTTTATCACAACACTCTTCACTAGAGCTACAAAGAAGGCTCACTCCCTTACTCACACAAATACAATTCCTTAAGATAAAGAGTAGAATCACTTCCTACTCTACCCAATAGAAACGATGCCTTCCCTATCACTTAGGTTAGGCAAATTCAAAACATACCCCCAAAGATATAACAAGAATTTAATGTTCAACAAGATATTTCAAATATGTATAATACATCAACAGAAAACGAAGATTGATCTGTCACCTCCAAGTTGATGTATAATCTTTCTATGATGTATCCTCCAAAACTCTTCTTCAAGATTTGAGATGATTGTCACGGTGTGTTTTTCTTGATTTTTCTTTCAAAAGTCTCTACTGCGCACAACTAGAATGTGTGTTTTTCTTGAATTTTCTTTCAAAAATCTCTACTGCTCAAAACTAGAATTTTTCTCTCTTTTTTTTTTCTCAAAAAAACTTTGTTTCTAACGTGAATATCTATATATATTCACATAATTGCATTCACCATAATTTTTCTCTCTTGAAAAAATATCTTGTTTCTAATGTGAATATCTAGATATTCACATATAAATGCATTTACACAAAAACCCAATAATCTTGACCATTGATGCTTTTAATAATAGTTCAATCTCCACCTTTAATCTTGACCCTTGATTCGTTAATGAAAGTGTAATCTTCACCCTCGATCTAAAATATATATATATATATATATATATATATATATCTTTCAAAATGCTCACATTCTGAATTACACCAAAATTACTATCATTAATCATGTATATCATTTCAGCCAAGTATTTCTCTTCATCCATTCCATGTCATTAGTAAGAATGCCAATATATCACAAATGCATTAGGTTCCAACAATTACAACACAAGCATTAACAAAAAAGGACTCAACATTTATTTATCTTTTTTGTGAACTCATAATTTTGTATAAGAAAGCCTTTTTACTTTTAATCAAGCGATTGCGGGTTTAAGTCCCACAAAACGAATTAGACACTTTGAAATTTTGTATAAGAAGCCCTTTTTGCTTGGAGGATTGGCTTTGTATAACAAGTAAATTAAATATATAAGCGCCCATGATCTAATGTATAAGTATTTGACAACTATCTTGCCATAGATATTAAATACGTCGAGTAATCAGGGTTTGTCTCTAGCTTTGACCCTCCAATGGTCAAGTTGGTAAAATAATAGAATAAAGATTGTTCAAAACGCTAAATTTTAGAGAGATTACTTTTCTTGCTCTAAGTGTTGGAAATATGAATGTTGCATAAATTATCCTTTTTGCTTCGAGGAGTGACTTTATATAATAAGTAAATTAAATATATAAGCGCTCATAGCCTAATGGATAAGGCGCTTAACTTCTAATCAAGCGATTGAGGGTTCAAGTTCTACTAAACGAATTAGACACTTGTAATTTGTGATTTTATTAGCTTTGTATAACAATTATAAATTAAATATATAAGCGCCCATGACCTAATGTATAAGTATTTGACAACTATCTTGCCATAGATATTAAATACGTCAAGTAATCAGGGTTTGTCTCTGGCTTTGACCCTCCAACGATCAAGTTGGTAAATTTTAGAGAGATTACTTTTCTTGCTCCAAGGGTTGGAAATATGAATGTTGCATAAATTATCCTTTTTGCTTCGAGGAGTGACTTTATATAACAAGTAAATTAGATATATAAGCGCTCATGGCCTAATGGATAAGGCGCTTGACTTCTAATCAAGCGATTGTGGATTCAAGTCCCACTGGGCGTGTTAAAAATTTTCTCTTTTATGAACTCGTAATTTTGTATAAGAAGCCTTTTTTTACTTTATTTATCTTTTTTGTGAACTCGTAACTCTGTATAAGAAGCCTTTTTTCACTTTATTTATCTTTTTTATGAACTCAGTAATTTTGTATAAGAAACCCTTTTTTTTACTTTATTTATTTTTTTTGTGAACTCGTAATTTTGTATAAGACGCCTTTTTTTACTTTATTTATCTTTTTTGTGAACTCGTAACTCTGTATAAGAAGCCTTTTTTCACTTTATTTATCTTTTTTATGAACTCAGTAATTTTGTATAAGAAACCCTTTTTTTTACTTTATTTATCTTTTTTGTGAACTCGTAATTTTGTATAAGAAGCCTTTTTCACTTTATTTATCTTTTTTATGAACTCGTAATTTTGTATAAGAAACCTTTTTTTTACTTTATTTATCTTTTTTGTGAACTCATAATTTTGTATAATAAACCCTTTTTTTACTTTCTTTATCTTTTTTGTGAACTTATAATTTTGTATAAGAAACCCTTTTTACTTTTAATCAAGCGATTGCGGGTTTAAGTCCCACTAAACGAATTAGACACTTGTAATTTGTGATTTTATGTAAGAAGCCCTTTTTGCTTGGAGGATTAGCTTTGTATAACAAGTAAATTATATATAAGCGCCCATGACCTAATGTATAAGTATTTGACAACTATCTTGTCATAGATATTAAATACGTCAAGTAATCAGGGTTTGTCTTTGGCTTTGACCCTCCAACGATCAAGTTGGTAAAATAATAGAATAAAGATTGTTCAAAACTCTAAATTTTAGAGAGATTACTTTTCTTGCTCTAAGTATTGGAAATATGAATGTTGCATAAATTATCCTTTTTGCTTCGAGGAGTGACTTTATATAACAAGTAAATTAGATATATAAGCGCCCATGGCCTAATAGATAAGGCGCTTGACTTCTAATCAAGCGATTGTGGGTTCGAGTCCCACTAGGCGTGTAAAAATTTTTATCTCTTTTGTGAACTCGTAATTTTGTATAAGAAGCCCCCCTTTTTTTTTACTTTATTTATCTTTTTTGTAAACTCGTAATTCTGTATAAGAAGCATTTTTTCACTTTATTTATCTTTTTTATGAACTCGTAATTTTGTATAAGAAACCTTTTTTTTTACTTTATTTATCTTTTTTGTGAACTCATAATTTTGTATAAGAAACCATTTTTTTACTTTATTTATCTTTTTTGTGAACTTATAATTTTGTATAAGAAACCCTTTTTACTTTTAATCAAGCGATTGCGGGTTGAAGTCCCACTAAACGAATTAGACACTTGTAATTTGTGATTTTGTGTAAGAATCCCTTTTTGCTTGGAGGATTGGCTTTGTATAACAAGTAAATTAAATATATAAGCGTCCATAACCTAATGTATAAGTATTTGACAACTATCTTGCCGTAGATATTAAATATGTCAAGTAATCAAGGTTTGTCTCTGAGTTTGACCCTCCAACGCTCAAGTTGGTAAAATAATAGATAAAGATTGTCCAAAACGCTAAATTTTAGAAAGATTACTTTTTCTTGCTATAAATGTTGCATAAATTATCCTTTTTGCTTCGAGGAGTGACTTTATATAACAAGTAAATTAAATATATAAGTACCCATGGCCTAATGGATAAGGCATTTGACTTCTAATCAAACGATTGTGGTTCAAGTCCTACTGGGGGTGCTAAAAATTTTATCTTTTTTGTGAACTCGTAATTTTGTATAAAAAAACCCTTTTTTACTTTTAATCAAGCGATTGTCGATCTAAGTCCTACTAAACGAATTAGACACTTGTAATTTGTGATTTTGTATAAGAAGCCCTTTTTGCTTGGAGGATTGACTTTGTATAACAAGTAAATTAAATATATAATGGCCCATGACCTAATGTATAAGTATTTGACAACTATCTTGCTATAGATATTAAATATGTCAAGTAATCAGGTTTTTGTGAACTCGTAATTTTGTATAAGAAACCCTTTTTTTACTTTTAATCAAGCGATTGCGGGTTTAAGTCCCACTAAACGAATTAGACACTTGTAATTTGTGATTTTGTATAAGAAGCCCTTTTTCTTGGAGTATTGGCTTTGTATAACAAATAAATTAAATATATAATGGCCCATGACCTAATGTATAAGTATTTGACAACTATCTTGCTACATATATTAAATACGTCAAGTAATCAGGGTTTGGCTCTGGCTTTGACCCTCCAAAGGTCAAGTTGGTAAAATAATAGACTAAAGATTGTCCAAAACGCTAAATTTTAGAGATATTACTTTTCTTGCTATAAGTGTTGGAAATATGAATACTTTTCTTGCTCTAAGTGTTGGAAATATGAATGTTGCATAAATTATTGACCAGGGAAGAATATACTTGTTATTACTCCTGACTTATGGAATTAGGTTTGAATACCTAAAAAGTATTCTCTAAATTACTGACTCATAGACAAGACACTGACAGAGTGTATAAGTATTTTGACAACCATCTTCCATTAAATGCGTCACGTAATCAGGGTTTGTCCATAGACTTTGGCCCTCCAATAACCAAGTCAGTAAAATAAGGAACCAAAGATTGTTCACGTAATCAGAGTTTGTCCTTGGTCTTTGGCCCTCCAATAACCAATTCAGTAAAATAAGGAACCAAAGATTGTTAAGAACATCGAGTTTTAGATAGATTACTCTTTTTACTCTTAAGTGTTTGAGAATATAAATGTTCCATAAGTTATTGGTTATAGAAGAATATACTTGATATATTCCAAACTATTTTGATAATCATCTTAGACATTAAATACGTCACTTATTCCACAACTTTGAACCATGTTTCCAATATGGTGGAAGATGAAGATGAAGATGAGGGAATCCATTATGGCTTGTCTACATTATTAAAGTTATAAGGAGGACCAAAAGGTGGCCGTATTCATGTGAGATTTTGTTGAAATTTGTGGAACTATTTTGGAATTGTAGATATTGTGTAATTAATTTTCTCATGTATGCATTTACTATGGTGTTGGATTATTCTCCTTGCAGACATTTCTAGTCTACAGTCCCTCTCTTTTTCCCTAGTCTATGTTTGGACAACACTCTTTTATTGAATTTTTCCTTTTTTGTCATAATTATATTTGATAAAAATAATGTGTTTGTTTGGACTGTTTTTTAACATGTTTTAAACAAGTTATACCTTAATTCAATTCAAATTTTATTTTTTATTTATTTTTTAATACTTTTTAAATTTTCTGTCTTTATAATGTGTCCAACTCATAAATTCTTACAAATTTTTTTTTTATGCAAATTAAAATGACAAATATTTGTTTTGTAAGGATATATTGAGAATCTATTTAGGATTGGGAATCAAGAGGCGGGAAAAGGTGAAAAACCACATGAATCTGAAAATTGATAACTATTATTCTTCTAGACCTTATCTATTCTTTAATATATATGTATATAGACAAATTAGCATAAATAATCCTTAAATTATAAAGGTTTGGTGACATTTGTGTCCAAATTATTATTTTTTTGTAGAATTCGTCTCCGAACTATAAAAAGATTATGACATTAGTCCTTCAATTAAAAACTTCGTTAAATTATTAGTTAAGTAAAAAAGAAATCAAGAGTATTTATATCACTACACTATTTAAATATATTTAATCATAGGGAGATTGACATAAATAATTCTCAAATTATAGATGTTTGGTGACATTGGTCCCTAAATTATTATTTTTTTAATAAAATTAGTCCCCAAATTATAAAAAATTTACAACATTGGTCATTTTGTTAATATAGATAATTTATATACATATACATTCAAATAATACTTTAATGTCATTCTTATATATTTTTTTACTTTTTTTGTCTTTTCTTCTTCGTGTTCTTTTTGTTTGAAAATTAAAAAATATATATATTCTTCATCTAATTTTCTTATTATGTGCACCAATTAATTTTTCTAAATTTTTTATTTATTGAAAAATAAAAATAAAAAAGTGTAAAGGAAGAGAAGAAGAAGGAGATAGATGAAAAGGAATAAAGATGAAATTATATTATATGTATATATATTATATATTATTAAATATATTTAAATAATATAATAACATAAATATTTTAAATTTTTAAGGAAATGATCAATTTCACAATTTTTTTTATAATTTGAGAATCAATGTCACAAATTATCTATAATTTGCGGACTATTTATGTCAATCTGTCTATATTAAATATATTTAAATAGTGTAGTTACATAAATACTCTTAAAGTTTATTTTACTTAAACTATGATTTAATAGAATTTTTAATGTAACGACTCATATCACAATTTTTTTATATTTAATAGAATTTTAAGTTACATAAATACTCTTCTTGTTTTCAAATAATAAGTAAATTCCTTTGAAATTCCCCAAACCTCAAGAATTTAAGAATTGAACACATGGACCACATTTCACACTTATTAAGTATACATTTTAAAATATTTATAGCTCAAACATTCACCATTGACTATATTTTAGCCTTTTCTTGTTATTGTTTTTTAACTTATCCAATGTATAACAAATCACCATATAAATCAAAAGACAAACAATCTTATCCAAGCAAATTTCTTTATTGTTTAGTCATTCATGACCTCCCAAGAGAAAACATTTTTTCATGGAATTCAGATCATCCCTAAGACTTCTTTAGTATAATAAGTACATAACACTTCTTTTTAATTAATATTAGAAATGATGACACAGAGAATGTTATAGATAAGTTGGTCCCATTAAAACAGCACTTTACCCTTCTTATATATAACCTTTATGCATCGTTATCTCCATTAAAATTTTGCACTTCATACCATTTATAACTCTTTTTGTATAAGAAACCCTTTTTACTTTTAATCAATTGCGGGTTTAAGTCTCACTAAACGAATTAGACACTTGTAATTTGTGATTTTGTATAAGAAGCCCTTTTTGCTTGGAGGATTAGCTTTGTATAACAAGTAAATTATATATAAGCGCCCATGACCTAATGTATAAGTATTTAAATACGTCAAGTAATGAGGGTTTGTCTCTAGCTTTGACCCTCCAGCGGTCAAGTTGGTAAAATAATAGAATAAAGATTATTCAAAACGTTAAATTTTAGCAAGATTACTTTTCTTGCTCCAAGTGTTGGAAATATGAATGTTGCATAAATTATTCTTTTTGCATCGAGGAGTGACTTTATATAACAAGTAAATTAGATATATAAGCGCCCATGGCCTAATGGATGAGGCTCTTGACTTCTAATCAAGCGATTGTGGGTTTGAGTCCCACTCGGCGTGTTAAAAATTTTATCTCTTTTGTGAACTCGTAATTTTGTATAAAAAGCCCCTTTTTTTTTACTTTATTTATCTTTTTTGTAAACTCGTAATTCTGTATAAGAAGCCTTTTTCACTTTATTTATCTTTTTTATGAACTCGTAATTTTGTATAAGAAACCTTTTTTTTTTTTACTTTATTTATCTTTTTTGTGAACTCATAATTTTGTATAAGAAACCCCTTTTTTTTTTACTTTATTTATCTTTTTTGTGAACTTATAATTTTGTATAAGAAACCATTTTTACTTTTAATCAAGCAATTGCGGGTTTAAGTCCCACTAAACGAATTAGACACTTGTAATTTGTGATTTTGTGTAAAAATTCCTTTTTGCTTGGAGGATTGGCTTTGTATAACAAGTAAATTAAATATATAAGCGTCCATGACCTAATGTATAAGTATTTGACAACTATCTTGTCGTAGATATTAAATACGTCAAGTAATTAGGGTTTGTCTCTGACTTTGACCCTCCAACGCTCAAGTTGGTAAAATAATAGAATAAAGATTGTCCAAAACGCTAAATTTTAGAGAGATTACTTTTTCTGGCTATAAATGTTGCATAAATTATCCTTTTTGCTTCGAGGAGTGACTTTATATAACAAGCAAATTAGATATATAAGTACCCATGGCTTAATGGATAAGGCATTTGATTTCTAATCAAACGATTGTTGGTTCAAGTCCTACTGGGCGTGCTAAAAATTTTATCTTTTTTGTGAACTCGTAATTTTGTATAAGAAACCCTTTTTTACTTTTAATCAAGCGATTGCGGGTTTAAGTCCCACTAAACGAATTAGACACTTGTAATTTGTGATTTTGTATAAGAAGCCCTTTTTGCTTAGAGGATTGGCTTTGTATAACAAGTAAATTAAATATATAATGGCCCATGACCTAATGTATAAGTATTTGACAACTATCTTGCTATAGATGTTAAATAGGTCAAGTAATCAGGTTTTTGTGAACTTGTAATTTTGTATAAGAAATCCTTTTTTACTTTTAATCAAGCGATTGCGGGTTTAAGTCCCACTAAATGAATTAGACACTTGTAATTTGTGATTTTGTATAAGAAGCTCTTTTACTTGGAGTATTGGTTTTGTATAACAAATAAATTAAATATATAATGGCCCATGACCTAATGTATAAGTATTTGACAACTATCTTGCTATAGATATTAAATACGTCAAGTAATCAGGGTTGGGCTCTGGCTTTGACCCTCCAAAGGTCAAGTTGGTAAAATAATAGAATAAAGATTGTCCAATACGCTAAATTTTAGAAAGATTACTTTTCTTGCTGTAACTGTTGGAAATATGAATACTTTTCTTGCTCTAAGTGTTGGAAATATGAATACTTTTCTTGCTCTAAGTGTTGAAAATATGAATATTGCATAAATTATTGACCAGGGAAGAATATACTTGTTATTACTCCTGACTTATCGAATTAGGTTGGAATACTCGAAAAGTATTCTCTGAATTACTGATTCATAGACAAGACACTGACAGAGTGTATAAGTACTTTGACAACCATCTTCCATTAAATACGTCACATAATCAGGGTTTGTCCTTGTACTTTGGCCCTCCAATAACTAAGTCAGTAAAATAAGGAACCAAAGATTGTTCAAGTAATCAGGGTTTGTCCTTGGTCTTTGGCCCTCCAATAACCAATTCAGTAAAATAAGGAACCAAAGATTGTTAAGAACATCGAGTTTTAGATAGATTACTCTTTTTACTCTTGTTGAGAATATAAATGTTCCATAAGTTATTTGTTATAGAAGAATATACTTGATATATTCCAAACTATTTTGATAATTATCTTAGACATTAAATACGTCACTTATTCCACAACTTTGAACCATGTTTCCAATATTGTGGAAGATGAAGATGAGGGAATCCATTATGGCTTGTCTACATTATTAAAGTTATAAGGAGGACCAAAAGGTGGCGGCATTCATGAGAGATTTCGTTGAAATTTGTGGAACTATTTTGGAATTGTAGATATTTTGTAATTAATTTTCTCATGTATGCATTTACCATGGTGTTGGATTATTCTCCTTGCAGACATTTCTAGTCTACAGTCCCTCTTTTTTTTTCCTAGTCTATGTTTGGACAACACTCTTTTATTGAATTTTTCCTTTTTTGTCATAATTATATTTGATAAAAATAATGTGTTTGTTTGGACTGTTTTTTAACATGTTTTAAACAAGTTATACCTTAATTCAATTCAAAGTTTATTTATTTATTTATTTATTAATATTTTTTAAATTTTCAGTCTTTATAATGTGTCCAACTCATAAATTCTTACAAATTTTTTCTATGCAAATTAAAATGACAAATATTTGTTTTGTAATGATATATTGAGAATCTATTTGGGATTGGGAATCAAGAGGCGGGAAAAGGTGAAAAACCACATGAATATGAAAATTGATAACTATTATTCTTCTAGACCTTATCTATTCTTTAATATATATATATATATATATATATATATATAGACAAATTAGCATAAATAATCCTCAAATTATAAAGGTTTGATGATATTTGTGTCCAAATTATTATTTTTGTAGAATTCTTCTCCGAACTATAAAAATTTTTTAACATTAGTCATTTAGTTAAAAATTTCGTTAAATCATCCGTTAAATAAAAAAGAAATCAAGGTTATTTATATCACTACACTATTTAAATATATTTAATCATATGGAGATTGACATAAATAGTTCCTAAACTATAGATGTTTGGTGACATTGGTCCCTAAATTATTATTTTTTTGGCGAAATTAGTCCCCAAATTATAAAAAAATTATAACATAGGTCATTTCGTTAATATAGATAATTTATATACATATACATTCAAATAATATTTTAATGTCAGTCTTATATATTTTTTTACTTTTTTTATCTTTTCTTCTTCGTGTTCTTTTTGTTTGAAAAAAAAAATATTCTTCATCTAATTTTCTTATTGTGTGCACCAATTAATTTTTCTAAATTTTTTATTTATTGAAAAATAAAAATAAAGAAAGTGTAAAGGAAGAGAAGAAGAAGGAGAAAGATGAAAAGGAATAAAGATGAAATTATATTATATGTATATATATTATATATTATTAAATGTATTTAAATAATATAATAACATAAATATTTTATGTTTTTAAGGAAATGACTAATTTTATAATTTTTTTTATAATTTGAGGATCAATGTCACCAAATATCTATAATTTGAGGACTATTTATATCAATTTGCCTATATTAAATATATTTAAATAGTATAGTTACATAAATACTTTTGAAGTTTATTTTACTTAAACAATAATTTAATAGAATTTTTAATAGAATGACCCATGTCACAATTTTTTTATAGTTGAGAGACTAATCCCAAAAAAAATTATAATAATTTGGGGACTAATATCACAAAATTTTTATAATTTAAAAACTATTTATGTCAATTTGGCCTATATATATATATAATATATATATATGGAAGAAAAAAAGAGAGAGGAAAACTTACGTATACTAAAGTTGTTCTTATCCAAATATGTGGTCCATTTTTTAATTTATTAAATAAGATAAATAATTGCTTACGACATTCTAATTTCATAATATTTTTATAATATTATGAATCCCGTATGGTATAATGGCAATAATTAAGTAAGGGTATATTTAGAATTATAAATATGGAGAAAATAAATTTGAAATTATATTGCTCTGTTTTAATTTAAACCCAGCTTCCCCCCCTCTAATTGCAACGGCATATAAATATGGAGAAAAATAAATAAATTAAATTAAAAAAAGTTCATTAACTGATTAATTCAACGTCGCAATTCCAACAGCAGATTTTTCTTTTTTAACTGTTGAAATGGATCAATTTCTACATTTCAAAAAAAAAAAAAAGAAGAAGAAAGGTTTTATAAGATTCATAGAATTTACATGAACCAAAAAGATCTAGAACATTCTCTTTCTATTATATACCCTCTTAGAGAATTTTTTTTTTTTTTACCAGATTCTAGTCTCTCTTTACTCTTTCCAGAAAAGAGTGATTCAAAAGCTGCGAAGAAGTCCATCTTTTACTCGAGTCCTTCTGTAAACAACACTCAATGAAGCTTCTGAATTCCTTTGAAGCAGTTTCAGGTAAAATTGGGGGTTCACCAAAGCAAATAGCGCACATCAATGTTGCCCAATCAGGCCTCTGTCCTTCTGGCAAATAAGGAAAATGACCCATATACAGTTCACACAAAGTCAAACCTAAGCTCCAAATATCACTTGCGTATCCATTGTAACTTCGATCATTGTTACCATATGTATCTGGATCGAATCTCTCTGGACTCATATACGCACACGTTCCGACGTATGAATTGCAAGGATCTAAAGTCCTGCACATGATTTTACTCACTCCGAAATCGGCAATTTTCACCTCCATCTCCGAATTCACCAACAAATTCGAAGGTTTCAAATCTCGATGAATTATTTTGTGATTGTGTAAATGTTCCAATCCTTGAACTACCTGGTAAGCGATTTTGGCTAGAATTTCTTCGGAGAAGTTAACGCCCGATTTAATTAAACTTTCTAAGGTTCCTCTGTCCATGTACTCCATCAAAATCGCTATATCGCCGCTCGGTTTTTCAAACACGGCGTGACACTTGACGACGTAAGGGGAATCGGTACGGCGGAGAATTGAAATTTCTCTGAAGATCTGGCGACGATTCGTAGGATCGCAGTCGCTGTGAACAACTTTAAGAGCATAAGTAGCCGAAGTTCTCTTGTGCCGAACTTTATAAACCGTACCGCCGTTACCGTGCCCTAATACTTGAATCTTCTCCAAATCGCTGGGACTAATATTCGTTGATGTGGAAGAAGAAGAAGCAGAGGACGTAATTGAAGAATTAGAAGAAGAAGTAGAAGGAGGCAGAGGGAGAGGAAATCGAGGACGACGTTCGGAGAGTTCGGCGACCGGCAGGCGGAGGTTCAATTGGCGACGCTCTTTAACTAACGCCATGGAAGGAAGGACGGGGACTTAGGTGGGGTGACTCGTAATTAAGTCCAATTGTGGAGTATAAAATTAGTCGTTAGAAGAAACGGAATGAGGTGTGTTTTATAGTTGGGAAAAAGAGTGAAGCACGTGTTTCAAATGGGAAGGTGAGAGGAGGGAGAGTAGAAGGGTCGTGTAAAGTTGGTATGTGTAAAACGGATAATGATATTTTAGGTGAGAATTTTTGGCATTTTCTTAGTATTTTATTGTCTCAATATAAATACAAAATTTCTTCTTTTAAATAATTTTTATAATTATCTCATGTTTTATTCCTAATGAAATTAGGAAATTCTACTTTAATCTCCTAATTAGATATACCGATTCGATAATTTGAGAAAGTTAATAACGGACTCTTAAATAATACTCCATATTATATTTAGTATATTTAAAATATTTGATTGATTGGGATAAAAAAACATGTCACAAATAAAAAGAAAAAGGAATATGGGACAGCTAATAATAATGAGCAAGTGGATGATGTATTTGCTGACTTAATAAGAAAAAGAAAAATAGGGTTTGATGGATTTTTTTTGTGTGGATAACCCATAGGAAAAGACGTCTAAATCTGGGGACTAAATTTACCTGAATTATTGAGAAAAAAAACCCCACTGACTATTTGTAGGGAAGATTAAATTTAATGAGAGAAAATGGTCAAGTGGATGCTTGAATTTTAATGCAAAGGTGGGTGCATAGAAGGAACCTAAAAATTTAGCAGCCACTTGAATCTTTCTTTATCTAATTGGAATCTACTCTTACCTCCTACTTCCTCCACCCACACACACACGCACACGCGCACACACACACACACCACACACATATATATATATATATATATATATATATATATATATATATATATATATATTTCAATTGAATAATATATTACAATATTACAAGTTAGATATATTTATTAAATAACATTAAAAGGCATTAAAGTGTAAGTAGAGACTACGTGTATCGAATGAGCTAAGGTGGATGTCACACGAGCGGACAGCTCGGGTTCTACCCTAATTCTATTTATCATTGAACCGGCGAATACAAACAATACAAGGCATTACATGGATCTCACTGATGACCGACATTATTAGAGTTACCAATTTAGACTATCAAGCAGCCTACACTATTTAGATATGATTTTCTCTCGATCGAAATTCTAAATATATATACGATAATTTACACACTACACAAGTGAAACCATATATCCTAAAAGTCTCCCGGAAAGAATCAAGTAAATATTCTTTATTCCTTGGTTTCATGAAAATATCTATGATTCAGTCATTGAGTTAATCACACCTTCAATATAAGGAATACATTTTTTGTTGGAATAACAATCTAAGTCACACATTTAAAAATTATATTAAAATTGTCATTTTTTATTTAATCACATATAAAATTCATTTAAATAGTATGTTGAATGGATTAACAAATACATGTATGTGAGGGAAAAAGGAAAAAATAAGATAAATTAATGTGAAAAAATGATTGATTGATTGTTGTTAACCAAAATGTTTCAAATAAATGAATCTTTGGTTGTCAGTTTCAATCAGTTGGGAAGCATTTTAATTCCCATTCTTTCTTTCTTTCTTTATTTCATTTTATTATAAAATAACAAATTGCAAAAAGAAGACAAAGACGGCTATTCTTTAAAGTATTTTACCCAAATATCATTGCAAGTGTGCATTGTATGGGGTCCCTTTTTTCCAACGATATTCCAAACTAATATATATATATATATATATATACATATTATTACTTGTATTGTATACATACATGATGAATGAGGGAGCGTAAGATGCCCCGCCCACGACCACTTAATATTGACGGCTTAGTTTTATATTTATTTATTACACGTATCACTTCTCTCTCTCTCTCTCTCTCTCTCTCTATATATATTATATATATATATATATATATATATAGACAAAAAATCACTACCAAATACGAATAAATTACAAAAAATATTTTTTTTTGTTATTTGCGAACTAGGTAATCGATAAGTCGTAGTGATTGGCAATGGAAATTATGAAGAACAATTATTTCTTCTTATTTTATTTTATTTCTGTTTCATTTAATTTTATTAAGTAATAGTTATATACATATATTATTTAGTGTGCCCTAATTATTGAGTGTATTATTTAAAGAAAAAGTATAGGAAATTAATCACAATTAGTCATATAAGAATTTATTAACTTTTAGATGATTATAATGAAAATATTTAATATATAATGCCCAAGTACGGATTGTGTGTTGGAGTTGAGTTTTTTTTTTCTTTGACTTCTTTTTATGGCTCCTAGAATTAGAAAATTATTGTTATGTGACTTTGTATATAAATTTTTTGAAGCTTTTTTATTAAAAATTAGAGATTTTTTAAACACATGACTTAAATATTAAATATTATATATATATATATAATATATATATATATATATATATATAGATGTGCCCTTTATTTAAACAAGTAAAGAAACCTTTTTTGCTTGGAGGATTGACAATGTATAAAAAAATAAATGATAAATTATTCTACTAACACTTAAATTTTTTAAAAATATTTTAAAAATCTAGTTATTGTACCTGTATTTATTTTTTGAACTATAAAAAATCATTTCATTTGTCATTCTTTCAAAATTTTCATCCAATTTCTAGGGGTATTTTCAATTATACATATTTTTAAATTATTAGGATTATTTTAAAGGGTAATTTTATCTTTTCACATAATTATTAAAAATTTAAAAAATCATCATTTATTGTTATAGGGAATTGGTCCCACTACCACACGCATGACCACAACAGGTTTACCCAGTAGAGCAAATATAAATATATTTTTTAAATAAAATTTATATTTTATATTGTAATTAGACAAATAATAAATACATATTTTCATTGGGTCAAGTACATAAATTTTCTATTTTAAATGTAAATTATATTAAATATAAATATTCTCAAAATATTATTCACATCACAAAATTCAAATCATAAGTATTGTTGTTCCGTTCCTTCAACCTTGCACGAAAGCTCTTCTTCAACTATTTCGATTCGAATTTGTCGTAAAATATAAATTCTCAAGTATTTTTTTATAAAATGTAACAATGTCATTGTAAAAAAAATGTGGAAGAAATAGAAGAGTTGAAGAAGATCTTCAATTTAAAGTTTGAGGAAGGGGATGACCAAGAAGACTTGTGGGTTAAATTGTGTCATTTGGATAATATTTTTTAAAAATATTTATATTTAATATAATGTCCAATTAATATAAAATATTTATACTTGTCTTAGTGGTAAATGCATAAATATTATTTATATAGTTTTGGTTCAATCTAAGAACCACACAGATAATTATGTTAAATTTATTTTGGCATCGTCTTGTATGCAATATAACATATAAGTTTCATTTAAAAAGCATGTTTATAGTTGCTCCAGTGGGTCTGGTCATGTGTGTGGTGGTGTGATTGAATTCCTATAACCACAAATGAAATGATTTTTTAGATTTTTAATAATTATGCGAAAACATAAAATTACCCTTTAAAATAAAACTATAATAATTTAAAAATACCTATAATTGAAAATGATGAAAATACACTGGAGAATTGGATGAAATCTAAAGATTGACGAAAATTTTTGACAGAAGGGCAAATGTGGTGATTTTTTGTAGTTCGAGTGTCGACTTAAAAAAATAATAAATATAGGTGCAAAAGCTGAATTTTTAAAAAGTTCAAGTGTTAGTAGGATAATTTATCCAAAAATAAATTAAATATATAAACATGCATGACCTAATGGATAAGGCGCTTCACTTCTAATCAAGCAGTGTGCATTTGAGTTTCAAGCACAATTATCTATATAAGCCTCATGTTTGTAGAATTAGAGACTTATTATTATTTTTTTATAAACCTGTAATTGTATATAATAAACCTTTTTTGCTTGGAAGATTGATTTTGTATAAAAAAATAAATTAAATATATAAGTGCTCATGGCCTCATGGATAAAGTACTTGACTTCTAATCAAGCAATTGTGGGTTTTAGTTCCACTCGGCGTGCACAAAGATCTTATATAATAAACCTTTTTTCTTGAAGGATTGAGTTTGTTTAAAAAATAAATTAAATATATAAGCGCTCATGGCCTAATGGATAAGGCGTTTGACTTCTAATCAAGCGATTGTGGGTTCAAGTCCCACTGGGCGTGCACAAATATCTTTATAAGATTTAATTCTTGCATTTTTTTTGGGTAAATTCGTGATTAGAGACTTTTTTTTAGATAAATTCGTGATTTTGTATAACAAGCTCTTTTTGCTTAAAGGATTGACTCTGTATAACAAGTAAATTAAATATATAAACGTTCATGACCTAATGGATACGCTTCACTTCTAATCAAATGAGTGTGGATTCGAGTTCCACACACAAATATCTTTCTAAGCCATAAGTTTATAGAATTAGATACTTATTATTATTTTTTTTGTAAATTCGTGATTTTATATAATAAGCTTTTTTTGCTTGGATGATTTACTTTGATAAGGCACTTGACTTCTAATCAAATGATTGTGGATTGAAGTTTCATTGGGCGTGCCCAAATTAGAGACTTATTATTTATTTATTTTTTGATTAAACTCGTGATTTTGTATAACAAGTTCTTTTTGCTTGAAGGATTGACTTTGTATAATAAGTAAATTAAATATATAAACATCCATGACCTAATGAATAAGGCGCTTCATTTCTAATCAAGCGAGTGTGGATTCGAGTTCCACGCATAAATATCTTTATAAGACTTATGTTCATAGAATTAGATACTTAATTTTTTTTGTAAACTCGTAATTTTGTAGAATAAACCTTTTTTGATTGAAAGATTGACTTTGTATAAAAAATAAATTAAATATATAAGTGCTCATGACCTAATGGATAAAGCACTTGACTTCTAATTAAGCAATTGTGGGTTTTAGTCCCATTGGGCGTGCACAAATATCTTATATAATAAACTTTTTTTGCTTGGAGGATTGACTTTGTATAAAAAATAAATTAAATATATAAGCGCCTATGACCTAATGAATAAAGCGCTTGACTTCTAATCAAGTGAGCGTGGATTCGAGTTTCACGCACAAATATCTTTCTAAGCCTTATGTTTGTAGAATTAGAGACTTATTTTTTTTATTATTTCTTTTGTAAATTCGTGATTTTGTATAATAAACTTTTTTTTGCTTGGATGATTAACTTTGTATAACAAGTAAATTAAATATATAAGTGCTTATGCTTAATGGATAGGCACTTGACTTCTAATCAAGTGATTATGGGTTCAAGTTCCACTGGGTGTGCCCAAAATTAGAGACTTATTATTTATTTATTTTGGATAAACTCGTAATGTTTTATAACAAGCTCTTTTTACTTGAAGGATTGACTTTGCATAATAAGTAAATTAAATATATAAACATTCATGACCTAATGAATAAGTCGCTTCACTTCTAATCAAGCGAGTGTGGATTCAAGTTCCACGCATAAATATCTTTATAAGCCTTATGTTCGTATAATTAGATACTTATTATTTTTTTTTGTAAACTCGTAATTTTGTATAATAAACCTTTTTTTGCTTGGAATATTGACTTTGTATCAAAAATAAATTAAATATATAAGTGCTCATGGCCTAATGGATAAAGCACTTGACTTCTAATCAAGCAATTGTGGGTTTTAGTCCCGCTGGGCGTGCACAAAGATCTTATATAATAAACCTTTTTTCCTTGGAGGATTGACTTTGTATAAAAAATAAATTAAATATATGAGCGTCCATGGCCTAATGGATAAAGGCGCTTGACTTCTAATCAAGCGATTGTGGGTTCGAGTCTCACTGGGCGTGCACATAAGATTTAATTCTAGCATTTATTATTTTTTTGGGTAAATTCGTGATTAGAGACTTTTTTTTTTGGATAAACTCGTGATTTTGCATAACTAGCTCTTTTTTGCTTGAGGAATCGACTTTGTATAACAAGTAAAGTAAATATATGTCCATGACCTAATGGATACGCTTCACTTCTAATCAAGTGAGTGTGGATTCGAATTTCACGTACAGATATCTTTCTAAGCCTTATGTTTGTAGAATTAGAGACTTATTATTATTATTTTTTTGTAAATTCATGATTTTGTATAATAAAATTTTTTTGCTTGGATGATTGACTTTGTATAATAAATTAAATATATAAGTGCTTATGCCTAATGGATAGGCACTTGACTTCTAATCAAGTGATTCTGGGTTCAAGTTCCACTAGGTGTGCCCAAAATTAAAGACTTATTATTTATTTATTTTGGATAAATTCGTGATTTTGTATAACAAGCTTTTTTTACTTGAAGGACTAACTTTGTATAATAAGTAAATTAAATATATAAACATTCATGACCTAATGAATAAGTCGCTTCACTTCTAATCAAGCGAGTGTGGATTCGAGTTCCACACATAAATATCTTTATAAGCCTCATGCTCGTAGAATTAGATACTTTTTTTTGTAAACTCGTAATTTTATAGAATAAACCTTTTTTGCTTGAAAGATTGACTTTGTATCAAAAATAAATTAAATATATAAGTGCTCATGGCCTAATGAATAAAGCACTTGACTTCCAATCAAGCAATTGTGGGTTTTAGTCCCACGGGACGTGCACAAAGATCTTATATAATAACCTTTTTTTCTTGGAGGATTGACTTTGTATAAAAAATAAATTAAATATATGAGTGCCCATGGCCTAATGGATAAGGGGCTTGACTTCTAATCAAGCGATTGTGGGTTCGAGTCCCACTGGCCCGTGCACAAATATTTGTATAAGATTTAATTCTTGCATTTATTTTTATTTTTTATCCTGTAAACTCATAATTTTGTATAATAAGCTCTTTTTGCTTGGATGATTGATTTTGTATAACAAGTAAATTAAATAAATAAGTCCTTATGCCTAATAGATAAGGTACTTGACTTCTAATCAAGTTATTGTTGGTTCAAGTCCTATTGGGCGTGCTTAATAATTTTATTAAAACCTTTATATTAGAGATTTTATTTTTTTGGGTAAACTCATAATTTTGTAGAATAAACCTTGGAGGATTGACTTTGTATAAAAAATAAATTAAATATACAAGCGCCCATAACCTTGCTTAATAATTTTATTAAAACCTTTATATTAGAGACTTATTTTTTTTGGTAAACTTGTGAGCTTGAATAACAAGCTGAGTGTTTGCAGAATTAGAGACATATTATTATTATTATTATTATTTTGTAAACTTGTAATTTTGTATAATGAACCATATTTGCTTAGAAGATTGAATTTGTATAAAAAGTAAATTAAATATATAAGGCCTATGGCCTAATGAATAAGGCGCTTGACTTCTCTTTAAGTGCTTGTGGTTTCGAGTCCCATTGGGTGTGCACTAATAGATTCAATTGCATTTAATTGCTAAATTTTAGTTTTTAGAAGTTTTTGGAGTTAAATTGTACAAAACGGTAAAATATGGGATAAAATTGTAAGTTTGAAGAAGCTGAGACATCAAATTTTTAAGAATTTTTAGCTCCAGATCACTCCTATAAGTACCCAGGCCTCCACACTTCAACTCGTTCACTTCCCACTCAATACAGAGTATCTTTAAGTGATTCCCTCGTTCTGGGTCTTATTCTCATGTGTCAGGAACTTGTGCAGTGTAATATTCTCATATGTCGGGAACTTGTGCAGTGTAATATTTGAGTCCAGTTTTCATAGAATATCGGGATTTCGATAGGAAATCCCTGAGATCAGCTTTAGGTTCTCTTTGTCTTAGTTTATAGAGTAGTGTTTGACCCCTGACCGGAAGGTGAAGCATTGCTATAGCTCGAGGAAACGTGCCCCAAAGGAGAGGAGATCGCAAGAAGGAGGATATTGTAAAATAGTGACAACCTTAGGGCAAATATTCTCTAAACTCTTTCTTTTATATTTTTCATAATTTACTTGAATATCTATTTGAATTCTGGAACTCGAGATGTTTAATTATATATGTTTACAATTTGAGGTTATGATTTACTTATTCCCGAGAAGATCATGAAGTTGAAATTATCATTATGCTTTGATTAAATGTTTGTATTTTTAAATTAAACTTAGGATTATGAAGCATGTCATAATAGTCTAATTTAACAATTCTACTTTAAGCCCTGACCGAAAGGTAATTGTAGTAACTACCAGATTAGGATGATTAATATGACAGACATCATGTATGTTAAAAATCTAATAATGTTGAGTTAGTTCTTTATGCCAATCATAGAGGGAGATAGTAACATGATGCTTACTAAGTAACTTGAAAGATGATTAGGATTATCATCACTGACCAATAACAGAATAATTAATTCAGGTAACTCAGATATGGTAACAAGTAGATAACAAATCATAATTGCCTTAGATAAAGACTAGTCTAATCTTCGAACATAGGTCGAGTAAGTTGTCTAAATTGCGGTTATAAACTCTTTATAAATATTTAACCGTCGAAGTGCTTTTTGCCTATTATTTATCTGTTTGATTTATGAATTGTGATAAAACCACTCATTCCACTTAAGGAAAATTTTGATTAATTCTTGATAGATAAATTATGAAACTGAATAATAGATGCTACTAAGCTGTTGCTATGTTATTGGGATATACGATATTTACAAATGTAAAATTGTTAATGCTACCAATAGACTAGCTATACGATAGATACTCTGCCTTAAGTTTTGTTTGATTAAGTGACAACCTTATTTGCTATGTCCTGACATAAAGTCTTTAATTATACATAATCAACATAGGTTATAAATTAATATATAAATAGCCATGACTTAATGGATAAGGCCTTTGACTTCTAATCAAGCGATTGTAGGTTTGAGATCCTCTGGGCGTGCTTAAAATTTTTTTTAAACCTTTATGCTTGTAGAATTAGAGGTTTATTATTATTTTTTTGTTTGGTACACTCGTGATTTTGTATAATAAATATTTTTTGCTTAAAAGATTAATTTTGTATAACAAGTAAAATAAATATACAAGCTCCTTCAAATAATTAGACACTTATTATTCTTATTATTTTTAAAGGATTGACTTTGGGCATGTCCAAATTTGTTTAAACTCGTGATTTTGTACAATAAGCCGTTTTTTGTTTGAAGGAAGCCTAATGGATAAGGCGCTTGACTTCTAATCAAGTGATCGTGGGTCTGAGTCCCACTGAGGTGTGCCTAAACACCTTTATAAGCTTGTCTTATGCTTGTAGAATTAGAGACTTATTATTATTATTATTGTAAATTCGTGATTTTGTATAATAAGCTTTTTTTACTTAAAAATTAATCTTGTATAACAAGTAAATTAAATATACAAGTCCCTTCAAATAATTAGATACTTATTATTTTTTTTATAAACTCATAATTTTGTATAACAAATTTTTTTACTTGGAGGATTAACTTTTTATAACAAATAAATTAAATATATAAGTGCCCATGGCCTAAGGCGCTTGAGTTCTAAGAGATTATTATCTAAAATAAATTGATAAAGATATTATCTTTAAAGTATTTTTTGTCAGAAAAATGGTCCAAGAATTAGAGAATTATTAACATTCATAGTAAAAGTGTTTTTGTTGGAGAATTACACAATTATCTTTTGTAAACTCGTAATTTTATACACATTTATAATTAAAGACATTTTACTTAGAGAAATAAGAAATTGTTGCCTTTTTTTCCTCAACGAATTTAAAAATATTTTTTTTACAAATTTCAAACTTTATATAACATTCATAATAAGAATAATTGGTGAGTTTGATCCCAAACAAATTTAGCTTTGGCAAATTGAGTCCCAAAATATTTTTTTTAACTTTTAAGGTCCCAAACTTTTTTTTTGTAGAGAATAATAAGGTCCTTCTTGACGGATTCTGTCAAAATTTCTAAACTTTTAACGGTTGTTTGCCTTTAGTTAATTAAAGACAATGATAAAAAAGTCATTACATGTGAAAAAAATAAAGAAATATTTAAACAAGGAATAAAAATGTCCTCACATTTAAAATTTAAAAAATAAAAAATCTATCAAAAGATATCAAAATCTTTCGTCAATATTCTTCTTTCCTACAAAATTTTTATCTATTTTTTACATCTTTGAAGAAAGAAAAAAGAAAAAAAATAGAGAAGAATAAGAGTGTCTTTGTAGAAAGAGAAAGAAAAACAAAAGAAGAGAAATTGTAAATGAATCTGAGTTTAAATTCTGGTTCATCCTCTTCTTACCCATAGATCTTTAAATACTTACTCAAATATATTCATGATAAGAAATGCGAATACTTACTCAAATATCGATTCAAATGTCTTTGAATTTAACATTTCATTTTTGCTCCCACTTGAATTCGTTTTTTGTCGTCTAGAACAACTTTAATTTGTCAAATAAGTTTTAATGATTAAAGATTCACTAAGTATTTCAATATCACCACTGTCCTCTTTCTCTTGAAACAAAGTAACTTTATTTCTTTCCATTGGTTAAAATTTGAATTTTCTAAATCTCTCTTTCTCCTTTTTTTTCTTTCTATAAAGACATCTTCTTCAATTACTTTTTTTTCTTTTTCCTTTCTTCAAATATGTTAAAAAAAGATAAAAATCTTGTGCCAGAGAAAAGAAGAAGAAGATTAACCGGAGAAGAAGAAGATTGACGACAACTTTTGATATTCTCACTATTTTTGATAAAATTTTTATTTTTAAAATTTTAAATATGATGACATTTTCAAAATAAAAATTAAAAAAATACGAGGACATTTTTATCTTTACGTTTAAATATTTTATTATTATTATTATTTTATTTCTTTATTTTCACATGTAATGACTTTTTTATCCTTGTCTTTAATTAACTAAAGACAAACAACCGTTAAAATTTTAGAAATTTTGACATAATCAGTCAAGAAGGATCTTATTATTCTCTACAAAAAAAAGTTTGGGACATTAAAAGTTAAAAAAAATATTTTAGGACTCAGCTTGCCAAAGATAAATTTGTTTGGGATCAAACTGACCAATTATTCTTCATAATAAATACTTCTTTTCATTGTATTAAATCAATGATTTAAATAAATAAAATATTTAATAATAGTATAATCATATAATGATTTAATTTTCCTAAATATAATTTATGATTTTAAATGTATTTGCATCATTGAAAAAAGACTTTTTAAAATTTTTTAAAATTTTTAACTATCAAATTATATAAAAACAGCAAACTAATGAAATTAGAAGTAAACAAAAAAATATAAAGAATAGAGAGAATATTATTATATGATTTTGTAAGTATGTTTTTACAAGAGGTAAAAACCCTCCATTTATAGAGTAAAAAAATAGATAAATAATTATATAGGTGACACTTGTCATTCAATATTAAATGCTAAGTTACATTTATAATTAAAGACATAAAAATTAGATAAAATTATTTAAAAATAAAAAATAATAATAATTATGCGATAAATATTCACTAATTTAATAAATTTTTTAAAATTTATAACAAGTAATTTAATTTCAAATATGTATTTCAAGAATTACCGGGAACTTACAAAATTTAATAAAGTTTGGGTAGTTTCTAGGAAAAGACAGGTACGTTGTTTGTAGTTTAGTGGCTGCTGTTGCAATAATGCATGCAATGAATAGAAAATAAAAAGAGTCAATTTTGGAATGCAACGTCCATTCATCTGCCCCATCCTATCAATTTTGTCCACACTTAACTTTTCTTTTTCTTTTCCTTTCCTTTTATGTATTTTCCCCCACCTTTTGTTTCTCTCCACTTATTGGGATACGTAAAAGACGTTCATGTCCTTTTTAAGCCATAAAATAATATTTAAATTTTTTTTTTTAAAAAAAAGATATTTTTTTAGGAAATGTGTTTCTCATTTATAATAAGTTAAAAACTTTTATTGATTTTTATCACTAAAAATGTTATGATATTTCTTTATTTAATATACAAGTAACAGTTATTTTTACTCAAATTTATAGTTTTTTAATTTTTAAAATTTATATTGACAACTATATATATACATATGTATTAAAGTAAATAATATGAAAGTATTATAAAATTTATTTATCATTTAATATTGATTTAAATTTATGTGTTCTATCTTTATAAGAAATAATTTATTCTCCAGTCATTATATCATGATAATAACTAATATTTTATATAAATATATTTGAAAGTGATTTAGTTTCTAAATATTTATTATTTTTATTATTTTATAAATATTTTACTTTATGTATTATATATTGTAAATTTTATGTATTTTATTTTATTTTTTTATTATAGCAACAATAATATTTTTAAAAATATTTTTAATTTTTTTTGTTATATTATTATAAGATAATAGTATTTATACAGTTATTTATGTTTTATAATTATTAATTTTATAGTGTATATTTAAAAGGGTAGTATACTATAATCACTGATATCCGTGTATCTTTTAAAAAATTAAAACTTATTTAATATCTCTTTTGCTTGCTATTATGTAGATGTTTAGTTTTGTTTACAAATTTTTTATATCAAATTAGTTAAGTGTAGAATATTTTAAAATAATACAAAGATTAATACAATATTTTAAAAAGTATTTGGTATAAAATTTTTTATAAACATTATAAATAATGATAGTATTTACCTAATATATGAAGCAAATTACATAATTTTAATTCTTTTTAGAGAAATTTAGATAATTTATTTCTGAAGACATTTCAAAATTAAATATCTACTAATGGAACGAAAATTTGATAAATAACTTTTATTATTAATTTAAAAGATTTATTTAAATTTAATTTTATTCTAAATTAATAGTAACTTTGAAAAATTTATGTATTAGGAAGAACAAATTCAAAACTTATGTAATATTTATTTATTTTTTAATTATTATTTTATTATTATTAATTTTATTATCACAAAAAAAAACTCAAAAAATAAAAATAAAAGTAAAAATAAAAATAAAATACTCTACAGTATTAATAGCAGTTATACTCTACTTCTATTGGCATTATTTATTTATTTATTTAATTTTCTCTACAATATTAATAGCAGTTATACTCTACTATATTTAATATTCTATTGGCTTTATTTATTTATTTATTTAATTTTATTTTAAATTTTAAAAACACATGTTAATTATTGACATTTTAATTAATAAACTCATTATTATGAATATTTATAAATTTACTTGAAATTTTAAAATTAGATATATATATTTTTAAAAATAATAAAATAAAATTAAAACTATATTTTATAAGAAAAAATTGAATGGTAAGTAAAAATTAAGATGATAAAAGACATTTAAAATTTTAAATAAAGAAACTAATAAATATATATACTTTTAATTTGAAACTAAATTATACTACATTTATTATATTACATAGAATAATAATGTATAAGTAGCTATTTAAATTTTGTTAATGAATAAAATTGTTCCTTTGTTGATAAAAAAAAATGTAAAAAAAAAATGTAATTATAAACAAATTTATATATAGAGAGAAGAATTAATCAATTTTGGATACTTTATTTTCTATATTTAAAAACAATATTCTTTTTTTTCTTTTTAGTAATTTTATATTCTTTGATGAAATATGTATAATAAAATACACGAATTTTGTTCAAAATACAAAGCTAATTTAAGATTTTTTAAAATGAATATAAAATAAACATGTGTCTGAATTTTATTTTTATAATACAAAATGAGCAAATTGACAAATTTCAATATTTAAATTATATAAATTATATGATTTTATCTTTACTTAAATTTTCATGTTTTTATTAATTTTGTTAACCATAAACAGATAATCAATTTTATTTTTTATACAAAAGTAATTATATCAAAATAATAAAAATGTGGAAAACTCAATCTAAAAAACAAAAATAAAAAACTAAACACATATGATCAATTTTTTTTTTTACTCTTTTAATATAAATAGTTATATATATATATATACTGAAAAATAATTAACAGTGAACAAAATTAACAAAAAAATGAAAATTATCAAAATAAAAATAAAATTATATAAATTTTTTAAATAAAGATAAAATCACAAATATTGAAAAATAAAATTTACCATATAAAATATAATTAAATGTTTTAATCCTTATTTTGTTTAATAAAAAAATATTAATGTGTCAATATATATTGTTAGAATGCCCTTGAATTAGTCAAACATTCTGTTACTTCTCCTTAAGTTTAGGAAGTTAGTCAAACATTCTCTTACATGTCCTTAAATTTAGGAAGTTTGACTAACGAATGCCTTGAATTAGTCAAACAATCTGTTACTTCTCATTAAGATTAGGAAGTTAGTCAAATATTTTGTTTTTAAATTGGGAAGGTGGCCGAGGTGGCTGCCATCTTTCCTATAAATAGGTTCATTTGTAAGGCATTCATGGTATTGTAGTCACCTAAAATACCTCTGTAATCTCTCTCCTAAATCAGTAAAAATTCTCTCCTCTTCTGTTAGGTGGACGTAGCCAACACATTGTTGGTGAACCACGTTAAATCTGTGTGTCATTTCTTTATTTTTGTTAACAAACTGGTATCAGAGCTCGGGTAATCGAGGTTTGTAATCTGGTGAGAAAGATGTCTGCGTTGAACGTAAAGATTGACAAATTCACGGGGAGGAACAACTTTAGTTTATGGCAGATCAAGATGCGAGCTTTGTTGAAACAACAAGGCTTATGGATGCCATTATCAAAGGAAGTCAAGGTTGACAATGCTGAGTTGGCTGCCTTGGAGGAGAAGGCACATTCGACTATCATGTTGTGTCTTGCAGATGATGTCATCACTGAGGTCGCAGATGAAGAAACTGCCGCTGGTCTGTGGTTGATCATGGAAATAATTGGTTTCTGCCTAGCCTCTAATATGAAAGCATTAAATGATTCACATAAATTATTGCAGAGCATATCTGACCTTACATAATTGGGGAAAAAAGCCTTCACCCAATGCTCCGTTTTCGGTCCATTAACAATCCATCTCCAAGCTTCTTCATTATAGCTCCAACTCCATCAATGCTCTTTCATACAGCTGCTATCTGTTTGTACTTGTTGTAATCTTCCACAACATATCCTTGATAATCTTTCCTCGAAGTTCCTTCTTGAAGTTATTGTACATGTGTAGAACATAGTACTTGTGTTCATACATAGGCAAAACATCCTCCAGTGCAACATCTAATCCCTATAAAATTAGTTAAAAGAAACCAAGTATTAGCATCATAATGTTATTGTGTGCTTGGAAACTAAAAAAAAACAAATATACCTTCTGTCTCTCTGAAATGAAGGTGTATCCAAAACCTTGGTGACCCTCAATTTCCAAGTCAGATGCCAATAAGTTGAAGAATCATCTCCACTGCTTGATTGATTCTTTCTCGACAACTATCCATGCAATGGGCCACCACCCATTGTTACCATCCATCCCAACAGCTATAAGTAGCTGGCCTTTATAACAACCTCTAAGATGACATCCATCTACCCCTATTAAGGGACTACAGTGGTCTAGAAAACCTTTCTTCAACGGATGCAGACAAATGTACAACCTCTTAAACGTAGGTTGTCTACCTTCCTCCCAAAAATTTTCATGTTCTATTTCTACTATGGAACTTGGATGAGTCCAAAGTAACTCAGCTCTGTAGTCCCACAGACGTTAGTACTGCTAAAAAATATCTCCCACTATTAACTTTTGAGCTATTCTCTTTGCATTGTAAGCTGCTGTCCGTGACATCTCTGCCTTGTATTCCTCATCGACGTTTTGCCTTATCAAAGTTGCAGACATACTTGGATTAACCTTTATTCTTGCTCTCACAAAAACTCAATAATAATAATAATAATACTCTACAATATTAATAGTAGGGTAAATTATCATACTAACACTTGAACTTTTAAAAAATCCAGTTTTTGCACTTGTATTTATTTTTTCTTTGAACTGACACTTGAACTATAAAATATCACCTCCTTTGCCCTTCTATCCAAAATTTCCATCAGACTTCATTTTCCATCCAATTCTTAGGGGCATTTTCGTCTTTTTTACAATTATGAGTATTTTTTAATTATTATGATTTTATTTTTAAGTGTAATTTTGTCATTTCACTTTATTATTAAAAATTTGAAAAATATTTTTTTTGTAATCTCAAGGATTTGACCCGACAACCACACGCCTAAATAAACTATATTTAGCCACTGAGACAACTATAAATATATAAAATTATTAGGAACTTATATTTTATATTATAATTACGAAAATATACGCATTTTATATTACGATTATATTCTATATTTTAAATATAAATTATATTAAATATAAATATTCTCAAAAAAATATTATCAAATGACACAATTCAAACCACAAGTTTTTGTTATTGTCACATTTCTCAAAGCTTGCACCGAAGTTCTTCTTGAACTTTTTTGTTTCGAATTTGTCCCAGAACATGAATTTCGAGATTTTTTTTATACAATGTCATTGCTGACACTAATAATGTAATAATGTCACTGTAAAAAAACATCAAAATTTGTATTCAACGAATTCAAAATTAAAAATAAATAAATTTAAGGTTTGAGGAAGGGAATGACTACGAAGACAATTGGTTTAAATTGTGTTGTTTGGAAAATATTTTTTCAGAATCTTTATATTTAATATAATTTTCAAATAATATAAATTTTTGTATTTGTCCAAATAGTAAATGCTTATTTATTGTTTATGCGGTTGTGGTTTAAATCTAGGGATTCACAAATATGTTAAATTCATTTTGACATCATCTAGTATGCAATATAAAATATAAGTTTCATACAAATTAACATGTTAATAGTTGCTTCAGTGGGTTAATATAATTTTGCCATTTGTGTGGTTGAGGGATCGAATCCCTCCAATTTAAGAAGATTTTTCAAAATTTTTAAAATTTTATGAAAAGACAAACTTATCCCTAAAAATAAAACCTTAATAATTTTAAAATATTAATGATTTTAAAAGACGAAAATGCCCTTAAGAATTGGATGGAAAATGAAGTCTAACGGAAATTTTGGACGGAAGGAAAAAAGACAAAATTATCCCTAAAAATAAAACCTTAATAATTTTAAAATATTAATGATTTTAAAAGATGAAAATGTCCTTAAGAATTGGATGGAAAATGAAGTCTAACGGAAATTTTGGACGGAAGGGCAAAGGAGGTGATATTTTATAGTTCAAGTGTCAGTTCAAAGCAAAAATAAATATATGTGCAAAAACTGGATTTTTGAAAAGTTCAAGTGTTAGTAGGATAATTTACCCTTAAGAGTATTATAAAATAGATATAACAATTGAAACAAGACTAGAGAAATAGAAATCAAAATAGTGTAAACTTGTGTATATCTTCTTTTTATGTAACAAAACATACAAAACTACCACATATTTATAGGGATACATATGTGTAACTTACATACCCATATACATACTAATATAACTTATACATATGTTACAAACTTAACTTCATGGAGGTTACATGGAGGTTATATGGAGATAGTGGAAGTTATATGGAGATAGTGAAAGTTATATGGAGATAGTGAAAGTAGTGGGAGTTATGGACATATAAAATATGATTTATAAAACTCCCCCTTTTGGATGTCCATTGTACAGGGAATATGCCTCATTAAAACCTTACTAGAGAAAAACCTAGTGGGAAAAAACCCTAGTGAAGGAAAAAGAGTACATAGTTCCTTGCGTACACTCCCCTTGATCATTACATAATATCTTTGTATCGTCGCATTCTAATATTATGGACCAGTCTTTCAAATGTTGAAGTTGGTAATGCTTTTGTGAATAAGTCTGCCAAATTATCGCTTGAACGAATCTGTTGCACATCAATACCACCATTTTTTTAAGATCACGTGTAAAGAAAATTTTTGGTGAAATATGTTTTGTGCGATCTTGTTTGATATATCCTTCCTGTAATTGAGCTATACATGCAGTGTTATCTTCATAAATTATTGTTGGAAGTTCTTTGCTTGAAGATAAACCACATGTCTCTCGAATGTGTTGAGACATGGATCTTAACCAAACACATTCACGACTTGCTTCATGGATTGCTATAATTTCTACATTATTCGAAGAAGTTGCAGCTAACGTTTGCTTTGTAGAACGCCATGAAACAGCAGTTCTCCCACATGTAAAAATATAGTATGTTTGAGATCTGACTTTATGTGGATCAAATAAGTAACCAGCATCAGCATAACCAACAAGTTGAGGTTTAGAACTATGAGGATATAACAATCTCATATCAATTGTACCTCAAAGGTATCAGAAGACATGTTTAATTCCATTCCAATGTCTTCTAGTTGGACATGAACTAAACCTTGCTAACAAGTTAACAACAAAAGCTATATCATGTCTTGTATTATTAGCAAGATACATTAGTGCATCTATTGCACTAAGATAGGGTACTTCTAGACCAAGAACTTCTTCATTATCCTCACTGATAACTCTACAAAAATAGTGTTATCTACATATATTTTGATGCGTTCCGATTGGTATGTTAAAAGATATGGTTTATTCACCTATGTTGATTATGAATAATTAAGGACCGTAGCATTACTAATTGTCACATTAACATTTATTGGGTGTCACTTAATCAATCAGAACCTAAGGTAGAGTACCTATCGTGTAGCTAGTTGTTGGAAAGTATCTACGATTTTAAAATAATAATATCGTACTCCCAAAGAACTGACAACGACTTACTAGTAATTATCACTTAAACCTAACAATCATCTTATTATAGAATCACTCAATCGATTATCAATAGTTGGAGAGTTGTTTTATCACAACAACACAAGCAAGTATCAAGCATGCAAGAGATATCACATAGATATGTATTCTAATGTATAATCATATTTCTACAATTTGGTTGACCTATCTTCGAATATTTTAGATATATCTTGGTCTGAAATACAATTATGAACTATATCTGTTTGTGTACCATATATGAGTTACCTTGTGTATTCATCCCTACTAGAGGATGATCCTTCTCACATTTCGAGTTAAAGTATCCATGAAAGCCTATGTCACTTAGGAAATCATATCACTCACCCTATGGCTGGCCTAGCGCACAAACTTAGCCTCATTAGATTACTTTAACAAGCATGGTGATTTGTATAGTTATTTTACCTAATTTGGCAGACCTTAAGGTCTGTTAAACTAAATAGGTTATGATTTAGACCGTGGTTAGGAGTTGTCTATAACCATGCATTTAGTTTCAAAGAATAAATAGATTATCAGGCATAATGTTAATTAAGTAGGTGACCTTTCCGGAAAAATGAACAGAACTTCAACTTACAAAACATGCATAATATAGCAATCATAATTTAATATTCAAATATGTATCTAGATGAACATAACTCAAAGATATACAAAAAGGATCTAGAGAACCATGTCTATAGAGTAGTCACCACTTTATTAGGTCCGTCGGTGTTGCCAATCGTGTATCCTTTGCGTTGCTCGATCCTACTCTGCTCGACAGAACCTTCAGAGAATGCTTCCTTGGCCTAGTAGCAATTGCTTTACCTTACGTCCTCGGCTTAAGTAATGCCATGTGAACTAAGTCTACGCTAACCTATTACTCTCTTAGGACCTCCTAAAGAAATCCCGATATTCTATGAATACCAAAGACGAACACTAATCTAATCAAATTCCCAGAATCTGAGATAAACACTTAGAGAACAGAGAAAATGAGACACTCGATGTTGCTAGATGACTTGTATTGAGTGTTGAGAGATGAATTCAACCTTCTGGACCTTGGGGTATTTATAGGGGGTGAAATAAGAGAATTTCTCTTAGAAAACCAATGTGTGACACTGTTCTACTGCTTGGGACGCCCATCCTGAGCTTTGACCAGGTCAGGGTGGGCGTCCCGACCTCTGCGACGACCACCCCGAGCTCAACTCATCCAAAATTTGTACTTTTGCCCCAATATTTGCTGTTTTCATGCAATTTACTCATAAGATTTCTAAAATCACAAATTACGCAAAATGATGTTAATTTGAATCAATTATGATCAAATAGGTTCCAATATTGCCCTAATTTTTGTCTAAAAATATGCTAAAAATGTGATATGATTTGTGCATATCATATAACCCCACACTTAACTTTTTGCTTTTCCTCAAGCAAACCTAAATGAGATTAAGGAAAGACTAAATCATAGGTGTAATCACAAAATAGTTTTCAGCAATGTTTTTAGAAAAATTCCTCGCTGATTCAGATGGTTCAAAAAACATGCGTAGACTGATCAAGCTGCTATGTAAAGGTCTCAAAAATTCAACAAAGTGTCATGACCGTATAGGCTGGAAAATAGTTCAAAAGTTTTACTGAGTTCTAGCACTACCTTAGTCACAGGATCTTCCTGATGTGTAGTGTGTGAAATAGTTCTGATTAGATCATTAACTCAAAATAAGCTTCTCAAGCAGTCACTGAATAATAATTCGATTAGTTATGATGAACATAAACAGCATAATAAATAACTTTCTAGGTTCTGAGCATTGGTGCCAACCCTTTATTTTTGAGATTTTCAAAGAAAAATACACCAAGTGTATGTTTTAATTGACTTCGGGGTATTTTTGTGTTTTCTTTCACATATAAACTTTAACTATCCAGGTATCGAGCCCCACTCCGATGACTCCCAGATCTACACGACCTTAGGTCACCAGGATTTAAGTTCCCTTCAAAGGGGTGCTTAAGTAGCAAAGGGTACTTGCAAGCTACCCTTATGACATTTAAATTGTGGCACTTCAGCTCAGAATTCCATCTAGTCATTCATATTGTTATCGTATTCTCAAACGGTCTGGTATTATTTAGTTCAACTCAAAAAGGTACTCGGTTAAGTTTTCTAACCAAAACTAGATTGTGCTAAAAAATCAGGAATTCCCTATTTCTAAGTGATGAATTCAGTAAAGCAGAACAAATGTTCCTAATGGTCACAACACTCTACTGAATACATATCACAGACAAAAGTAATTTTTAAGTCAGTCAACACAATTTTTGAAGTCTGAAGGATTGAAAAATTTTGAAATTTTTTTAGAAGGGTGCAATCTCAGTGAAAAACAAAAGAAAACATGGCAAATATTTTAAATTTGAGTGCATTGTGCATTACTACCCCACACTTAAGATAAACACTGTCCTCAGTGTTCATGCAAGTCATGTAACCCCACACTTATTTGAAAAATAAGAATTTAAAAAACAAAAAGCAGGAAAAATTTAGAACAAACAAAAATGGAAATAACAATGTTATATCATATAAGTCAAAGTTGGAATACAAAGAAATATATGTTATAGAGCCCATACTTGCCACATAAACAAATAAGAAAATAAAACGAAGAAAAGAAAAGCAAAGAGAAAGAAGGTAGAACTAAGAACTAGGATCATCCTCTGGCGGAGGGACACTGTACAAATCTTTATCGTAATCATCGGTCGAGAGGTTGTTGGAGTAGTACTGATACAGCTCCTCTAGTCGTCTACTGTCTCGACCCATGGTGTTCTCCATGGTCGTCAGTCTACTACAAATCTCCACCATATCCTGGTGATACTCTTGTTGTGACTCTGTAAGCTCGTGCACCACATAGCGCTCAAAAGCGGAACGTGGGATAAACATCGGAGCAGGTGATAGCGGTGGTATGGTGGATGCAGGCGCTGATGGCTTGCCTGGATGATCTATATGAAGGGTGTATCTACCCTTTGCATCTCGTTCCACCATTCTCATGTTTCGAAGAACAGTCAAGTCAGTAGGAATGGTGGATGGAGCTATCTACGTCAGCTCCAAACCCTCGATGTTCAGCTCCAAGTAGTGGGCTATCCGAGTGACGAACGATCCGACCAAACATTGCTTCCGTGTGTCAGTTGCGAAGCTGCGCATTATGTGGGCAATAATCCTTCCCATTTCCATAGTGATGCCTCTGTGCAAATGTAAACTGAAATTCTTATAATATTTACCATTAGGAATGACCCAATCTATTCTTGTTATATTTGAGTCTTTTTTTAGCATCGATCGAGGATCATTTATTTAGCCATTTTCATTAACTCTGAATTTTTCCAATAAACTTCATTTATTGAAAACGTATTATCTCGATAGGACAAGTAAAATTTCTCATCAAATATCAAGAAAAGAAACGTTTTCCATATATAATTTCATTTCTTCGATAATACTAAAGTTCTTACAACATCTTTTATTGGGGTTTGTGACAAGATTTCGTGCAATAATAATTTTAATAATTCAGATATTCTATCTTCCCTTTTGTTTCGTGTTCTGCCATTTTTTCTCTCCAAACAAGAAAGAGAGAAGGGAAGATGAATGAGGGAATAAGGAGATATTAGGATAATACCAGTTTTTTCTTTATAAAGAGGTAAAAAAGAGGCTCTTTCCATATTTATTTTTGTCCATAAACAAAATTTGAATTGATATATTGCGAATGAGAAACTAAACCCTTTCACTTGGGACAAATATTCGTGAGGAAGCACACTTTAGTTTCAAAATTTTAAAATATGAATCATATATAATGTCTAATTAAAAAATAAAAAATCTAATTTATAAAAATAAATCAATATTTTAAAAAAAATTCAAATATTTAAAATTTTGTTTGTTATACAAATTAATAAATTCAAATAATTAATAAAATATAACCTACTTAGACGTTTAAGTATCATCATCATTTTAATTATAAATATAATATAATATATATTTCCTCGAATTTTGTACATGTAATATTAATATATACATATATATTGAATTTTATGCATAATATTAATATAATATATATATTTTATTTAGTTATGTGTCATTCTTTTTTTTCTTTCTTCTTTTTTCTCTTTTCCCCTTCGTTCCTTCTTCTTCTTTCTAATCAACCATGGCCAATTCGGATCGAATCGGACCCAATTATAAACGAGTCGAACTGAGTTAATATCATATTGATTTTTATCTGTATCTTTATCTCGATAAATTTAAATTTAAAGATGAATACAACTTAGCCGAGTTATGGAGGATACTTTGAACATGGTAGTATTCCTGCTTTTACACCATGCTTTTGAGTGGCATATTCATTCTCCCTCAGGATGTCATTTATTGAAATAGTTATGTGGATTTCTAGGCAATTTAGAGACAGATAGATGTGTATGAGATTTTATATATAGATGCTAGAGAACTCAATAAAATATTTTATTTTATTTTAACTTTAAATAAGTGAGTAGATTAAAAAGAATTATAATATACTTCTTTATTCATTAATATACAAAAATAATATATATATATATATATATATATATATATATATAGTATGTTTATTAAAATATAGTAATAGTTCATACAGAATATTTAATTATAATGACATTTCTTTATTTATTTATTTAGTGGGTAAATTATATTTATTTAATTTACAACTTCTAATACTTTTGTCACCATCTCCATTCCGTATGAATTTGAGTCTCTCTAAAATAGTTTTTTTTTTCAATAATGTATTAACAGTAATGACATAAAGTTTTTAGAATTTTTTTTTAAAATAAAATTTTACAGATGATTTAATATAAATTTAAATAAAAAACTAATTTTAAAAATATAATAATTAGAAATTCTAAATATTTAGAGTTTAGGGATTATATATAATTTTTGTACTTTTTACTTTATAAATATTTTCTACGTTTTATACATAGACTATACTCGTACTTTTTTTTTTGTCCTTTGGTCTAATTTCATTTGCAGATTTTTATTTTTTTTATGAAGGATATTTTCATCTTTTCATTGAGGATTTAAAACTTTCACCCTCTCTAAAATAGTTTTTTTTTTACAATAATATATTAATAGTAATGACATAAAGTTTTTTGAATTTTTTTTTTCAAAAATAAAATTTTAGAGATAATTTAATATAAATTTAAATAAAAAAGACTAATTTTTTATAATATAAACTAATTTTAAAAAATAATAATTAGAAATCGAAAATATTTAGAGTTTAGGGACTATATATATAATTTTTCCTACTTTTTACTTTATAAATATTTTTTACATTTTATATATTTTGTCCTTTTGTAAAAAAAATACCCCTAAAAAATAGACGGCAAATGAATTTGGACGGAAATTTTGGATGGAAGGACAAAAAAAATGATTTTTTTTGTTGGAATGCAACATTGAATGACAAAAAAAAAACCTTTATTATTTAATCCGTTTTATAAATCATATTATTGTTTTGTATGTTTATAATTTTGTAACCTCCCATTACTTCCACTTCATCCATATAACTTTCACTGCTTCCATATAACTTTCATTGCCTCTATATAACCTCTATGGATTTAAGTTTGTAACATATGTATACATTTACATTTGTATGTATATGTGTATATAGGTTACACATATTTATCCTTATAAATATGAGGTAGTTTGTATGTTTTGTGTAGATATAAAAAGATATACAAGAAGAGAAAGAATGCCTTCTTTCATTTGATCTCTATGTTATATTTCTTAGTAATTTATATTTGTTAGTAATAGTTTTATAACACGTTATCGGCACGAAGCTCTACCGATTTAAGATATTGTTTGAAGTTGAATTCAAGAATAAATAGGTATGTTATTTCTTCTAATTTTAATTCTTATTAATCTTGAATTTGTAACTCTTGAAGCTACTAGATGAAATAATTTGTTATGAAAATTAGATTATGAGAATCATCTAGCTATGATGGGTCTGGAAGATACCATCAATGTAAAATACATAATCATTGAGAAAATTATTTGAAAAAAAAATTTTGACCACCTGAAATTCCATGTTATTTGAAAAGTTCGAGATTACTAGATGATAATCCGTAAATTCCATGTTAGAGAAGAAAAGAATTTTCTGGACTTGAAAACTCATCCAACATATTCATTTTCTCAAAGAGAATGTTATTATAATTCGTGATCCCAAAACAAGTCATATTTGTATTCATGGTAATTGTTGTTGATACAAAAAAAAAAAAAACAACATATAATTGTAATAAATTTGATTACAATACCAAATATTAATAACTATCAAAAGTTGGATAAATAATATTTCTTGTATATTGTTTATGATCATATATATACATATATAATTGCTAGTGATTATATTGCTATATGGTGATAGAGCCATTATTGTTTGGTGTTGAAACAAATGATTAATTATTCACTAAATTAAGTAAATTTATTTTATTATATATACAATGATAATAGGTGCACTATATATGCATGATACATATTTTTAATTACTAATTAAATAATACAATGTATATATTAAATATAGACTAAATGTTATTTAAATTATATTTATATAATATGTGTAATGTATATAACAAATATATACAATATGTATGTATATATATTTGTTTTGCATGTTTTCTGGGTATATATATATATTTGTTTATTGTCAGCATGCCTTCTATGTATATATATTGCGAAACATTCTACTAAATGCAATTCCTAAATTTTATATATATATATATATATATATATATTATACATATTAAACTGTCTCTTTCTGTGTTATACACTGGATACACATATATATGTATATATGTTTGCTACTCTGTTATATATATATATAATTATATATTGTACATAGTTATATATATTGCACACAATTGTTTATATTTTACAGTTTATATATATATATATATATATTGTTTGTTTATATAGATGTATATTTTAGTTATTTTATATATATATTCATTTGCTTATAGTTACTGTTTTATATATATAGTCATACATATATATGTGTTTATTTATTGTTATATATATATATATATGTTTTGGCATATACATTCTGTTGTTTTATATATATACACACAGTACTACTATATATATATATATATATTATATTCAGTAGAATTGGCTACTCATATATATATATATATATATTGTTTTCTGTTTGAAATTGAAGCTTCTTTTGTTATTTGGGACTTAATTAAAAAATAAATATATATGTTTGATATAGATTTTGAATCAATGAATAATATATTATTACACAAAACTATTTAAAAAACATGTATATATTTATGTTAGATAAATAGTATTTAACTAAAAGTTTTTTACTGTCATTATTATTATTATTATTATTATATTATATTTTTTAAAAATTATAATATTTTTTTAATTTTTATTTACTTGAAAAATATGGATGAAGATATATCTCTGGTCGATAGTGCAACTATTCACACTATTCTTAAAAATTAAAAATATTTCATTGCAAGAAAGATAAATGATGCATATGTTACTACAATTTAAGGTAGTATAAAAATAATTGAAGGTTTCGGAAGAACCATTATAATGTTACCCAATAGAACAAAATTGAATATGTTTTCTTCGGGATTGTACTACACAAGAATAAATGCAATTGACATTCAATAAACTAGAAGTTTATTGATTAAAAAAAATTATTATTTGGCATGACTGATTGGGACATCCCGGTTCAAGCATTATGTAAAATATTATTGAAAATTCGCATGGACAATCGTTGAAAAATCTGAAGATTTTTCAATCAAAAGAATTTTTCTTCTGCTGCTTGTTCTCAAAGAAAATTGATTATTAAGCCATCAAAAACTAAAGTTGGATTTGAATTTCCAACATTTTTAGAAAGCATTCAAGGTGACATATGTGGACCAATTCACCCATCATGCGAACCATTTCGATATTTTATGGTTCTAATAAACGCATTTAGTAGATGGTCTTATGTTAGCTTACTATCAACTCGCAACCTGGTGTTTGCGAGATTGCTTGCTAAGATTATTAAATTACGAGCACAATTTCTAGATTATACAATTAAAACAATAGGTTTGGATAATGTTGGTGAGTTCTCATCTCAAACTTTCAATGATTATTGTAAGTCTATTAATATAAGTGTTGAAAATCTTGCAGCTTATGTCCATACACATAATGGGTTAGCTGAATCTATTATAAATGAAAATTATTATAATGAGCCTACACCCATTGATGAATATCGACGTAGAAGTGATTGGCTAAAATGAAAAGATGCAATTCAAGCAGAATATAAATGAAAATTATTATAATGAGCCTACATCAATTGATGATTGTCGACATAGAAGTGATTGACTGAAATGAAAAGATGCAATTCAAGCAGAATTAAACTCACTTGCAAAAGGTGAAATTTTTTTTACCCATAGCCCGAACACTTGAAGATGTCATACATGTAGGGTACAAATGGGTATTTGTATGGAAAAGAAATGAGAAAATTGAAATTGTGAGATATAAAGCACGTTTTGTTGCACAAGATTTTTCTCAAAGACCGGGATTGACTATGAGGTCACTTGTTCTCTAGTGGTGGATGCAACTACATTTCGTTATCTCCTTAGTCTGGCAGCTAATGATGCGTCTTATGGATGTAGTTATAGCCTATTTATATGACTCACTTGATAGTGATATCTATATAAAAATCTCTAAAGGATTTAAAATAACTGAAGCATATAAATCAGATTCTCAAGAATTATATTTAATAAAATTACAAAGATCTTTGTATGGTTTAAAACAGTCGAGACGAGTGTGGTACAATCGTTTTAGTGCATATTTATTGAAAGAAGCTTATTAAAATAACCAAATTTATCCGTGTGTATTTATTAAGAAAGAAAAATCAGGGTTTGCTATAATTGTTGTATATGTTGATGATTTAAATATTATTGAAACCCCTGAAGAAATTTTAAAAGTAGTAGATTCTTTGAAAAAAGAATTTGAGATGAAAGATCTTGGAAAAATAAAGTTTTGTTTCAACCTACAGATCGAGCATTTAAAATATGAAACTAGAATTTTTGTTCATCAATCAAATTATATTAAAAAGTTCCTTAAAAGATTCTACATGGACAAGGCACATCCATTGAGGACTCCAATGGTTGTTCGATCACCTGATGTGAAAAAAGGACATTTTTCAACCCTGTGAAGATAATGAAGAAGTTCTTGGTCCTGAAGTACAATATCTTAGTGCAATAGGTGCACTAATGTATCTTGCTAATAATACAAGACTTGATATAGCTTTTGCTGTTAATTTATTAGCAAGGTTTAGTTCATGTCCAATTAGAAGGTATTGGAATGAAATTAAACATGTTTTTCAATACATTCGAGGTACAATTGATACGAGATTATTATATCCCTCTAGTTCTAAACCACAACTTGTTGGTTATACTGATGTTGGTTATACTGATGTTGGTTATTTGTCTAATCCATATAAAGTCAATCTCTGACAGACTATGTTTTTACATGTGGAAAAGCTGTTGTTTCATGGCGTTCTACAAAGCAAACATTAGTTGCTCCTTCTTCAAATCATGCAGAAATTATAGCAATCCATCAAGCAAGTCGTGAATGTGTTTGGTTAAGATTTATGTTTCAACACATCTTAGAGACATGTGGTTTATGTTCAGGCAAAGAAATTCCAACAAAATTTATGAAGATAACACTGCATGTATAGCTCAATTACCAACTTTAACATTTGAAAGACTAGTCCATAATATAAGAATGCGTCGGTACAAAGATATTATGTAATGATCAGGGAGAGTGTACAGGGAACAATACACTCTTTTTCCTTCACTAGAGTTTTTTCCTACTGGGTTTTTCTCTAGTAAGGTTTTAATGAGGCATTTTCATTGTACAATGGACATCCCAAAGACGAAGTTTTATAAATTATATTATTATTTTGTATGTCCATAATTTTGTCACCTCTCACTACTTCCACTACCTTCATATAACTTCCACTATCTCCATATAACCTCCATGAAATTAAGTTTGTAACATATGTATACATTTATATTTGTATGTATATGTGTATATAGATTACACATATTTATCCCTATAAATATGGGGTAGTTTGTATGTTTTGTGTAGATATAAAAAGATATACAAGAAGATAAAGAATGTCTTGTTTCCTTTGATCTCTATGTGATATTTCTTAGTAATTTGTTTTTGTTTGTAATGTGATATTTCTTAGTAATTTGTTTTTGTTTGTAATAATTTTATAACAATCCGAACATTAATAATATTTTTTATTTTATTTATTGTTTCCCTTGTTGTTTTTTGTTGGTACGACTATGGTAAGTCATTATGATTTTTTTAAAAAAAATTTATATTATGGTTTTTGTACCTTTATTTATGTTTTATAATTTTTAATTTTATAGCATTTTTTTTATAAAAAAATTTTATATTATAGTCATATTAATATACTGGTATCTTTTGAAAAACTAAAAATTTATTTAATATCTATAAATACTAAAAACAATTTCTATTTTGCTTGTTATTATGTGTAAGTTTAGTTTTCTTTAGAATTGTTTTATACCTTATTAGTTAGTATTAGAATATTTTAAAATAATATAAAGAATAATACAATATTTTTAAAAGTATACAAATATAAATTTATTTAAAAAATGTTTTTTTAGAAAACTAATACCTTAATAATATAGGCGAACCATCAATATTTTACATAAGTGGACAACAATTATACTACAACGGAATGAATTTCTATGGCCAGCGGAGAACAAAAAATGATTTCTTTTTCTACTTTAGATGGTAATTCAACCAAATTCAATTAACAATCATTAGAATTTTAAGAGAGAGATTTTCTTTTTCTACTTTGGAGAGAGAAGAAAATAGGAAGAATTGGATCAAATTAGTCAGAGCTATTTATATTTTATCCTAATGTGTTAATTTTTTCTATTGGAGATTCAAGAAATGGTTTGTGCCCACTTTTTTTTTAAACTCATTTTATTAAATTCCTAAAATTATTTTTTTACTATTTTATTTTTTATACAATATATACATATATATTATATTATTTAAAATTGTCTAGTGGATCTCTTTCTTGGATGTGGATGCGTCTGATGTTAGAGTTTGAAATTCAAATGAATTACAATTTATTTTGTATACTTTGTGCTTATTTACCAAAAATTGTATTATGCACGCAAAACCTGATTTGATTTATCTGTTAAATTAATAATAAAAGTTATTTAATTTGTTTTATATATTAAATCAAGATTATTATTTTAAATGTAATACAATCAAATTTTAAAAGTTTAAAAGAATAATAATATTGATTTAACTTTTATTATTAATTTAAGGGATATAATTTTTTTATTTTTTATTTACAAAACATCTTTATTTTAACCAAATCACTACATACAAGTTAAATTAAATTAATATTTGAATGCTGCTACAATTTAAAGGTCAAAAGAAAAGAAAAAGACAGAAAAAAATTAAGTTATTTCAAACATTTGTATATGTATTTCTCAAAATATTTTAATTGAAAACTTATTACCAAATGTATTTTTTTTCTTACTCTCACGGAAACTCCAATTTTTTATTTATTTTTAAACATGGGCAAACTTTAATGTTTTTAAAAATAAATATAAAATAAACACATGTATTAATTATATTTTTATAAAACAAAATGGATAAATTGACAAATTTTAAACTTTAAATTCTATAATTTTGTAATTTTATTTTTATTTAAAATTTTCATGATTATGTTAATTTTGTTGACTATAAATTGATAGTAAATTTTATTTTTTATAGAAAAAGTAATTATATCAAAATAATAAAAATATCAAAAACACGATCCAATAAACAAAAAAAAAAACAAAATTAAACTCATGCTCAAATGTCTAGTTTCAATATTTATGTGTTTAGATTTGTTTTTCTTTTATTTCTTAGGGAATTGAATTTTTTATATTTTTATTCTTTTAATATAATTAATTAAATAATTATATAATATATATATATATATATATATATATATATATATAATATATATATATATGAGTTAAAAAACAATTGACTGTGAATAAAATTAATAAAAGATGAAAGTTATTAAAATTATAAAAAAATTAAAATTATATAAAATTTTAAATAGAGACAAAATCACAAAAATTATATAATTCAAAAAATAAAATTTATCATATAAATAAAATAATAAATAAATAAATATATATATAAAAGTGATTAAGAAAAATGTGAAGAAAATATATTTTAATTTGTAGCCGTCTCATTTATGACTTTGACATGTCATAAGTTTATTTAATGAAACTTTTTAATTATATTTTTAATAACTATTTTTAAAATATATATATATACAGACATATTTAAGTCTCTGAATTAATTTTTCGTGGAATTGATAAAATAAGATTAAAATTATACATATATATATATATATATATAAATTATATTATGTTATTCTATTAATTATCATTATTAATATATTTGATATAAATTTAATATGCTATAACTAAAGTAAAAATTTGAATAAGTAAAAGGTTATTTCAAATACCAATCTATTTCCATTTGCACCATATATATATATATATATATATATATATATATATATATATATATATATATATATATATATTGAGAGATATAAAAATACCCTCACGCTGACAAGGCAAATGACACTAAGCACACGGGACCCACCGAGCATACGTGTCCGCCACCTGGCATGGCTTGACATGTCCCACTTTGCCAACGCATCCAACTCTACCAAAGATGTCGTGGCCACTCCGCCTCGCCTCGTGCCGGAATCACTACACTTCAATCACTTTGATCAAACTCACTGATCAACCACATTTCTGATGGTCAACGTTTGACTCCACAAAGGATCACGGTCAAAGATCCCCCTAACAACCTACTAAAAAGGGGATCTCATATCTTTCCCACAAAATCCGGTAACCATCAGATTTCACTAACAAATCACCCAAGCTACTTGACAAGGGTGGCTAAATCCCTATAAATACCACCCCGTACAAGTAACGAGGGTAAGGCCAGATAACACTGCTCATCTCTCTCTAAATTACCTATCTTACAGTCAATCACTGACTTAAGCATCGGAGAGTTTTACTGGAGACCTTCCACCCTCCGGATAAACTTAACTGTTTTGCAGGCCTAGCATTGCAAGACAACAATCCTTCCACGACACATAGGCAATCAAGATACGGTCATTTGACAGAGAGGGATCATCAAACGACGTCGGATCACTAACACGTGGCATCAGACCATTTTTTGATGAATCAGTTTGGTTCCGTTACCGGGAACGAAAAACATCTTACATTCTCGTTTCTGAGACTCAGAATGTCACGACAATCAAGTGAACGGAGGAGCCGCCCTGACACCACCGTCCCCACGTCTCGTCATGAGACTCTGCGCGCGGCTCAGTCCTTCGTCCCCGACCGACCACAACCACGATCAGTCGTGGAACGCTTAGGCCCCCACGGCTCACCCCGCAAATCGCCTGACCTACGCCAACACCTCAATAGAAAGAGGACTACGGACAACGGAAGGCCTGAGGAAGTCGAGGACTTACGAAAGGAACTTGATCGACTCCGAGCAGAGCGTGATCTTTCAAAACAATGGAAACAACTCCGCGCTGCTTACCGTTGCCAAGGCCTTTCGCCTCCTCACTCCTCCGACGATGACCGGGATCCCTCTGAGAGCCGACTCCAGCGATCTCGGAACGGCGCGAGCCGGCGGACCAGGGGCCAGACTACCAAACCACCTCGCGCTGCTAGCGAAGTTAGAGAGAGCCAGCCGTCCAGCCAGCCGAGTAGAGAGATGCGACACCGTAACGGACATCGGTCGAAGTGGGATCGACAGGAACGAAGTCCGGAGCCAACCCGGAAGGATGAGCCGAAGAAGAACCGATCAACCTATGATGGACCCTTTGCGGAGTGGATCCACCGCACCATACCGGATCCACAACTAAAAATCCCCACATTCGCCCAGTGTACCAGTCAAAGCAAGCCCGAAGAGCACATTACCAGATACAGATCATCCATGGACCTCGTAACAACTGATGAGGCGATACTGTGCAAAGCCTTCCCGGGCACCCTGAGTGACAAAGCCATGGCCTGGTATTCTTCCCTGAAACCAGGTTCAATTGAGTCCTGGCAAATGCTCGAAAAAGCCTTTGTGGATAAATTCAGTACAGCGGGAATAATCCTCAAGACTAGAGGAGACCTTACCAACATCAAACAAAGGGATGATGAAACTCTGCTCGAGTACCTGGAACGTTTCAAGAAGGTGCACGACCAGATCGACGGAATTTCCCAGGACACTGCCATCATCTGCTTCGAGAGCGACTTCCGGTCAAGAATGCTGTACACGGAGCTCCAACTCCGCAAGCCAGAAACCATTGGCGAAGTGTTCAACGTTGCCCGGAAGGTTGCCCTCGCCGAAAGGAACTCTCTGGAATCGCACTACCGGAGAAAGGAAAAGCATAGAGAAGCATCCCCCCAAGGCCGTCAAGGCAAAAACAGGAAGCGAAGAACCGAAGCTGCCACCCCGACGAAATCCAAAGAACACCTCATCCCCACCGTCAGGGATAAGCTCGGAGGGAGGGAGCCCGCGTCGGCGCGAACCTCCGGCCGATCTGCCTGTGACAAGACGAAGTTCTGCGGCTTCCACCAGGACTACGGGCACTCCATCGAAGACTGTTACCAGTTCAAGAAGATGATTGAAAGGCTAGCCCGAGAAGGGCAGCAGAAGGGGCGCGAACCCGACAAGCAGCCCAAGGGTAGGCCCGACCGAGTAATTGAGGTCATAACTCCTCGGTACGAGTCTATCAAAAAGATAAAACGGAAAATCTATAACTTGAGTAAGCCTTCCCCGGAGTCTCACTTCGGCGCATTCCCACATGAACAGATCATCTTCTCCGACCAAGACCTCGAGTTGAACGAGGAAGCCCGCATCACCCCCATCATTCTCGAAGTAGGCATGGCCAAACAGGGAATCGACAAATGCCGAGTCAGGAGAGTACTGATCGACACAGGAGCCACCAAAAACATCCTGTATCACAAGTGTTTTAAAGAGATGGGGATGATTGACAGTCACTTGAAACCCAGCAATACGGTCCTTGAAGGCTTCACCGCTCATAAGATCAACGTCAAGGGAACTGTCAAGATTAAAGTTACTCTTGGCTCCGGCACCTGCACACGTGAAGAAGAGATCAAGTTCTACGTGGTGGACATCGACTCCACCTACAACGCCATTCTCGGGACTCCAGCGCACGCCACCTTCGAACTCGTCATCTCCACGTCACATCAGCAAGTCCGATTTGCCACCCGCGGCGGAGTGGGGTACGTCAAAAGCAGCCCCAGGAGACTACTCGCCTACATGGTGAAGTCTCGGCAGCACTCCGAAATTGAGCCACCACCGGCAACGGTCGGGTCAGTCCTAACGACTAAAGAACATGCTGAAGCCACCGCCCTTGCTCAGTCGACCCCCTTACCAGGTACAAACGCTCCCGGAGTAAAGGAGTTCGACGAGGTCGCCATACACCCTGACTATCCCGATCAAAAGGTCCAAATCGGGAGCGAGATGCCGCAGTCGATGAAGGAGGAGATGACCCACTTCCTCTCCACCCACCTCGACAACTTCGCTTGGAGCACACAAGATATGCCAGGGATCTCTCCCGACATCGCTGAACACAGGCTCAACATCGACCCCACGTTCAAACCAGTGAGGCAAAAGCCCAAACAATTCGGAGATGACAAAAATAAGGGAATGCAATCCGAAGTCCAGAAGCTGCTGGACTCGAAATTCATCAGCGAAGTCGAGTACCCTTCGTGGCTCGCTAACATAGTAATGGTCAAAAAAGCCAGCGGGAAGTGGAGAATGTGTGTGGACTACACGAACTTGAACAAAGCTTGTCTGAAAGACTGTTATCCGCTACCTCGCATAGATTCCCTTGTAGACTCCACTTCGGGGTACGAGTTCCTCAGCTTCATGGACGCCTTCTCCGACTATCATCAAATCCGGATGAAGCCAGGGGATCAAATCCACACATCCTTCCGAGCCGCCGGAGCTATCTATTGTTACAACATGATGTCGTTTAGACGGAAGAATGCATGTGCTACCTACCAAAGGATGATGAACAAGATCCTGCGAAGTCATATAGGACGGAATGTCGAAACTTATGTGGATGACATGGTCGTCAAGACCAAACGAGGTCATTCTCACTTAGATGACATGAGCGAAACATTCGCCACACTTTCAGAATACGAACTCAAGCTCAACCTGGCAAAATGCACGTTCGGGGTGAAGTCAGGGAAATTCCTCAGCTTTATGATGTTCGAACGGGGAATCGAAGCTAATCCTCGAAAGATAGAGGCAATACGGAACCTGGCCGAGCCCCGATGTGTTAAAGACATACAACGCCTCAACGGTTGCATAGCTGCTCTGGGAAGGTTCGTGTCGAAGTCCGCTGAAAGGTGCATGCCATTCTTCAAGGCCTTAAAGACTGCCGGAAAGACCTTTCGGTGGGACGAAGAATGCACAAAGGCTTGGCAGGACCTAATGAGCTACCTGGCGGACCCACCATTGCTGAGTGCTCCCACTTCGGGTGAAGTCCTGTACTTGTACCTGTCAGCCGCACAACAAGCCATTGCGGCAGCCTTAATTCGGGAGACGAACGACCAGTAGCTTCCTGTATACTTCGTAAGCCGAGTACTGAGGGATGCCGAAGTACGCTACACGTACATCGAGAAACTAGCTTACACCTTGGTCATCACTACACAGAAACTCTGGGCGTACTTCGAATCCCCCTCCGTAATAATATACACCAACCATCCCCTGAAATAGATCTTTCACAAACTGGATCAATCGGGAAGGATGCTGCGGTGGTCCATCGAAGTATGTGGCTTGGACCTCACCTTCGCACCCCGCGCTGCGATCAAGGCCCAAGCCCTCTCAGATTTCTTGACCGAGTTATCGTTCTCCGAGGCCGCCCCCGACGAAGAAACACTCCCCGCACTCCCGGCTGATGAGGTGTGGATAATGATGGTGGACGGAGTGGTAAACGCAAGTGGAGTCGGAGTAGGGGCCACCGTTGAATCCCCCTCCGGGCAACACAAGGAAGTCCGCTGTGTCCGACTCAACTACCCCCTGTCCAACAACCAAGCGGAGTACGAGGCCTTGGTTATCGGGATGCAATGGGCCTTGGATTCGGGAGTGAGATCGATCGAAGTATTCAGCGACTCCCAAGTTATGATAGGACAGGTCAACAATGAGTTCGCGGTCAACTTTGACAACCTCAAAGTCTATGCAGAAAAGGTATCCCAGCTGGCCGCTCGGTTTCGGTACTTCGCCCTTACCAAAGTTGACCGCAACCACAACGAAGTGGCAGATAAACTGGCAAAAATAGCGACTGATGAAGCTCCCAACGACCTCGACGTCCAGATAGTTCAAGTCTCTACTCTAGAACATATCTTGCCGATTCTGACTTCGACACTTGACTCCCCCACATGGATCGACGAACTAAAGAACTTCATATCCTCGGACATCCTACCAGCAGACAAGGCCAAAGCCAGGCAAATCCACCAGCGCGCGGCCCGATACAATATGCTCAATGACATCCTGTACCGACGCTCCTTCTCAAAGCCGCTTCTCCGTTGTGTACCGCCCGACCTCACCCAGACAATTCTGGAGGAATTACATGAGGGAATCTGCGGTGGACACCCTAGATCGAGGCCCTTGGCAAAAAAGGTGATCAATCAGGGTTATTATTGGACGACACTACGAAGGGATGCAGAGAACTACGTGAAACACTGTGATACTTGCCAAAAGTTCAGCAGCGTTCCCCGCTTGCCATCGGTTCCGCAAACCCCTGTACTGGCAGCTTGGCCCTTCGATATGTGGGGAATCGACCTTATGGGCAAGTTCCCCAAAGCCCGTGGACATCATGAATACTTGATCGTGGCAGTCGACTACTTCTCCAAATGGATAGAAGCAAAGCCATTGGCCGCCCCCACAGAGGAAAACACGCTCAACTTCCTCCACGACTTCGTCCTCTGCCGGTACGGAATGCCACGGGCCATCGTGTCCGACCACGGTACTCAGTTCGCCACTAAGTTTACGGCGGAGTGCAACCGCCTAGGGATCAAACACTGGAAGTCATCTGTTGCACACCCGCAAGGAAACAGACAGGCCGAAACAGCCAACAAACTGATCCTTGCCGCACTGAGAAAAGGTCTCGAAGGGAAGTCCAACAAATGGGTTGACGAACTCCCAGCCGCATTATGGGCAGTACGCACTTCGGCTAGGGGCCCCACAGGAGAAACAGCATACGCCCTAGTGTACGGATCAGAGGCAGTCTCACCAGCCGAACTCGCACTCCCATCATACAGAATCTCTACATATGACGAGGAGAGTAATAAACGCCAACGCTGTTTAGACCTGGACTTACTAGAAGATAAACGAATAACTGCCCGCCTAAGAGCAGACAAGTTCAAGTTGGCAACCAAACTCACCCACGACAAAAATTTGGTCAACAGGCCACTAGGAGTCGGGGAATGGGTACTCCGTAAAATAGAGGGAACTGCAAGACATATCATAGCAAACAAACTCACTCCGAACTAGGAAGGCCCATACTTGATCAAAGATGAAGTCCGCCGGGGAACATTCCGCCTCATGGACCAAGAAGGAACAATACTTCCCAGACCCTGGCACGCCAATCACTTGAAGAAATATTTTGTCTGAATTCTCACAAAGATCTCGATGAAGTCAAGACCACGTTCAATAAGTACTCCGCGACGACCAGTTGTGAGTTGGGTCCCTGGCGAAGTCCCCGGAACATTTACATATTTATGGTTAAAGTTTTTCGGAGCCATCACACTTGAGGATCATGATTTCGAAGTTGTTAAAGTTTTTCGGAGTTATTACACTTGAAGCTCATGGTGGTTCCAATTTTATCTTCCGGAGTCAGTACACTTCAGGATTCTCTTTTCAAGTCATTAAAGTCTTTCGGAGTCATTACACTCGAAGACCATGGTGTCAATTTCGTCTTTCGGAGTCATTGCACTTGAAGTTTATGGTTTCAATTTTATCATTACTTGTTATTATAAGTTCAAGAAGTTCAAGTTTTCTTAACTTACTGGACGAAGTGCAAAAATCAGAGTTCGAAGTAAAAAAAATAATAAATAAAAAATAAGGAAAGCGGACTTCATTGATTTTACAAAAATTTACAAAAAAGAAAGGAAAAATTTATACAGTGAGGGGATCTTCGGCCGAAGGGGGAGCCACTTCGTCCGGAACCTCTACAACAATTATAGTCCGATCCCCCACTTCGGGCTCTCTCTCCTCAGGTGTCTCCACAGGGGCCGCAGCAACGTCGACCGAGACAGCATAAGATATCGGAGTTGCATTGGTCCCGACAACTTCGCCCTCCTCAGCCTCACTCTGCGGCTGGAGGCACAACTCGTCCAAGTTTGGATGGACTGGTGCAAGCGGACTCTAGTGTCTTCCCTCCTTCGCATCGCCTTCAGCGATCTCCGCCAGTTCGTTATCATTGAACGGGACAAAGTCGCATCCGCTCCTGAATTCTGGGTTGTCATAGGAGCCCTTAAAAATCCTGCACAGCAACGTCTTGTCAGGGACGAGGTGGTGCAGACAGCGAAGTGCATGGGCGCATCCTCTGTCATAAAACCCACTCGCCAGCTCATACACCTCTGCCTTGCAGTTCTCGGAGTTGCGGAACTAATCCACCACTTGCGTAGTGTGTTCCTCTAACTCCAAGAAAGCCACCATTGACTCCGCTGCTCGCCGCTTCGAGCTCTCCTCCTTCAGCTTCTTGTCGAAGTCGCGAAGCTTGACCTTCACATCCTCATTAGCCCGCTGAAGGATAGACAGGCTAGAGGACTGCCTGTCCTTCTCCGCGACCACCATCTCCACGGTCTCCTCAGCTGAGCGTAGTTTGCCCTCTGCGGCAACCAATGCTGCGTCCTTAGAGGAGAGCTGCTTCTCCAGCTCCTCATGCTTCTTCTCCAGGGCTTCCAGCTCGGCTCGCGAAGTCGAACCCTCGGAAGCATGCTTGAAGAGATGGGCAATGAAGGCAGTGACCTGAGAAACAAACGACAAAGGAGTAAGTCAAGAGAAAAACAAAAAAAAAAAATACAAGTACAAATACTTCGGCTTGATGAACTACCTGAGACAGACCAGCCCCGATGTGCCCGAACGTAATCTCCGGACTTATGGGAGACTCCCCGAGCCTCTGAGCCAAGTCGGAGTCCATGGCCCGGTGAAGAACCACCTTCCCGTAGTACCTCCCGGTCCTGCGATCGGACAGAGGAAGGTTCACCAGGGGAGGCGAAGCACGAATAATCTCGCGGGCCAAGGACTACGGCTCCTTTCTTGACTCCGGCGCTTTGAACCCCTCCTGGGTCCAGGAGCAGGACGAAGACCCCGAAGGGTCGGCACCTTGAGCCTCCCTGAGTGCCACTCAGTCAACAGTAGCAGGGGCCACCTCCCTAAATTCCGAGGACTCTGCCAGCCTTTGCCTCTGCGAAGTCCTATGCTTCAACCCCGTTTCCTCCTCTTCACGTCCACGCTTCGCCGGGGGAGGACGAAGGGGCTCCTTCCCTTTCGACCGGGGTGGCGGAGGCGAGTTCATGGTAGGGGAGCGCATTGACGTGTTCGGGCTGCCCACGTCCGCAGACGAAGTCCCCGGCAGAGTGATGGTGGATCGGTCCACAGCCCTGGGCGGGTTCACATCACCACGCCTCTCTGAATCGCGGCGTTCCTCCGCCTAGCGACGTGCCATGAAGTTCAGCCTCATATCTGCCACAATCAAACAAGAGTGGAGTTAGCAAGATAAATAAAATAAAAAAAAGGAAAAACAACAAAGTCAAACGACTCCGACAGCTATTCTACCCTTTGCTACTGGGCAGCCCGCACTCCGGGGATTCAAGCACTCCGGGCATTCATTCTGAAACACCCTGCCAGGGTGCAATTTCCACATTGGGTACTCCGAATTGTCTTCGAGCCCCAGTTCTCTCCGCCGCTAGTCCGCCGCCGGTCCGCCTATCCCACAGGCGTGGCGACTCTCATCAGCGATAAGTTCGCTGGTCAGGAAAACCTTGGATTGAGTTTTGGGACTCTCACCTAACTCACTCCGGACAAAATCTAAGAATCTCCGATCTGAATCGGAGTACTTGGTGTTCCTCTTTACGGGGAGCCAAGGACGAAGTGCCTTACACTTCGGGTAAAATGCGAAGCCCGTTCTGGACTCCACACAAACCCAGTTCTCCCTCCACTTACTTAACTTATTTGGAGGGCGTTCAAAAAGGGTGACTAGACTGGGACGTGGACGGAGTGACAAAGTGAGGTTGTTCATGCGAAGAACGGTGAAGAAAGTTCTCAACAATAACTTAGAAACCTCTACGCCTATTCTCCTACACAGTACAGTAAGGGCGACGAAGTACCTAACTCCGTTTGGATGGACATGGGCGGGCTGACATCTAACTAAGTTCAAAAAATTGCAGAATGCGGGTTCCAAAGGCATACTGAGGCCAGAAAGAAAGTGGTCATAAGGGGTATGTACATAGGAGTTGGACATAGCTCCGCACTCTTGGAGGTGGATTAACCTAAATCTACTCCGATCAATCTCACTGGACAGTAGGGGGAGGTCTTAAGGGCGAAGTCCCCCTCCAACCTGTTTTTGGTTTTTGGGAGCTCTTCGGAGTGGTCGGAGTCCGCATCCTCGCCTTCGAGGACACTGGAGTCATGCAAGTCTTCGGACGATAAGCCCGTGACTGTCACTCCGCCACCTGTGTGCCTAGACGACCTAGGGTCTATGGGGATCGCCTCGAGGATACTCGGGTGATAACTCTAAAATAATAGAGTTATTCACATATGTTTTTCCCTTAATTTGAATCCAATTTCATGATTTGTGCAGATGTTTTTGAGTTAAAATGCACCAAATTGCATAATTCCTTTCTCCATTTTAATTTTGTGGATTAATTGTAAAAATGGCCATTTTAATTATTTAAATTCCTAAATTTCATTATAATAAAATTCCATTACTAACATTTAAATTTGTGCAGGATTTCACATAAAAGGTGATGGAATTTTTGGATCCAATTGCAAAAGGGTAAAAAAGGGAATTTTTGATTAAAATGGGTCAAAAGGAATTGGACAAAATATTGACCAAATTAGAAGGAATTGGGAATTGGTGGATAGTTGATTTCTCTGATTTTTCGTTACTAATGCATAATAAATAAATAAATATATATATATTATATATATATATATATATATCTCTATGTATGCACAAGTTGACAAGTGGGCACACAAAGGACAAAAGAATGAAGGATGGAACGACAGTACCCAAATTCTGGCGGGTTTTCAGGAAGGAGAAATTGTTATACATACATACATATATATAGATATATATATATATATATAGGCACCCAAATTCTGGCGGGTTTGCAGGAAGGAGAAAAGAAGCAGCTGCAATTGTTATATATCCAAATTAATTCCAGCTGGAGATAAAACAAAAAAAAATACATATTGTAGCTGAAATTTCGGGTGGAGCCTTGCAACAATTTCTGGATTTTATTTCAGCTGGTACGATGACTCATCATGTTGAAGGACAGCTGTGGGTTAAAGGAAAATTTTGAAGAGAAATTCGGGGGTTAAAAGAAGAAGAAAAACAGTAGAGAAAAGTTTGGAGAGGAGAGGAGGAGATAGATTGTAAGCACCGTAGCTTTTTATTTGTTTGTGTTTAGTTCTCGGGCAGCTTAGGACTTAGGCAGTAGGTAGTTTGTTTTGAGTTGTTTTTGAGCTTTAGTTAGAGAGGAAAGATACCTAAGAAGGCTGGGCTAAATTGCTGGAATTTCCAGGCTGCTCATGATAGAGGGCAGCAGCACCACGCAGAAGGAATGAAGGGCAGCAGCACGTTGATTAAATTTGATTTGGGCAGTAGGGTGATATCCGACCCAGAGTAATCCTCTCTCCATTTCGTCAATTTGCTACTGTTTTGTAATTGAATGTTCTTCAAATTGCTACTGTTTTGTAATTGAATGTTCTTGGTGATATGAGAATGTTTACATGAGTTCAAGGATTGATTAAAAATGTTTTGGGATAGATATGTTTTCCGTCTTGGGATTGGCTCCGTTGATTGGTGTCACTATGGACCTAGGGACTATTTTTTCCTATTACTTTAATCCTTGTCTTTCATGATTCGTTTCAGCAAAAATTTATATTCATAACCTGAAGGTGCTGTAGCATAGCAAATTATAAACATGTGGAAAAATGTAATGTGGCATAAGATGAATAGAATGCATAAGTTTTGTGTATCGTTTTCCTTGTTGATGCTTGTATGGGGCATGCTTAGTTTATTCATGCAATTACTTAAACATATTAGGAATAACTTGCGGTTACGACTGTCCAAGTTATATATCGAACTAGTATCTGGCTTTCTAACCGGAAGGGGTCTAGTTGACACGTTAATTGCATGACACTTGCTTGGGACGCATGACCGTGCGGTCAATATTGCAGGGGACACGACCAATTTCACTGCCTTGTGTTGTTCTGGGTTCACAGTACTTCGTACTCCATGAGACGATGTTATCGGGGGTTTAGACTAGTAGGCTAAGTAGTTTGGGTAGAACCAAACCGCTGTAGTGTTAATTTGGAAACCGAAAAGCATGCTTAGCATTCTTGGATTCATTACTGGTTTATGTTTGTATTTTTGTCTTGGTTTTTATAGCATTGTATTACCTGTTGTGTTCTGTTGGTAAAATTCCAGTAGGCTGCCCTGTGGTTTTAGTTAGGTTGAATTGCTGCAGCATTTCTGTTGTTGCAGCAGTAGCTTAGCAGTAGATTAACCTTCGAATCTCCACCCATTTATTCATCATTCTTTATTCTTTTAACCAGATGTAAATAATGTTTGCATGCATAATTGGCATACAAAATCTCTGTGGGATCGATAATCTTGTACTTAGGTACATATATTACTTGTTGACCGGTGTATACTTGCACTTGTTAAGATTGCGTTGATTTATTCTATTTTATTATCTTCTCAATTTGTGACACACACACACAACGCAACAAGTTTTTGGCGCCGTTGCCGGGGATTTTGGAGTCAATTGTTTGTAAATATTGTTTGCATTTGGTTACTTTTGTTGTTTTATGTTATACTCATTATTTAGCTTATGAGATTATTGAAATGATGTATGAGGGACGAATAAATATGCATGGGCTGAACTGTTTTTGTGAATTATTTATCTGAATTATTTAAATTTCACCTTGTGTATCATTCATTCCTTAACGTGTCCTATTTTGCATGAGTAAAACGCGCAAGGGCTCTCAAGCTACAGTGCTGCCACTTGATCCAGAGATTGAGAGAACCACCAAGGCGTTGAGGAAAAAGAAACAAACCAAGGACAAGGTAGACATGGCGGAGCAGCGTGTTGTAGAAAATGAACATGTCCATAATCCTGTGGTGTTGGCAGACGATAGGGACCATGCTATTCGACAGTATGCGGTCCCTATGTTTAATGAATTGAATCCAAGCATTGTAAGACTAGAGATTACTGCAGCCCAGTTCGAGCTGAAACTAGTGATGTCTCAAATGGTGCAAATGGGATAGCAGATGAAGTGTTGAAGCTGAAATTGTTCTCATACTCCCTAAGACCTCTACAACAACCACCACCTTCAAACACTTTAGAAAATATGATGAGAGACTTCATGGCAAGAACAGAAACAACTCTCCAAAGACTATCATCTACTGTGTGGAACTTGGAAAGCCAAATGGGGCAGTTAGCCCAAGAGATGAGAAATAGACCACAAGGATCATTTCCGAGTGATATAGAGAATCCAAGGAGAGAAGAAACGAACATTGCAAAGCGATAACACTATGAAGTGGCAGAATACTAGACGAGCTAAAAATGAAGTCTGGAGCAGCTGAGAAGACTAGTGAGTCCAGCCAGAATGCAGAAATTCCAGTAGCTGAATAAAATCAAGGGAGCCAAATGCTGTAGCATCGCAAATGCTGCAGCAAAATAGTATTCCAGAACAGCCGAATGTTGCAGCATCGCAACTGCCGCAGAAAAATACCATTCCAGAACATCGGAGATGCTGCAGCAGTGCAATATTCCAGAGAGTGCTACGTGAAGGACTCTTATCAAAGCCATGAAATTCCATAATGAAGGTGAGGAATGTTTTCGAATCACCACAAGTGATTCTCGGGCAGAAAAAGATGAAGAGCAAGATGAGGATGCAGAGGATGCATTGATGGAGGAAAGTCTACATGATGCTGGCAATATGGAGACCAAAGCACATTCAGCTTGGGTAGAAGCAAATTCTCATGGTTTCAAGTTTTGCGCACAATTTGAATCCTTGGAGTTGTCTTCGCGAGATTTCAATATAACAAAACCTTCAGTTGAAGAACCACCACAGTTGGAATTGAAGCAATTGCCGCAGCATTTGAAGTATGGTTTTCTAGGGGTAGAATCTACACTGCTAGTAATCATTTCAGCACTGCTGAGTGCGAAACAGGAGGAGAATTGCTTGGAGCTTTGCAGCAGCATAAGCGAGCTATGTGCTGGACCATAGCTTACATCAAAGGTATATGACTAACCTTATGCATGCACAAGATAATTTTGGAAGACAATTCCAAAAATTTAATAGAGGGGCTGAAATGATTATATCCAATTACGAAGGAAGTGGTAAAGGAACAAAATTATCAAGTGGCTAGATTTTGGCATTATTTATCCTATATCTAACAGCGCTGGGGATGGAGAATTTGCATGGATTACAAGAAGATAAACAAAGCCACAAGAAACGACCACTTCCCACTGCCTTTCATTGGAAGAAGTGTCACTTCATGGTTAAAGAAGACATTGTGCAAAACTCTTCACCTATAATACTTGTCGATGCTAAGTAGTTAACTGAGCACAATCTATAAGTGAACACTTTCATCTATTATTTTTTGCATTTCTTTTTATTTTTGTTTTTCTTATTTCTACTTGTTTGTTTTTTTTTCAGCATTCGATTTCTTTTCCTTATTTTGTTTTAATTATTGTTTTTTTATTTTCAGGTGCTTCAATGCAGAATTAATGGTTGTTTACTCCTAAGTTTCTTTCAGAATTTTCAGAATTGGTTTTGAGACTTCAATTTCATATTACAATGCCGTTCTCTTTCTCTCTTATCGGTACTCTTCTGCTTGTTAATACAGGTATGCCTACGGTCAAAGAGCAAAAGGAGTCAAGACTATTTTATTTAAGAAATGGGACTTACCACTGCCTCTCAACAGAAATGCTGTGACAACAAGCTGCCACACACCGACAAAGCCATTCAAGGCTGCCTTAGTCCAATTTCAATTTCAAAATTCAGGCGGTGTCATTCAACAAGGGACTGCCATGAATTGATTACTTATGCATGCAGCCCTAGTTCCCTTCAATTTCAAAATTTTCAATGGATGGCACACAACTAGAACTTGTTGGGAAACCAAAAAGGTTAGTTTAATTTTTATATTTTATTTGTGGAGAATGTGTGTGAATTGAAAGGACAAAGAGAGAAAGAAGTGGGGAATTATCTAAAGGACACAAATTTCTCTACACACACGGTCTTCTACTTTCCTTCTCTTCAAACTCTATTTTCAGCCTTCAACAAACCAGAAGATTCAAGGTTAGTACTCACTTTTCTACATTTTTATTTCATCTTAGTTTTTATCTTTGTTTTTGAGAAATGATCTATTTTATGGTCATAGAAGGGCATATTTCACGCTTAGGAGTTTGGGTATTCTACTGTTTTATGCTTACACATCTTGAATGCACACTGTTTTGATGGATTGTTAACACTCAAATCTCATGATTAATTGGTGTAACCACACTGTTCTCTCAATATATACCCACTGATTTGGTGTTTAATAGTTGTAAGCACACTGTTTTCTTGCTCTCTGCCTACTGTCAAATTTCAGATTCTATGTTGGTCTGCCTACTTTCAAATTTTAGATTTTATGTTGGTCTGCCTACTGTCAAATTTCAGATTCTATGTTGGTCTGCCTACTGTCAAATTTCAGATTCTATGTTGGTCTGCTTAATGCTAAATTTCAGATTCTATGTTGGTCTGCCTACTGTCAAATTTCAGATTCTATGTGGGTATGCTTACTGCTAGATTTCAGATTTTGTGTTAGCATGCTTACTTCCAGTTGTTGAATGGGTGTGTACATATTAAAATCACACTGTTTTCCTGATATCTGCTGCTGCCAAGTTTCAAATCGCATACTTTACACACACTCTTTTCTCACCATGTGCCTACTGCCAACCTCTAATTCTGATGTTAAAATGTTAAAATGACTACAGCCTACTGTGCTCATAAGATATGCCTACTGCCAGTTTCAAATTCTAAATTTAAACTGTTGAACACAAATTGTTATCTATATACATATGCTTACTGCTAGCTTCAGTTTGTGTTTCAATGATTGAAACTGTATGGTTTTCTCTATATCTACTTACTTCCAGTTAGGGTCTTATGTGCATTTGTTGAATACATCATGCTTTCTTATAGATGACAGTAGGCATTCTGCCAAATCTCTTTGCACATCATACTGTTCTCTTGCAGCACTCGAAATGCTGCAACAACATTAATGCTGCAGCAATTCTATTGATGACAGGGTGCATTAGATTGATTCCCTTTATTCTGTTTTATCCATGAAAGCCTATTGACAGCATAATGCTTACTGTTTAACTGCCCAAAGCACACTGACCTAGGCATGACTCTTTGATGCTCTGTGCTTAATTGGTGGATCTATGTGTGAGCTAATGCATGCACTCTTGATGACAAATCCTTATATGTTTGAAAATGTTGAAACACTTAGCTCTAACGTTTGCATGTGTTATAGATGCCTAGGACGGAACAGGTAGCCAGAAAATGCACCAAGGCCAGATTCGCTTCTCTGGACGCTGAGACCAGATTCTAGGAGATCTATCACGACAAGAAGATGCTAGATGACTTGGGTTTTATCTTGACTGGGACACACAATGAAATGACTCTCCCGGCAGAGTTCAGATCATAAGTTGAAACCATGGGCTGGAACAAATTCATTGATCAAAGAGTCGCCACGGACATCTCCATTGTCCGGGAGTTAAATTCATTGAGCGCACTTTGGGCAGCGACGATGACATATAGAGCGACCCTCCCTACACTCCGGGAGTGGTTCTATTTCGCTTCCCTTCACTCTCTTTATATTCTTGAGTGTTGTATTTCACTTTATATATGAATGATGATTGCTGCATTCTTCTTTTGCCTAATGCAATGAGGACATTGCTCCCTTTTAAGTTTGGGGGAGGGTGCCCTCTTGCTTGATGAGGAATGATGAATGCTGTGTATTTTCTTGATGATGTATGCATGTGTTGTCCTTGATGAATTATGAATGAATGAAGATGAATGATGAATGAAAGTTTTTTTTTAGCTGAATGAAGAGTGAATCATTTTAGCAGGATTATGTAAATTTGGGAACATTATTTGTGATGATAATTCATGTTGATATGATTTCATAACTCTTTTATGGTAGTGAGCCTTTAGTACTTAGAATATGTTGATATTAACTAGATTTAAGTGGAAATTTCTACTCCCACCAAAAGTTTTGCACATAGTCTTACTTGGAGATTTCATGTTTATAACAAGAGTTAGCTTTGGTATGAAGGTTCAGAATCTTTAGACTCGTTTGTTATATCTCTTGAGGCGAAATCCTAGTAGATTTGGTAATATAGAAATGATTAAGGCATGTTCTTGAATCGTTTGAGCCTTTCTAGCTTACCCTAATGCATTTTATTTCCTTAGTTAAACCAAGTTGAGCCTAAGCCTAATTTCTTGACACCCTTATTTAATAGCCACTTATCCTAAATGTTTTGCATATATCCATTCTTTGTTTTCCCTAAACTTGACCTTAGTCTGCTATTGACACTGCTGAATATAAGTTTGGGGGTATGAGGAGATTGTTGCATTACAGAGAATAGAAAATGTTGGAGAATTGCTGCAGCATTGGTGTTGCTGCAGCAGTATCATTTTTTTTACTGGACTGGTGGTAGTTATTTGTTTTATGAAATTATGTTATGAATGCTCTATGTATTGAGGATATGTGTTTTTGAAAAAAAAAGGTGTGAAGGAATGCTGCAGCATTCCTGTTGCCGCAGCATTGGTAATGCTGCAGCATTTCCTTTGCTGCAGCATTTTGCCTCAGTGAAAAAAAAGAGAAATAAAAAGAGCAAAAGGAAATACATATTATGCTTCTTTGTGGTCAAATGCTATATATTAATTGTGGTTAAATGTTGCACTTATTACTGAAGTAGGGTGTAAATATTTATGCTCCTTGTGTTGTGAAAAAAAAATGATGAGAAAAATGATGGCATTGGGTTGAAGTTCATGGCAGACTAGGACTAAGTTTTGAGCCTACTTTTTATCTATATTTTTCCCACCTTAGCCTTAGCCTACATTACAACCAAATTAAGACCTCTTTGATCTTTATTGCTGAATTTGCTACATTAGTGGACAGTGGTGTAATAGATTGAGTCTGAAGATGCAAAATGAATCTTAGGATTACCATATGTTGACTTATGAATGAGAGATTGAAAAGGAAAGACTATTCACACACACACGGGAGGAGATCTTTGAGCTTGATTTAGTTAATGTTCTGATATTTGAGGAACTTGGGTCATGAACATATTAGAGTTTTGTTTCACATCTTTGATCTGAAAATATGAACCCAAATTTTCCTATGATTGCTGGATAATTCTGGACATGAGTTGTTGTATTTTTGATTGAGTTTTATTGATCTATCTTATCTGTTGCAACATTGCTCGGGACCAGCAATGAGCTAAGTTTGGGGGTGTGATAACTCACATATGTTTTGGCCTTAATTTGAATCCAATTTCATGATTTGTGCAGATGTTTTTGAGTTAAAATGCACCAAATTGCATAATTCCTTTCTCCATTTTAATTTTGTGGATTAATTGTAAAAATGGCCATTTTAATTATTTAAATTCCTAAATTTCATTATAATAAAATTCCATTACTAACATTTAAATTTGTGCAGGATTTCACATAAAAGGTGATGGAATTTTTGGATCCAATTGCAAAAGGGTAAAAAATGGAATTTTTGATTAAAATGGGTCAAAAGGAATTGGACAAAATATTGACCAAATTAGAAGGAATTGGGAATTGGTGGATAGTTGATTTCTCTGATTTTTCATTACTAATGTATAATGTATATATATATATATATATATATATATATATGTATATCTCTCTATGTATGCGCAAGTTGACAAGTGGGCACACAAAGGACAAAAGAAAAAGGACAAAAGAATGAAGGATGGAACGCAGTACCCAAATTCTGGCGGGTTTTCAGGAAGGAGAAATTGTTATACATAATATATATAATATATATATATATATATATATATAGGCACCCAAATTCTGGCGGGTTTGCAGGAAGGAGAAAAGAAGCAGCTGCAATTGTTATATATCCAAATTAATTCCAATTGGAGATAAAACAAAAAAAATACATATTGTAGCTGAAATTTCGGGTGGAGCCTTGCAACAATATCTGGATTTTATTTCAGCTGGTACGATGATTCATCAGGTTGAAGGACAGCTGTGGGTTAAAGGAAAATTTTGAAGAGAAATTCGGGGGTTAAAAGAAGAAGAAAAACAGTAGAGAAAAGTTTGGAGAGGAGAGGAGGAGATAGATTGTAAGCACCGTAGCTTTTTATTTGTTTGTGTTTAGTTCTCGGGCAGCTTAGGACCATGGCAGTAGGTAGTTTGTTTTGAGTTATTTTTGAGCTTTAGTTAGAGAGGAAAGATACCTAAGAAGGCTGGGCTACATTGCTGGAATTTCTGGGCTGCTCATGATAGAGGGCAGCAGCACCACGCAGAGGGAACGAAGGGCAGCAGCACGTTGATTAAATTTGATTTGGGCAGTAGGGTGATATCCGACCCAGAGTAATCCTCTCTCCATTTCGTCAATTTGCTACTATTTTGTAATTGAATGTTCTTCAAATTGCTACTGTTTTGTAATTGAATGTTCTTGGTGATATGAGAATGTTTACATGAGTTCAAAGATTGATTAAAAATGTTTTGGGATAGATATGTTTTCAGTCTTGGGATTGGCTCCGTTGATTGGTGTCACTATGGACCTAGGGACTGTTTTTTCCTATTACTTTAATCCTTGTCTTTCATGATTCGTTTCAGCAAAAATTTATATTCATAACCTGAAGGTGCTGTAGCCTAGCAAATTATAAACATGTGGAAAAACGTAATGTGGCATAAGATGAATAGAATGCATAGGTTTTGTGTATCGTTTTCCTTGTTGATGCTTGTATGGGGCATGCTTAGTTTATTCATGCAATTACTTAAACGGATTAGGAATAACTTGCGGTTACGACTGTCCAAGTTATGTATCAAACTAGTATCTGGCTTTCTAACCGGAAGGGGTCTAGTGGACACGTTAATTGCATGACACTTGCTTGGGACGCATGACCGTGCGGTCAATATTGCAGGGGACACGACCAATTTCACTGCCTTGTGTTGTTCTGGGTTCACGGTAATTCGTACTCCATGAGACGATGTTATCGGGGGTTTAGACTAGTAGGCTAAGTAGTTTGGGTAGAACCAAACCGCTGTAGTGTTAATTTGGAAACCGAAAAGCATGCTTAGTATTCTTGGATTCATTACTGGTTTATGTTTGCATTTTTGGCTTGATTTTTACAGCATTGTATTACCTGTTGTGTTCTGTTGGTAAAATTCCAGTAGGCTGCCCTGTGGTTTTAGTTAGATAGAATTGCTGCAGCATTTCTGTTGCTGCAGCAGTAGCTTAGCAGTAGATTAACCTTCGAATCTCCACCCATTTATTCTTTTAACGAGATGTAAATCATGTTTGCATGCATAATTGGCATACAAAATCTCTGTGGGATCGATAATCTTGTACTTAGGTACATATATTATTTGTTGTGTGCGTGTGTCACAAATTGAGAAGATAATAAAATAGAATAAATCAACGCAATCTTAACAAGTGCAAGTATACACCGGTCAACAAGTAATATATGTACCTAAGTACAAGATTATCGATCCCACAGAGATTTTGTATGCCAATTATACGTGCAAACATGACTTACATTTGGTTAAAAGAATAAAGAATGATGAATAAATGGGTGGAGATTCGAAGGTTAATCTACTGCTAAGCTACTGCTGCAGCAACAGAAATGCTGCAGCAACAGTAATGCTGCAGCAATTCTACCTAACTACACTACAGGGCAGCCTACTGGAATTTTACCAAAAGAGTACAACAGGTAATACAATGCTGTAAAGATCAAGCCAAAAATGCAAACATAAACCAATAATGAATCCAAGAATGCTAAGCATGCTTTTCGGTTTCCAAATTAACACTACAGCGGTTTGGTTCTACCCAAACTACTTAGCCTACTAGTCTAAAACCCCCGATAACATCGTCTCATGGAGTACGAAGTACGGTGAACCTAGAACAACACAAGGCAGTGAAATTGGTCGTGTCCCCTGCAATATTGACCGCACGGTCATGCGTCTCAAGCAAGGGCCATGCAATTAACGTGTCAACTAGACCCCTTTCGGTTAGAAAGCCAGATACTAGTTCGATACATAACTTGGACAGTCGTAACCGCAAGTTATTCCTAATCCGTTTAAGTAATTGCATGAATAAACTAAGCATGCCCCATACAAGCATCAACAAGGAAAACGATACACAAAACTTATGCACTCTATTCATCTTATGCCACATTTTGTTTTTCCACATGTTTATAATTTGCTAGGCTACAACACCTTCAGGTTATGAATATCTATTTTGCTGAAACGAATCATGAAAGACAAGGATTAAAGTAATAGGAAAAAAAGTCCCTAGGTCCGTAGTGACACAAGTCAATCCCAAGACAGAAAACATATCAATCCCAAAACACTTTTAATTAATCCTTGAAAACATGTAAACATTCTCATATCATCAATAATATTCAATTACAAAGCAGTGACAATTTGAAAAACATTCGATTACAAAACAAGAAGCAAATTGAAGAAATGGAGAGAGGGTTACTCGGGTCGGAGATCACCCTACTGCCCCAAATCGGATTTAATCAAGCTGCTGCCGCCCTTCGTTTCCTCTGCGTGGTGCTGCTGCCCTCGATCATGAGCAGTCCGAAAATTCCAGCAATGTAGCCCAGCCTTCTTAGGTATCTTTCCTCTCTAACTAAAGCTCAAAAACAACTCAAAACCAACTACCTACTGCCTAAGCCTAAGCCTGAGCTGCCCGAGAACTCAACAAAAACAAAGAAAAGCTACAGTATAATTCTACTCCTCCTCTTCTCCTCTCCAAAAACTTCTCTTTACTGTTTTTCTTCTTCTTTTTAACCTCCGAATTTCTCTTCAAAATTTTCCTTTAACCCACAGCTGTCCTTCAACATGATGAGTCATCGTACCAGCTGAAATAAAATCCAGAAATTGTTGCAAGGCTCCACCCGAAATTTCAGCTACAATATGTATTTTTTTGTTTTATCTCCAGCTGGAATTAATTTGGATATATAACAATTTCAGTTGCTTCTTTTCTCTTTCCTGCAAACCCGCCAGAATTTGGGTGCCTATATATATATATATATATATATGTGTGTGTGTGTGTGTGTGTGTGTGTGTGTGTGTGTGTATAACAATTTCTCCTTCCTGAAAACCTGCCAGAATTTGGGTACTGTCATTCCATCCTTCATTCTTTTGTCCTTTTTCTTTTGTCCTTTGTGTGCCCACTTGTCAACTTGTGCATACATAGATATATATATATATATATATATATTATACATTAGTAACGGAAAATTAGAGAAATCAACCATCCACCAATTCCCAATTCCTTCCAATTTGGTCAATATTTTGTCCAATTCCTTTTGACCCATTTTAATCAAAAATTCCCTTTTTTACCCTTTTGCAATTGGATCAAAAAATTCCATCACCTTTTATGTGAAATCCTGCACAAATTTAAATGTTAGTAATGGAATTTTATTATAATGAAATTTAGGAATTTAAATAATTAAAAGGGTCATTTTTACAATTAATCCACAAAATTAAAATGGAGAAAGGAATTATGCAATTTGGTGCATTTTAACTCAAAAACCTCTGCACAAATCATGAAATTGGATTCAAATTAAGGGCAAAACATATGTGAATAATTCTATTATTTTAGAGTTATCACACCTCCAAACTTAGCTCATTGCTCGTCCCGAGCAATGCTGCAACAGATAAGATAGATCAATAAAACTCAATCGGAAATACAACAACTCATGTCCAGAATCATCCAGCAATCATAGGCAAATTTGGGTTCATATTTTCAGATCAAAGATGTGAAACAAAACTCTAATATGTTCATGACCCAAGTTCCTCAAATATCAGAACATTAACTAAATCAAGCTCAAAGATCTCCTCCCGTGTGTGTGTGAATAGTCTTTCCTTTTCAATCTCTCATTCATAAGTCAACATATGGTAATCATAAGATTCATTTTGCATCTTCAGACTCAATCTATTACACCACTCTCCACTAATGTAGCAAATTTAGCAATAAAGATCAAAGAGGTCTTAATTTGGTTGTAATGTAGGCTAAGGCTAAGGTGGGGAAAATATAGATAAAAAGTAGGCTCAAAACTTAGTCCTAGTCTGTTATAAACCTCAACCCAATGCCATCATTTTTCTCATTCATTTTTTTACAACACAAGGAGCATAAATATTTACACCCTGCTTCAGTAATAAGTGCAGCATTTAACCACAATTAGTATATAGCATTTGACCACAAAGAAGCATAATATGTATTTCCTTTTTGCTCTTTTTATTTCTCTTTTTTTTTTCACTGAGGCAAAATGCTACAGCAACGGAAATGCTGCAGCATTACCAATGCTGCGGCAACAGGAATGCTGCAGCATTCCTTCACACCTTTTTTTTTTGCAAAAACACATATCCTCAATACTTAGAGCATTCATAACATGATTTCATAAAACAAATAACTACCACCGATCCAGTAAAAGATGATACTGCTGCAGCAACACCAATGCTGTAGCAATTCTCCAACATTTTCTATTCTCTGTAATGCAACATTCTCCGCATACCCCCAAACTTATATTCAGCAGTGTTCATAGCAGACTAAGGTCAAGTTTAGGGAAAACAAAGAATGGATATATGCAAAACATTTAGGATAAGTGGCTATTAAATAAGGGTGTCAAGAAATTAGGCTTAGGCTCAACTTGGTTTAACTAAGGAAATAACATGCATTAGGGTAAGCTAGAAAGGCTCAAACGATTCAAGAACATGCCTTAATCATTTCTATATTACCAAATCTACTAGGATTTCGCCTCAAGAGATATAACAAACGAGTCTAAAGATTCCGAACCTTCATATTAAAGCTAACTCTTGTTATAAACATGAAATCTCCAAGTAAGACTATGTGCAAAAATTTTGGTGGGAGCAGATATTTTCACTTAAATCTAGTTAATATCAACATATTCTAAGTACTAAAGGCTCACTTACCATAAAAGAGTTATGAAATCATATCAACATGAATTATCATCACAAATAATGTTCCCAAATTCACATAATCCTGCTAAAATGATTCACTCTTCATTCAGCTCATTCAAAAAAAAACTTTCATTCAACACTCATCATCATTCATTCATAATTCATCAAGGACAACACATTCATTCATCATAAAAAAATACTCAGCATTCATCATAAAAAAATACTCAGCATTCATCATTCCTCATCCAGCAACATCAAAAATACATATCATTTATCATTCCTCATCTAGCAAGAGGGCACCCTCCCCTAAACTGAAGAGGAGCAATGTCCTCATTGCTGTAGCAACAGGGGGAAAACATGACATTGGACTGATCATAAAAAAAAGGAAAACTAGTTCAACATGAAGCACCAGAAATGAACGGAGATAAAAACATAACAGTACAAATAAAGTCAGCATGAAGTAGAGAAAAATATTATAGAAACCACTCCCACAAGATCATGAGAGTTCATCATTCATCGTTGCCGTCATCCTCCATGTTCTAAGGAGTGTTCACGGAAGGGTCCGGATCAATTCTTTGGTTACAAAAACTCTCCCAATTTAGTTTCCGTATGGCTGCTAGGGTAGCCGAGGGCAGTGGGTATGGTTCCTCGCCAGTTAAAATGTACTCCAAATCAGCTAGCAAGACTCGCTCGCTGTACAATTCCTCATATCTTGTTTCAGCATCAAGGGCAGCAAATGTTTCCATAATAACAATCTTTCGTGCAACCTGTTTGATCTTTGGCATCTTTACATTATCCGAACATAACATATATAAATGCAATGTAGGAGCATGTCAAGAGAATGTAACACAACAACATTAGTGGCACATAAGTTCTCAATTCTCGGGTGAGAAGAAAGCAAACACAAATTTACCAACAATTCAGGCGGCATTGTTACTAAGTAAAAACATGAAGACCATTAAGACATGAAATTCATTTTGAATCATAACCATCCTTCTGCCCAACACAATAAACTGAGATACACATCAACTGGAAGATCTGTCATTTCTACAAGCATGCTCACACACAAGAACTCAAGTATAACTAGAACCTTAAATACAGCAAATACAATCCTCTATCCATTGGTAATGCAAAAATTGTACTCCATAAATTCTATACATGCTACTCAAGGAGTGTATACTCACATTAAGATAAGAGAAATGAACCAGAATTTTTTTTTCTTGCAAGTACCATACACCAACTCACATTACCGAGAAGAAATAAAAATGTAGAAAAGTGAGTACTAACCTTGAATCTTCTGGTTTGTTGAAGGCTGAAAATAGAGTTTGAAGAGAAGGAAAGTAGAAGACCGTGTGTGTAGAGAAATTTGTGTCCTTTAGATAACTCCCCACTTCTTTCTCTCCTTGTCTTTTCAATTCAAACACATTCTCCACAAATAAAATATAAAAACTAACCTTTTTGGTTTTCCAACAAGTTCTAGTTGTATGCCACGCATTGAAAATTTTGAAATTGAAAGGAACTAGGGCTGCTTACATAAGTAGTCAATTCATGGCAGTCCCTTGTTGAATTGCACCGCCTGAATTTTGAAATTGAAATTGAACTAAGGCTGCATTGAATGGCTTTGTCGGCAGCCTGTTGTCATAGCATTTCTACCGAGAGGCAGTGGCAAGTCCCATCTTACTTTCCCTCTTTTTTTTCTTTAATAAAACAGCCTTGACTCCTTTTGCTCTTTGACTGTAGGCATACCTGTATTAACAAACAGAAGAGTACCAATAAGAGAGAAAGAAAACATCAGTGCAATATGAAATTGAAGTCTCAAAATTAATTCTGAAAATTCTGAAAGAAACTTAGGAGTAGACAGCCATTAATTCCGAATTGAAGCACCTGAAAATAAAAGAACAACAATTAAAACAAAATAAGGAAAAGAAATCGAATGCTGAAAAAAAAACAAACAAGAAGAAATAAGAAAAACAAAATAAAAAGAAATGCAATAAATAATAGATGAAAGTGTTCACTTATAGATTGTGCTCAGTTAACTACTTAGCATCGACAAGTATTATAGGTGAAGAGTTTTGCACAATGTCTTCTTTAACCATGAAGTGACACTTCTTCCAATGAAAGGCAGTGGAAAGCAGTTGTTTCTTGTGGCTTTGTTTATCTTCTTGTAATCCATGCAAATTCTCCATTCCCAACGCTGTTAGATATAGGATAAATAATGCCAAAATCTAGCCACTTGATAATTTTGTTCCTTTACCACCTCCTTCGTAATTGGATTTAATCATTTCTGCCCTTCTATTAAATTTTTGGAATTGTCTTCCAAAATTATCTTGTGCATGCATAAGGTTAGTCATATACCTTTGATGTAAGCTATGGTCCAACACATAGCTCGCTTATGCTGCTGCAAAGCTCCAAGCAATTCTCCTCCTGTTTCGCACTCAGCAGTGCTGAAATGATTACTGGCAATGTAGATTCTGCCCCTAGAAAACCATACTTCAAATGCTGCAGCAATTGCTTCAATTCCAGCTGTGTTGGTTCTTCAACTGAAGGTTTTGTTATCTTGAAATCTCGAGAAGACAACTCCAAGGATTCAAATTGCGCGCGAAATTTGAACCTTTGGGGGTTTGCTTCTAACCAAGCTGAATGTGCTTCGGTCTCCACATTGCCATCATTATGTAGACTTTCCTCCGTCAATGCATCCTCTGCATCCTCATCTTGCTCTTCATCTTTTTCTGCCCGAGAATCACTTGTGGTGATTCGAAAACACTCCTCACCTTCATCATGGAATTTCATGGCTTTGATAAGAGTCCTTCACATAGCACTCTCTGGAATATTGCATTGCTGCAGCATCTCCGCTGTTCTCGAATGGTATTTTTCTGCGGCAGTTGCGATGATGCGGCATTCGGCTGTTCTGGAATACTGTTTTGCTGCAGCATTTGTGATGCTGCAGCATTTGGCTCCCCTGATTGTTTTTCCAACTACTGGAATTTCTGCATTCTGGCTGGACTCACTGGTCTTCTCAGCTGCTCCAAACTTCATTTTTAGCTCGTCCAGTATTCTGCCACTTCATAGTGTTATCTCTTTGCAATGTTCGTTTCTTCTCTCATTGGATTCTCTATATCACTCAGAAGTGATCCTTGTGGTCTGTTTCTCATCTCTTGGGCTAACTGCCCCATTTGGCTTTCCAAGTTCCACACAGTAGATGATAGTCCTTGGAGAGTTGTTTCTGTTCTTGCCATGAAGTCTCTCATCATATTTTCTAAAGCGTTTGAAGGTGGTTGTTGTTGTAGAGGTCTTAGGGAGTATGAGAATAATTTCAGCTTCAACACTTCATCTGCTATCCCATTTGCAATATTTGAAATATCACTGGTTTCAGCTCGAACTGGGCTGCAGTAATCTCTGGTCTTACAATGCTTGGATTCAATTCATTAAACATAGGGACCGCATACTGTCGAATAGCATGGTCCCTATCGTCTGCCAACACCACAAGATTATAGACAGGTTCATTTTCTACAATACGCTGCTCCGCCATGTCTACCTTGTCCTTGGTTTGTTTCTTTTTCCTCAACGCCTTGGTGGTTCTCTCAATCTTTGGATCAAGTGGCAGCACTGTAGCTGAGAGCCATTGCGCGTTTTACTCATGCAAAATAGCACACGTTAAGGAATTAATGATACACAAGCTGAAATTTGACAAATAATTCAGATCAATAAATTCACAAAAAATAGTTCAGCCCATGCATAATTTATTCGCCCCTCTTACAATCATTTCAATAATCTCATAAGCTCAAGAATGAGTATAACATAAAACAACAAAAATATAACCAAATGCAAACAATATTTACAACCAATTGACACCAAAATCCCCGGCAACGACGCCAAAAACTTGTTGCGTTGTGTGCGTGTGTCACAAATTGAGAAGATAATAAAATAGAATAAATCAACGCAATCTTAACAAGTGCAAGTATACACCGGTCAACAAGTAATATATGTACCTAAGTACAAGATTATCGATCCCACAGAGATTTTGTATGCCAATTATACGTGCAAACATGACTTACATTTGGTTAAAAGAATAAAGAATGATGAATAAATGGGTGGAGATTCGAAGGTTAATCTACTGCTAAGCTACTGCTGCAGCAACAGAAATGCTGCAGCAACAGGAATGCTGCGGCAACAGAAATGCTGCAGCAATTCTACCTAACTACACTACAGGGCAGCCTACTGGAATTTTACCAAAAGAGTACAACATGTAATACAATGCTGTAACAATCAAGCCAAAAATGCAAACATAAACCAATAATGAATCCAAGAATGCTAAGCATGCTTTTCGGTTTCCAAATTAACACTACAGCGGTTTGGTTCTACCCAAACTACTTAGCCTACTAGTCTAAACCCCCGATAACATCGTCTCATGGAGTACGAAGTATCATGAACCTAGAACAACACAAGGCAGTGAAATTGGTCGTGTCCCCTGCAATATTGACCGCACGGTCATGCGTCTCAAGCAAGTGCCATGCAGTTAACGTGTCAACTAGACCCCTTCCGGTTCGAAATCCAGTTACTAGTTCGATACATAACTTGGACAATCGTAACCGCAAATTATTCCTAATCCGTTTAAGTAATTGCATGAATAAACTAAGCATGCCCCATACAAGCATCAACAAGGAAAACGATACACAAAACTTATGCACTCTATTCATCTTATGCCACATTTCGTTTTTCCACATGTTTATAATTTGCTAGGCTACAACACCTTCAGGTTATGAATATCTATTTTGCTTAAACGAATCATGAAAGACAAGGATTAAAGTAATAGGAAAAACAATCCCTAGGTCCATAGTGACACAAGTCAATCCCAAGACGGAAAACATATCAATCCCAAAACACTTTTAATTAATCCTTGAAAACATGTAAACATTCTCATATCATCAATAATATTCAATTACAAAGCAGTGACAAATGAAGAACATTCGATTACAAAACAAGAAGCAAATTGAAGAAATGGAGAGAGGGTTACTCGGGTCGGAGATCACCCTACTGCCCCAAATCGGATTTAATCAAGCTGCTGCCGCCCTTCGTTTCCTCCGCGTGACCGAACTTCCTCTGTTTTGCAGGTTGCCCATATTTTGGGATTCTCAAAGATTTCTAGAGACACATTTACTTCTTTACCCTAAAAACACCCTTACCAATTTTTGACGAATCAATATATATATTGAGAGGTATGAAAGTACCCCCATGCTGACAAAGCAAATGACGCTAAGCATACGGGACCCACCAGGCTCACGTGTCTATCCACTTGGCGTGACACGATCAGGTCCCACTTTGCCATACACCAAACTCCACCATGGACCGCGTGTGCACTTCGCCTCACCTCATACACGAGGTCCCCGCACTTCGGTCACTTCGGTCAAAGGCACTGACCCATCACATTTCTAGAGCCCTCTCTAATGGTCAACGTTTGACTCCATAAAGGATCATATTCAAAGATCCCCCTAACAACTTATTAAAAAGGGGGGATCTCATATCTTTTCCACAAAATCTGGTAACCATCAGATTTCACATAACAAATCACCCAAGCTACCTGACACAAGGGTGGCTAAACCCCTATAAATACCACCCCCGTATAGGTAACGAGAGTAAGGCCAGATCACACAACTCATCTCTGTCCAATTACTAATCTTACAATCAAATCACTGACTTAAGCATCGGAGAGTTTACCGGAGACCTTCCACCATCCGGATAAACTTTACTGTTTTGCAAGCCTAGCATTGCAGGATAACAGTCCTTCCACGACACATAGACAACCAATATACTGGTACTTGGCAGAGAGAGAGCATTAAACGACACGGTTTCTCGATATGTGGCATCAGACCGTTTTTTGACGAATCAATATATATATATAGTAAGTTTATTAAAATATAGTAATAGTTCATACAGAATACTTAATTATAATGACATTTATTTATTTATTTATTTAGTGGGTAAATTATATTTATTTAATTTTACAACTTCTAATACTTTTGTCAATCATCTCCGTGTATGAATTTGAGTCTCTCTAAAATAGTTTTTTTTTTTTATTTATTTATTTATTTTTTTTATTTTTTACAATAATGTATTAATAGTAATGACATAAAGTTTTTAGAATTTTTTTTAAATAAAATTTTACAGATGATTTAATTTAAATTTAAATAAAAAAACTAATTTTAAAAATATAATAATTAGAAATTCTAAATATTTAGAGTTTAGGGATTATATATAATTTTTGTACTTTTTACTTTATAAATATTTTCTACGTTTTATACATAGACTATAAGCGTATTTTTTTTTTGTCCTTTGGTCTAATTTTATTTGCCGTCTATTTTTTAAAAGATATTTTTATTTTTTTTTATGAAGGATATTTCCATCTTTTCATTGAAGATTTAAAAATTTCACCCTCTCTAAAATAGTTTTTTTTACAATAATATATTAATAGTAATAACATAATGTTTTTTGAATTTTTGTTTCAAAAATAAAATTTTACAGATAATTTAATATAAATTTAAATTAAAAAGACTAATCTTTTATAATATAAACTAATTTAAAAAAATAATAATTAGAAATCGAAAATATTTAGATTTTAGGGACTATATATATATATATATATTTTTCCTACTTTTTACTTTATAAATAGTTTTTTAGTTTTATACATTTTGTCCTTTTGTAAAAAAAAATACCCCTAAAAAATAGACGGCAAATGAAATTGGACGGAAATTTTGGATGAAAGGACAAAAAAAATTGATTTTTTTTGTTGGAATGCAACATTGAATAAAAAAAACCTTTTATTATTTAATCCGTTTTATAAATCATATTACTGTTTTGTATGTCTATAATTTTGTAACCTCTCATTACTTCCACTTCATCCATATAACTTTCACTGCCTCCATATAACTTTCACTGCCTCTATTTAACCTCTATGGAATTAAGTTTGTAACATATGTATACATTTATATTTGTATGTATATGTGTATATAGGTTACACATATTTATCCTTATAAATATGATGTAGTTTGTATGTTTTGTGTAGATATAAAAAGATATACAAGAAGAGAAAGAATGTCTTCTTTCATTTGATCTCTATGTTATATTTCTTAGTAATTTATTTTTGTTAGTAATAATTTTATAACACGAAGCTCTACCGGTTTAAGATATTGTTTGAAGATGAATTCAAGAATAAATAGGTATGTTATTTCTTCTAATTTTAATTCTTATTAATCTTGAATTTGTAACTCGTGAAGCTACTAGATGAAATAATTTGTTATGAAAATTAGATTCTGAGAATCATCTAGCTATGATGGGCCCCGAAGATACCATCAATGTAAAATACATAATCATTGAGAAAATTATTTGAAAGAAAAATAATAGCTATGTTGTTTTTCCCAAAAGTTCGAGATTACTAGATAATAATCCGTAAATTCCATGTTAGAGAAGAAAAGAAATTTCTAGACTTGAAAAGTCATCCAACATATTCATTTTCTTAAAGAAAATGTTATTATAACTCGTGATCCCAAAAGAAGTCATATTTGTATTCATGGTAATTGTTGTTGATACAAAAAAAAAAAACAACATATAATTGTAATAAATTTGATTACAATACCAAATATTAATAACTACCAAAAGTTGGATAAATAATATTTCTTGTATATTGTTCATGATCATATATATACATATATAATTGCTAGTGATTATATTGCTATATGGTGATAGTGCCATACTAGTTTGGTGTTAAAACAAATGATTAATTATTCACTAAATTAAGTAAATTTATTTTATTATATATACAATGATAATAGGTACACTATATATGCATGATACATATTTTTAATTACTAATTAAATAATACAAACTTAATATGTATAACATGTATATATTAAATATAGACTAAATGTTATTTAAATTATATTTATATAATATGTGTAATGTATATAACAAATATATACAATATGTATGTATATATATTTGTTTTGCATGTTTTCTGGGTATATATATATATTTGTTTATTGTCAGCATGCCTTCTATGTATATATATTGCGAAACAATCTACTAAATGCAATTCCTAAATTATATATATATATATATATATATATATATATATATATATTATACATATTAAACTGTTTCTTTCTGTGTTATACACTGGATACACACATATATGTATATATGTTTGCTACTCTGTTATATATATATATAATTATATTGTACATAGTTATATATATTGCACACAATTGTTTATATTTTACAGTTTATATATATATATATATATCATTTGCTTATAGTTACTGTTTTATATATATAGTCATACATATATAGTGTTATTTATTGTTATATATATATATATGTTTTGGCATATACATTCTGTAGTTTTATATATATACACACAGTACTACTAATATATATATATATTCAGTAGAATTGGCTACTCATATATATATATATATATATATATATATATATATATATTGTTTTCTGTTTGAAATTGAAGCTTCTTTGTTATTTGGGACTTAATTATAAAATAAATATATATGTTTGATATAGATTTTGAATCCATGAATAATATATTATTCCACAAAACTATTTAAAAAACATGTATATATTTATGTTCGATAAATAGTATTTAACTAAAAGTTTTTTACTGTCATTATTATTATTATTATTATATTATATTTTTTTAAAATTATAATATTTTTTAAATTTTTATTTATTTGAAAAATATGGATAAAGATATATCTCTGGTCGATAGTGCAACTATTCACACTATTCTTAAAAATAAAAAATATTTTTTTGCAAGAAAGATAAATGATGCATATGTTACTACAATTTCAGGTAGTATAAAAATAATTGAAGGTTTCGGAAGAAATATTATAATGTTACCCAATAGAACAAAATTGAATATGTTTTCTTCGGGATTGTACTACACAAGAATAAATGCAATTGACATTCAATAAACTAGAAGTTTATTGATTAAAAAAATCATTATTTGGCATGATTGATTGGGACATCCCGGTTCAAACATTATGTAAAATATTATTGAAAATTCGCATGGACAATTGTTGAAAAACCTGAAGATTTTTCAATCAAAAGAATTTTCTTCTGCTGCTTGTTGTCAAAAAAAATTGATTATTAAGCCATCAAAAACTAAAGTTGAATTTCCAACATTTTTAGAAAGCATTCAAGGTGACATATGTGGACCAATTCACCCATCATGCGAACCATTTCGATATTTTATGGTTCTAATAGACGCATTTAGTAGATGGTTTTATGTTAGCTTACTATCAACTCGCAACCTGGCGTTTGCGAGATTGCTTGATCAGATTATTAAATTACGAGCACAATTTCTAGATTATACAATTAAAACAATAGATTTGGATAATGTTGGTGAGTTCTCATCTCAAACTTTCAATGATTATTGTAAGTCTATTAATATAAGTGTTGAAAATCCTGCAGCTCATGTCCATACACATAATGGGTTAGCTGAATATTTTATTTGAAAGACTTCAATTGATAACTAGACCTATACTTATGAGAACTACATTATCAATTTCGGCATGGGGTCATGCAATTTTGCATGCAACAACACTTGTAAGTGTTAGACCAACAAGTTATCATAAATATTTCTCATTGTAATTGGCTTATGGTCGGAGCCAAATATTTCCTATTTTAAATTTTTTAGACGTGCGGTATATGTTTCTATTGCTCCACCATAACGCACAAAAATGGGTCCTAAAAGAAGATTGAGAATATATGTTGGTTTTGATTCTCCTTCCACAATTTTTCGATTCTCATTTTGATGACTCAATGTTCCCGGGATTAGGGAAAGAAAAAGAAAAATAGCTTGGTAAAAATATTACATGGAATACTTTGTAGCATCTTGATACTCGTACAAATAAGTGTGAACTTGAAGTTCAAAAGATAATACATTTGCAAAGTATAACAAATCAACTGCCAGATGCATTTACCGACCTAAAAAGAGTGACTAAATCACATATACCAGCTGAAAATGCTCTTATATGGATTGATGTCCCAGAAGGACAATCTATAAATGAAATAACAAATCAGTCTATAGCACGCTAGAAGCGTTGTAGACCAATTAGTTCAAAAGATAAAAATTCCAGTAAAAAAAAGGAGCAAATGTTAATAATGAACACGGGTTTAATACTCTAGAAGAGTCAAGAGACATAATAAATAAAATAACTCCAGAAGAAGTTCAGGTACCTAAAGATATTGAAAATATCAGAAAAAATAGATAATAATGAGATCTCAATAAATTATGTCTTAATGGGGAAACGATTGAACCAAGAAGAAATAACTATCGATAGTGTTTTTGTATATAATATAGCATTAGCTATTATAAATGAAAATTATTATAATGAGCCTACATCCATTGACGAATATCGACATAGAAGTGATTGGCTAAAATTAAAAGATGCAATTCAAGCAGAATTAAACTCACTTGCAAAAGGTGAAGTTTTTTTTTACCCATTGCCCGAACACCTGAAGATGTCATACATGTAGGGTACAAATGGGTATTTGTATGGAAAAGAAATGAGAAAATTGAAATTGTGAGATATAAAGCACGTCTTGTTGCACAAGATTTTTCTCAAAGACCGGGATTGACTATGAGGTCACTTGTTCTCCAGTGGTGGATGCAATTACATTTCGTTATCTCCTTAGTCTGGCAGCTAATGATGCGTCTTATGGATGTAGTTATAGCATATTTATATGACTCACTTGATAGTGATATCTATATAAAAATCTCTAAAGGATTTAAAATGACTGAAGCATATAAATCAGATTCTCAAGAATTATATTTAATAAAATTACAAAGATCTTTGTATGGTTTAAAACAGTCGAGACGAGTGTTGTACAATCGTTTTAGTGCATATTTATTGAAAGAAGGTTATCAAAATAACCAAATTTATCTGTGTGTATTTATTAAGAAAGAAAAAATTAGGGTTTGCTATAATTGTTGTATATGTTGATGATTTAAATATTATTGAAACCCCTGAGGAAATTTTAAAAGTAGTAGATTCTTTGAAAAAGGAATTTGAGATAAAAGATCTTGGAAAAATAAAGTTTTGTTTCAACCTACAGATCGAGCATTTAAAAGATGAAACTAGAATTTTTGTTCATCAATCAAATTATATTGAAAAGTTCCTTAAAAGATTCTACATGGACAAGGCACATCCATTGAGGACTCCAATGGTTGTTCGATCACCTGATGTGAAAAAGGACATATCTTAGTGCAATAGGTGCACTAATGTATCTTGCTAATAATACAAGACTTGATATAGCTTTTGCTGTTAATTTATTAGCAAGGTTTAGTTCATGTCCAATTAGAAGGTATTGGAATGGAATTAAACATGTTTTTCAATACCTTCGAGGTACAATTGATACGAGATTATTATATCCCTCTAGTTCTAAACCACAACTTGTTGGTTATACTGATGTTGGTTATTTGTCTGATCCATATAAAGTCAATCTCTGACAGACTATGTTTTTACATGTGGAAAAGCTGTTGTTTTATGGCGTTCTACAAAACAAACATTAGTTGCTCCTTCTTCAAATCATGCAGAAAGTATAGCAATCCATCAAGCAAGTCGTGAATGTGTTTGGTTAAGATTCATGTTTCAACACATCTGAGAGACATGTGGTTTATGTTCAGGCAAAGAAATTCCAACAAAATTTATGAAGATAACACTGCATGTATAGCTCAATTACCAACTTTAACATTTGAAAGACTGGTCCATAATATAAGAATGCATCGGTACAAAGATATTATGTAATGATCAGGGAGAGTGTACGGGGAACAATGCACTCTTTTTCCTTCACTAGAGTTTTTTCCTACTGGATTTTTCTCTAGTAAGGTTTTAATGAGGCATTTTCATTGTACAATGGACATCCAAAATACGAAGTTTTATAAATCATATTATTGTTTTGTATGTCCATAATTTTGTCACCTCTCACTACTTCCACTACCTTCATATAACTTCCACTATCTCCATATAACCTCCATAAAATTAAGTTTGTAACATATGTATACATTTATATTTGTATGTATATGTGTATATAGATTACACATATTTATCCCTATAAATATGGGGTAGTTTGTATGTTTTGTGTAGTTATAAAAAGATATACAAGAAGAGAAAGAATGTCTTGTTTCCTTTGATCTCTATGTGATATTTCTTATTAATTTGTTTTTGTTAGTAATAATTTTATAACAATCCGAACATTAATAATACTTTTTATTTTATTTATTGTTTCCCTTGTTTTTTTTTGTTGGTACGACTATGGTAAGTCATTATGATTATTTTTTAAAAAATTTATATTATGGTTTTTGTACTTTATTTATGTTTTATAATTATTAATTTTATAGCATTTTTTTTATAAAAAAATTTATATTATAGTCATATTAATATACTGGTATCTTTTGAAAAACTAAAAATTTATTTAATATCTATAAATACTAAAACAATTTCTATTTTGCTTGTTATTATGTATAAGTTTAGTTTTCTTTAGAATTGTTTTATACCTTATTAGTTAGTATTAGAATATTTTAAAATAATATAAAGAATAATACAATATTTTTAAAAGTATACAAATATAAAATTATTTAAAAAATGTTTTTTTTTAGAAAAATAATACCATAATAATGTTGGGAATTTTACATAAGTGGACAACAATTATACTACAAAGGAATGAATTTCTATGGCCAGCGGAGAACAAAAAATGATTTCTTTTTCTACTTTAGATGGTAATTCAACCAAATGAAATTAACCATAATGAGAATTTTAAGGGAGAGATTTTGTTTTTCTACCCTGGAGAGAGAAGAAAATAAGAAGAATTGGATGAAATTAGTCAGAGCTATTTATATTTTATCCTAATGTGTTAATTTTTTCTATTGGAGATTCAATAAATAGTTTGTGCCCACTTATTTTTTAAACTCATTTTATTAAATTTCTAAAATTATTTTTTTTTACTATTTTATTTTTTATATAATATATATATATATATATATATTATTTAAAATTGTCTAGTAGATCTCTTTCTTGGATGTGGATGCGGCTGATGTTAGGGCTTGAAGTTTTTTGAATTACAATTTATTTTCTGTACTTTGTGCTTATTTACCAAAAATTGTATTATGCAAGCAAAACCTGATTTATCTGTTAAATTAATAATAAAAGTTATTTAATTTGTTTTATATATTAAATCAAGATTATTATTTTAAATGTAATACAATCAAATTTTAAAAGTTAAAAAGAATAATAATATTGATTTAACTTTTATTATTAATTTAAGGGATTTGTTTTTTTTACAAAACATCTTTATTTTAACCAAATCACTACATACAAGTTAAATTAAATTAATATTTGAATGCTGCTACAATTTAAAGGACAAAAGAAAATAAAAAGACAGAAAAAAATTAAGTTATTTCAAACATTTGTATATGTATTTCTCCAAAAATTTTAATTGAAAACTTATTACCAAATGTATTTTTTATTTCTTACTCTCACGGAAACTCCAATTTTTTATTTATTTTTAAACATGGGCAAACTTTAATGTTTTTAAAAATAAATATAAAATAAACACATGTATTAATTATATTTTTATAAAACAAAATGGATAAATTGACAAATTTTAAACTTGAAATTATATAATTTTGTAATTTTATTTTTATTTAAAATTTTCATGATTATTATGTTAATTTTGTTGACTATAAATTGATAGTAAATTTTATTTTTTATACAAAAAGTAATTATATCAAAATAATAAAAATATCAAAAACACAATATAATAAACAAAAAAAAAAACTAAACTCATAAGCTCAAATGTCTAGTTTCAATATTTATGTGTTTAGTTTTTTTTTTATTGGATTGAATTTTTAATTTTTATTCCTGTAATATAAAATTATATATATATATATATATATATATATATTTAAAAAACAATTGACTCTGATCAAAATTAACAAAAGATAAAAGTTATTAAAATTATAAAAATAAGAATAAAATTATATAAAATTTTAAATAAAGATAAAATCACAAAAATTATATAATTCAAAGAATAAAATTTATCATATAAAATGTAATAAAACGTTTCAATCTTTATTTTGTTTAATGAAAAAATATTATTTTGTTGATATATATATATATAAAGAAAGTAGTCAAAATAAATATGAAAAAAACATAATTTAATTAGTAACAGCTTCATTTGTGACTTTTAACATATTATAAATTTATTTAAAATGAAACTTTTTAATTAAATTTTTAATAACTATTTTTAAATATATATTAATATATATATATATATATATATAATTCTCTCGATGGATTAATTTTTCATCATTTAAAGAATTGATAAAATAAGATTAAAATTATATATATATATATATATAATACAAATACATTGTTGATATAAAGTTTACAGTATATAAAGTTTACAAATGGATAATGTTTTTTTTTTTCCCTTTTTCCTATCAACTTTATATTCGTAGGTATATTGAATCGAGCAAACCTCATAGTTGTTCATGTCCAACGAATAAAACTTATTCTTAGTATAAAATTATAAATAATAATAATAATAAAAATTTGAATGTATTTAACATACCTTTTTACTTTCCACCAGAACACCTTTTACATTTGGTCTCACAATCATGAAAAAATGGATCTTTTATATCACAGTTTTTCAAACAATTTGATGCGCATTGTGGTTCTTCATCCTCTATTTGTAAAATATCATTCTCTTTTCCACTCGAACACTTTTTATTACAATTTTCTTCACAATCATGAAAAAATGGATCTTTCATATCACAGTTTTTTAAACAATTTTGTAAGCAAATTGGATCTTTAGCCTCCGCATATGAAAAAATAAAAGGCATAAAAACAATGAAAATAACAGCGACAGCTACACTTACAGGTTTCATTGTCGTAAAATTTATTTTAATCTTAAAAAAATGGAAAATATTTTGTCTAATTGGTATTTGATGTGAAAAAAAGAAACTCTATAACTTGTATATTTATAGCATTAAGTACATAATTATCCCAAAATTAAAGGATAAGAACGATTATACGATGGACATCCACTAATTTAATGAATCTTCGAAATTCATAACAATTATTTTTTTCCTTTTCTTTTAATCACATTCTATTTTCTTTATTTTGATATTAAATAATTTAATGAATCTTCGAAATTCATAACAATTATTTTTTTTCCTTTTCTTTTAATCACATTCTATTTTCTTTATTTTGATATTAAAATAGAAAATGTGATATGTGTCACGTTAGAGATATATATCAGGTGACACGTGTACCTTTCATTAAGTATGTAATTATCTTGAAATTAAAAGATAACGATTATACTATAGGCATCCACTCATCTAATGGATGTTCGAGATTCATAACAATAATTAATATCTTTCCCCTTTTCTTTTAATCACATTCTATTTTCTTTATTTTGACATTAAAAATAAAAAAATCCCTTGCAAGGACTTGAACACTGGTCTTTCCGTGAGAGCCAAATATCAAAAAAAATCTATACTACAAAGAATTTGCTTAAGGTCTTTTCATTGCTTCTAACCTAATTGTTTTATTTTTTAATTTTAAATATAAAATTTGTATTTTCATTTTCTTTAATTTTTTCAAATAATAATAATTCTTTTGCATTTGTATATATATATAGGCGCCAAATGAAGTGCTTTGCTTTAGGTGGGAGGGCCAAATCCCCTATCAGCTCCCAGACAGATAACATTACAAAATAATATATAAATATTAATAATATTTTTTAAACATGATTTATAAAGAAAAAATTATGAGTTTTTTAAACATAATATACAAATTTTTTAAAATCTATGTCAAATTTTGAGTTTTGTAAAGATGAAACTAATTACTTGAAAGTGACCTAAAATTTTTTAAGTTGAAATTATCTTCTTGTCCAGCAGATGAGACTATTTTGAGTGAAGTCAAAATTTATCTACATACAGAATTTAATGGGATAATGCGTTTTTGTTTAGGAGATAATAAAAACACTATTTGCATAAATTCTTATTTTTATTTTTAGACTTTGGAAACTTAATTTTAGCCTCTTTATTTGTTATAGACGGTGTATTTCCCTCCCTCCCATTGTCCTCCCCTTTCCCACTCTTAAAAGTTGATGAATTAAATATATATATATATACATTTTTGAAAGATAATGAAACCAATCATAAATCGATTTAATAATTAGAACAACAAAAACTTTTGTTTTCGAATTTAGGAAGCTCGAGAATATAGTAGGCGGATTATTATAAGTATTAGTGAAAATTTAAAAATTTCTAATAAGGAGTTATCATTTCAATTTTAACTAATTTCTTTACATAATTTATTATAATGGTCTCAACTGCATCCATTGAAATATTAACTGTCTTCAAATTTTCAGTAATACCAACATCTAAAGTTTCAAGAAATCTACATTTACTAACAAATTCATTAAATAAATCCTGTGTCAAAAAATTGCAATATAACCTTAATTCTTTCATAGAATCAATATTCACGTCAATAATATCCACCCGCGATAAATTCTTGTTGAATTTTATACATAAAAGTTTAATTTTTGGTAAAGACTCGATCTTTAATATTTTAAGCGATGACATTCCCATCAAAGCAATATTTTTCAATTCGAGTAATTGAATAAGATAAAGATCTTTCAGTCCACTGCAATTATGAATTCTTAAAGTCTTCAAAGAATGGCAAGAAAATTTCAATCTATTCACTTCCCCATCTTCCATGACTACATCTTCCAAATCTACGGTGGTCAAATACTTCCTTATTGGTTCAGGTATAACTAAATGGGAAGGTAATTTTGGATAATTTTATCGAAAATTTTCAATATCGAAGTAATTATTGTTAACTATACTTAATTATTGCAATCGGGTTATTGCAAGATTATGTATTAACTCTTGCAAATGTAAACTGAAATTCTCATAATGTTTACCATCAGGAATGATCCAATCTATTCTTGTTATATTTAAGTCTTTTTCTTAGCATCCATCGAGGATCATTTATTTAGCCATTTTCATTAACTCTGAATTTTTCTAATAAACTTCATTTATTGAAAACGTATTATCTCGATAGGACAAGTAGAATTTCTCATCAAATATTAAAATAGGAAACGTTTTCCACATAGAATTTCATTTCGTCGATAATACTGAAGGTCTCACAACATCTTTTATTGGGATTTGCAACAAGATTTCGTGCAATAATAATTTTAGTAATTCAGATATTCTATCTTCCCTTTTGTTTCGTGTTCTGCCATTTTTTCTCTGCAAACAAGAAAGAGAGAAGGGAAGATGAAGGAGGGAAAAAGGAGATATTAGGATAATAACAGTTTTTTCTTTATAAATAGGTAAAACAGATGCTCTTTCTATACTTATTTTTGTCCATAAACAAAATTTGAATTGATACATTGCGAATGAGAAACTAAACCCTTTCACTTGGGACAAATATTCGTGAGGAAGCACACTTTAGTTTCAAAATTTTAAAATATGAATCATATATAATGTCTAATTAAAAAATAAAAAATCTAATTTATAAAAATAAACCAATATTTTAAAAATAAATTCAAATATTTAAAATTTTGATTGTTATACAAATTAATAAATTCAAATAATTAATAAAATATAATCTACTTAGACGTTTAAGTATCATCATCATTTTAATTATAAATATAATATAATATATATTTCCTCGAATTTTGTACATACAATATTAATATATATATATATATATATATATATATATATATATATTGAATTTTATGCATAATATTAATATAATATATATATTTTATTTAGTTGTGTCACTCTTTTTTTTCTCTTTCTTCTTTTTCTTTCTTCATTCTCCTTCTTTTTTCTCTTTTCTCCTTCGTTCCTTCTTCTTTCCAATCAACCATGGCTAGCCAATTCGGATCGAATCGGATCCAATTATGGACGAGTCGAACTGAGTTAACATCATATTGATTTTTATCTGTATTTTTATCTCGATAAATTTAAAGATGAATATAACTTAGTCGAGTTACGGAGGATACTTTGAACATGGTAGTATTCCTGCTTTTACACCATGCTTTTGAGTGGCATATTCATTCTCCCACAGGATGTCATTTATTGAAATAGTTATGTGAGTTCAAAATACTATTCTGTGGATTTCTAGGCAATTTAGAGACTGATAGATGTGTATGAGATTTTATATATAAATGCTCGAGAACTCAATAAAATATTTTATTTTATTTTAACTTTAAATAAGTGAGTAGATTAAAAAGAATTATAATATACTTCTTTATTCATTAATATACAAAAATAATATTATATATATATATATATAGTATGTTTATTAAAATATAGTAATAGTTCATACAGAATATTTAATTATAATGACATTTCTTTATTTATTTATTTAGTGGGTAAACATGTTTATTTAATTTTACAACTTCTAATACTTTTGTCAACCATCTCCATTCCGTATGAATTTGAGTCTCTCAAAAAACATTTTTTTTTACAATAATGTATTAATAGTAATGACATAAAGTTTTTAGAATTTTTTTAAAATAAACTTTTACAATGATTTAATATAAATTTAAATAAAAAAAACTAATTTTAAAAATATAATAATTAGAAATTCTAAATATTTAGAGTTTAGGGATTATATATAATTTTTGTACTTTTTACTTTATAAATATTTTCTACGTTTTATACATAGAATATAAGCGTACTTTTTTTTCTGTCCTTTCGTCTAATTTCATTTGTAGTCTATTTTTTAAAAGATATTTTTATTTTTTTTATGAAGGATATTTTCATCTTTTTCATTGAGGATTTAAAAATTTCATCCTCTCTAAAATAGTTTTTTTTACAATAATATATTAATAATAATGACATAAAGTTTTTTAAATTTTTTTTTCAAAAATAAAATTTTACAGATAATTTAATATAAATTTAAATAAAAAAGACTAATCTTTTATAATATAAACTAATTTAAAAAAATAATAATTAGAAATTGAAAATATTTAGATTTTAGGGACTATATATATATATTTTTCCTACTTTTTACTTTATAAATATTTTTTTTAGTTTTATACATTTTGTCCTTTTGTAAAAAAAATACCTCTAAAAAATAGACGGCAAATGAAATTGGACGGAAATTTTGGATGAAAGGACAAAAAAATTGATTTTTTTTTGTTGGAATGCAACATTGAATAAAAAAAACCTTTTATTATTTAATCCGTTTTATAAATCATATTATTGTTTTGTATGTCTATAATTTTGTAACCTCTCATTACTTCCACTTCATCCATATAACTTTCACTGCCTCCATATAACTTCACTGCCTCTATTTAACCTCTATAGAATTAAGTTTGAAACATATGTATACATTTATATTTGTATGTATATGTGTATATAGGTTACACATATTTATCCTTATAAATATGATGTAGTTTGTATGTTTTGTGTAGATATAAAAAGATATACAAGAAGAGAAAGAATGTCTTCTTTCATTTGATCTCTATGTTATATTTCTTAGTAATTTATTTTTGTTAGTAATAATTTTATAACACGAAGCTCTACCGGTTTAAGATATTGTTTGAAGATGAATTCAAGAATAAATAGGTATGTTATTTCTTCTAATTTTAATTCTTATTAATCTTGAATTTGTAACTCGTGAAGCTACTAAATGAAATAATTTGTTATGAAAATTAGATTCTGAGAATCATCTAGCTATGATGGGTCCGGAAGATACCATCAATGTAAAATACATTATCATTGAGAAAATTATTTGAAAGAAAAATTTGACCACCTGAAGATGGTTGTTTTTTCTCAAAAGTTCGAGATTACTAGATGATAATCCGTAAATTCCATGTTAGAGAAGAAAAGAAATTTCTAGACTTGAAAAGTCATCCAACATATTCATTTTCTCAAAGAAAATGATATTATAACTCGTGATCCCAAAAGAAGTCATATTTGTATTCATGGTAATTGTTGTTGATACAAAAAAAAAACAACATATAATTGTAATAAATTTGATTACAATACCAAATATTAATAACTACCAAAAGTTGGATAAATAATATTTCTTGTATATTGTTCATGATCATATATATACATATATAATTGCTAGTGATTATATTGCTATATGGTGATAGTGCCATACTAGTTTGGTGTTAAAACAAATGATTAATTATTCACTAAATTAAGTAAATTTATTTTATTATATATACAATGATAATAGGTACACTATATATGCATGATACATATTTTTAATTACTAATTAAATAATTCAAACTTAATATGTATAACATGTATATATTAAATATAGACTAAATGTTATTTAAATTATATTTATATAATATGTGTATTGTATATAACAAATATATACAATATGTATGTATATATATTTGTTTTGCATGTTTTCTGGGTAATATATATATATATATATATATATATATATATATTGTTTATTGTCAGCATGCCTTCTATGTATATATATTGCGAAACATTCTACTAAATGCAATTCCTAAATTATATATATATATATATATATATTGAAAGAGAATAAAATTTAGCAGCTCGCCACGTCATCAGCCAACAGCCGAAGTGAGAGATTCGAGGTCCATCGAAGTAGGAGTAGCAACATAAGGTCCCGGATGTAAAGTAATGCGAAGCACTCCGATACAGGGTATCGAATTCGAAGTGGGTGAAGACCAAATTACCAACATTCCTTTTGTTAGATTTTGAGTACCCAAGAAGGATGATTAGTCAGCAGGACAAGTGTCAACGTATTAGAATACTCCTTTGACATGTGGCAAGAAGAATGCCCCGAAATCAACACGTGACACAATATCCCAACATTTGGAGGTAAATCATTTTTATCACAGGGGTAGTAAAAGGTAAAAAACCATAATGATAAATAAGAGAAAGAGGAAGAGGAACGGGGGACTTTTGGTCTTTTTCCATCTCCTTCATCTCATATATGCATTTTACATTTCAGAATATATTTCTCCAAATCTAAATTCTGAAAAAACCATCGGAGGGTCATCTTCGGAACCCCCATTGCTTGACTTTCATTTGCAGGTACTCAATCCCGATTTTCGTCATCATCATCATCATCAACTAGGACCAGATTTTTTCCCGATCAGTTTGGTTCCGTTACCGGGAAACGTATCCAATTCCAGACGTCCGTCAGAAGAATTAACATGAACACTCAAAAATCCTTTCAATCAACAACCCATCCGGTGTCGAAGGCTGTTATAGCCCAGCCACCACAGTCAAAGTTAGTACCAGTAGAATCCATGAATGTAGAAAAGATTCAAGAACCAGCGGCACCAGCATCATCCGTGCAAGTAGCAGCTGCCTCGCGGGAAATTCAACGCCTGCAACAAGAAGTTGAGAAGTTGCAGAAACGGCAGGAGTTAATAGATGATTGGGTTCGCCTACAACAAAAGGCTGCTAACTTGGGAGAAATGTTGCCTCCCATGAGTTTACAAACTGCGCCTCCCGTTCCTCAGCTGGTGCATTCTCAAGTAGCCCAAAGTGTAAGGAGAAACCCTCCTGCTCCATCTCATGGGTTTCCTAAAGATCCCCATAACGTAATGAATGTAAATCCGGCCTCATATAAATTAATGGGCGAAACGTCAAGAGCACCCCAGAGGAGTGAAGTCGGAGAATCCAAACACCATGTTCCTGCACAAATGCCACCCAGAGTTGAACGAGTCGCCAACACTCGGAGGGGACCAGAACATCAATTGTCGGTTGTAAAATCGTCACCAAGGTCTGTGATGAAGAAGGTTTCTCGTCAAGCATCAGCAAAGAAAGGAGGTGAAACGGTGCGGAGATCTTTCGAGATGGGACCCTTCGAAGCATGGATCAGGAATGTTCTCCCGGATAGTAACTTAAAGTTCCCTCAATTTGACTTATACAATGGGAGAACAAAACCCCAAGAGCATATATGTAGATATAAGTCGTTAATGAGTTTGGTGTCTATGGACGAAGCCGTATTGTGCAAAGCTTTTCCCAGTACATTAAAGGAGAAAGCATTGACTTGGTTTACTTCTCTGAAAGCAAACAACATAGATTCATGGTGTACATTGGAAAAGAAATTTTTGGATAAATTTAGTACAGCTGGCGACCTCCCCAAGACAAAAGGAGACTTAACCAATGTCAAACAAAAGGACAATGAAACCTTGTTGGAGTATCTAGAAAGATTTAAGAAGATGCATGATGAGATCGAAGGCTTAAGTCAGGATACCGTTATTGCTTGTTTTGAAGGAGGTTTGAGGTCTCACGCCCTCAAAGCGGAGTTTGGACTTCGACGCCCACGAACAATTGGGGAAATGTTTAAGACGGCGAAGCATGTCGCCTTAGCATTCGAACAACCAGATCCGGAGGCTGCCACGCCGAAAGGACTGGTCGACATCGACAAGGGTGGAAAATCCAAATTCATTCCACGACCTGACGCACCCAAAGGAAATTCAAATCGAGGAAGATCTTTCACTCCGGGAGAGAAGTCGAATCCCCGACAGAATTTTAATACCGTGGATCGAAATCGGAGTCCAAAGAACGAAAAACCGTTTGGATTAAATATACCTGTGGAAAACATAGTCGCAGTATTGAAGGAAAAATACGGAGTCAAAAATCCACCTCCTATGAATCCACTTACTGATGGAATGCGCGATCGGAGTAGGTATTGTGACTTCCATCAGAACTACGGTCACAATACTGAATACTGCTACCAACTGAAGAAGATCACCGAGTCGTTGAAACGAAAAGGGCTCTTGGCGGAGTTCATAAAAGATGAGTCACCCCGCGAGCCTCAATCTCTAAAAGGAAAGGAGAAAGTAATTGACGTTATCCTTAATGAAGCTCCGTCGATGGCTCAGTTAAAACGACAAATTCACTTGTTAAAGGAGTCGTATGACATCCCGAAAAGCTTAGAGCGGGAAGATATCATTTCTTTCACGAAGGCAGAGCTAGCCCCCACGAAGGGAAAGAAGTTGAACCCAATAATATTGGATGCATCTATGACTCATCCCAATTTTCAACAATTCCTAATACGCCGAGTCTTAGTGGACTTAGGAGCCTCATCTAATATACTGTATTATCAGTGTTTTCGAGATATGGGGCTCGGTGAAGAAATGTTGAGGCCAACTTCGGCGAGGTTGGAGGGGTTTACTACTCATAAGGTAATAACTAAAGGAATTATGACCTTAACGGTGACTCTCGGCGCTGGGTCAACTGCTCGAACGGAGGAAGTCGAGTTTTATGTTGTGGACGTGCAGTCGGTTTATAATGCGATCCTGGGTACACCCGCACAAGCATCTTTCGACATGGTCATTTCTGTTCCTCACCAGCGGGTCAAATTCCCCACACCAAACGGAGTCGGAGTAGAGATGAGCAACCCAAAAGGGGTGTTGGATTACTTAGTAAAGCACAAGAAAACTCACCCGGAGATCGAACATACTCCGCCACCAGTTGCCATGATTAATGAACTCAGCAGTGCTCCGATGCCAATACAAACTCACGAAGGAGAAGCAAGTTACCCATAACCACAAGAATATGAAGAAGTCATTGTTCATACACTTTTCCCTGAACAAAAGGTCAAAATCGGGCGAAGTCAAACAGAAGAGGACAGAAAGCAATTAAAGGAATTTTTGATTCAACACAAGGACAACTTAGCCTGGCGTACCTCGGATATGCCCGGGATCGATCCGAGTGTGGCCGAACATAGATTGAACGTCGACCCCACGGTAGTGCCAGTGCAACAGAAGAGCCGGAGGTTTAAGGACGAGAGGGAAGCAGCGATAAAGGTAGAAGTGGAGAAACTCATTCAGGCGAAGTTCATTCGAGAAGTAATGTATCCGACCTGGTTAGCTAATGTAGTCATGGTTAAAAAAGCTAACGGTAAATGATGTGTGTGGATTTTACAGACCTGAACCGCGCCTGCCCCAAAGATTGCTATCCACTGCCCAAAATCAGCTGCTTAGTAGATGCAACGTCGGGCTACAAGACATTTAGTTTCTTGGATGCATTTTCGGGCTATCATCAAATAAAGATGGCCGAAGCAGATCAAAGGCACACTTCTTTCCAAGCAGCCGAGAAGATATTCTGCTATAACGTTATGCCCTTCGGGCTAAAAAACGCAAGGGCTACTTATCAGAGAATGGTCGATAAGGTCTTTGAAAATCAAATTGGCCGGAATGTCGAAGTATACGTGGACGATATGGTGATTAAAACCCCCGCAGGAAAATCCCATCTGGAGGATTTGAAGGAAACATTTGACACCTTGGCGAAATACCAACTAAAATTGAATCCGAACAAGTGTACATTTGGGGTACACTCTGGAAAATTTTTGGGTTTTACGATGACCGAACGAGGTATTGAAGTTAATCCTGGAAAAATCGAAGCATTAATGAGAATGGTAGAACCACGATGTGTGAAAGATGTACAAAGGCTAAACGGGTGTATTGTCGCCCTTGGTAGGTTCATTTCGAAGTCCGCCGAGCGATGCTTACCATTTTTTAAGATTTTAAAGCAAAATGCCAAAAATTTCACATGGACAGAGGAGTGCAAAGAACAATGGGCGAAGTTAAAGGAGTACCTCCAAAACCCTCCTCTCCCGAGCTCACCCGAAGTGGGTGAAATTCTATATCTGTATTTATCGGCCTGCAATTTAGCTGTAGCATCTGTCTTACTTCGGGAAGTTGCTCATAAACAACTCCCAGTTTATTATGTAAGCAAGGTTTTAAACGGACCTGAATCCAAGTACCCCAATATAGAAAATTTGGCTTACTCTTTGGTTGTTGCTGCACGCAAATTACGGATTTATTTTGCTTCACACACAACAGTGGTGTATACTAACTCTCCGCTTAAACAAATTTTTCACAAGATGGACCAGGCCGGAAGGATGTTAAAATGGTCCATTGAGTTGTGTGGATACGATATCAAATTCCAACCTCGCACGGTAATCAAAGCTCAAGCTTTGGCAGATTTCATAGCAGAGGCTTCTTTCACCGAAGATGAAGGGTTGGCAGTTGTTCCCTTTGAGTCACAACCTCAACCAACCTTTAAGCATTGGACTATGTATGTTGACGGATCAGTAAATGTGCAAGGCGCCGGAATAGGAATAGTCATGAAGTCTCCGAATCAAGAACAGGAGGAATATAAGAGTATTCGGCTCGATTACCCCGTGTCAAACAATCAAGCCGAGTACGAAGCTTTGATTCGCGGGCTCCTATGGGCCATCGAAGCTGGGATTAAGTCTATATCTGTATATAGTGACTCTCAGGTGGTTGTTCGGCAGATGAACGAAGACTATGCAGTTAATTCCACGAATTTACAGAAATATGTCAAGAAAGCATTAGAATTGAAACGTTTGTTCGATCATTTCCACTTGGATAAAATAGATCGACTACAAAATAAAGATGCAGATCAGTTGTCCCGCGTAGCCTCCAGAGATATCCCGAATCAACTTCTTGTTGAGGTCGAAGTGAGCACTTCACCACCAATTGACTCTGATGACCAGATAATGACAGTCACACCCGGGGAACTCAATTGGATGGAAAAAATCCAGAACTACATTGAACAAAACATACTCCAGGAAGATGATTACGAAGCACAAAAAATTCGGAGACACAGCACCCGGTACATAGTCCATGAAGGAATTCTATACCGTCGGTCCTTTACTAAGCCGTTACTTCGATGTGTTCCCCCGGATATGGTGCAATCAGTGTTAGAAGAAATCCACGAAGGAATTTGTGGAGGTCATCCCGGAGCTAGAGCGTTGGCCACAAGAGTGCTCCATCAAGGATATTATTGGCCATCTCTCCGACAAGATGCGTTGGGCTTTGTCAAAAAGTGCCATACGTGCCAAATCTTTGGAGACGTATCACGCCTTCCCTCAGTACCACAGACCCCAGTATTAACTACATGGCCGTTTGATGTTTGGGGAATGGACCTCATGGGAAGATTCCCGAAGTCACGAAATGGTTTTGAGTACTTAGTAGTGGTTGTTGACTATTTTTCCAAATGGATAGAAGCCCAACCATTGGCCAGCCCCTCTGAAGAGAATGTGATAAAAGTTTTCCATAACTCCATCCTATGCAGATTCGGAGTTCCCCGAGCAGTAGTGACGGATCATGGTACACAGTTTTCTAATAAGTTCACTACTGAATGTGAACGATTCCACATAAGACACTGGCGATCATCGGTAGCACATCCTCAAGGTAATGGACAAGCAGAGGCAGCAAATAAGTTAGTACTTCGAGCTTTAAAGAAGACCCTTGAAGGTACTTCAAAAAGGTGGGTAGATGAGTTGCACGATGTTCTGTGGTCAGTCCGTACTTCGGCTCGGGGGCCAACTGGGGAAACTCCATTTGCACTAGTATATGGGAGTGAAGCCATTGCACCAGCCGAACTGGCACTTCCCACCTACCGAGTCATGACTTACACTAGCAAGGATAATGATCAGAATCGTAAATACGACCTTGACCTCTTAGACGAAAAACGCAAAGCTGCCAGACTTCGCATGGAAGCATACAAGAAAAGAACTAAGCAGTACCATGATAAGAAGGTCATCCATCGACCGCTACATGTTGGAGATTGGGTGCTGCGAAAGATCGAAGGTACGGCAAGGGCACTTCAGGCAGATAAATTAACTCCAAATTAGGAAGGTCCGTACAAAATACATAGTGACATAAAAAAAGGTACTTTTCTTTTGATTGATAAAGAAGGAATTCTACTTCGAAATCCTTGGCATGCAAACCATCTAAAGAAGTATTACGTGTAAGTTAATCACATATGTACTTCGAAGTTCGAGCCTTAAGAATAGAAGATGTAAATTAATTATTTTCCCTTTAGCGAATTAAAGGTAATTATCTGAAGTAATTTTATCCTAAATATCAGCCAAGGCTGTTTACACTCCTAAGTCATGCCAAAGACGTGTTCACAATTAATTTAAAGTTGAACTCCCTTAGGCATTCGTTGGTTCGACGGAGTACATCACTTTCATGTCACACTTTGAAGTAATACTGTAAAGTTGTTCACGTTTAATTTATAGTTGAACATTCTTCAGTATTCGTTAGTTAATTGAAGTGCGAAAATTATATGTTCTTTAGTATTCATTGAATAATCAAAGTTCAAACAAATTTTTACACTTCAAAGTGATGCTTAAAGTTGTTCACGTTTAATTCATAGTTGAACATTCTTTAGTATTCGTTAGTTAATTGAAGTCCGAAAATCATATGCTTCGAAGAAAAGTCCTAAGTTTGTTCACGATTAATTTGTAGTTGAACATTCCTGGACTTTAGTCGGATAATCGAAGTACAATAGTCACGACAAAGATTTCATATATATATAAACCAAAAGAGAAACATGCGATATTACATTTAAGTACCCTCTGCTGGTTCAACAACCGGAGTTGGGTTCACTTCGGTTGGTTGGGTCTCTTCGAGAGGATTCGCTTCGTTCTGGGTCACGGGGGCCTCTGTGGTCGAAGCCTCTATTTTCTCTTTTACCAAATCATCAAAATTTGGTGAAGTTGAAGCAGGAGGATCCCAAGTCAGTCCATTATTCTCATCCATCTCCCTTATCTCCTGCATCTCCTCTTCGGTAAAGGGTACAAAATTACTCCCTTCTCTGAACTGCGGCTCGACCGCAATGCCCAAATACACTTCGGCCATTTTCTGCTTATCGGGGATGAACTGGTGAAAGTTCCGAAACGCATGTGCGCACCCCCGCTCAAAGAAGGTATTACTCTTCCTAAAAACTTCATCTACATATTCCTCCGAGTCACGAAACGTTTGAATAACTCCGGCAGTAAACTCATTGGACTCCAAAAACTTAACCCTTTCTGCCTGACTACTGCACTTCACCTCAGCTTCTTTCAGACTCATACTTCGCTTGCGGAGTTGAGATTTGAGGTCCTCATTAGATTTCTCACACAAGTTCAGCTGGTCAGACTGCTTGTCTTTCTCTTCAATGACCACAGCTAAGTTTTCCTCCGCCAACTTTAACTTGGTCTCATACTCCGCACACTTCGAAGACAAGGCTTTTTCCAACTCCGCACACTTTTTCTCATAACTTATCACTAAAGTCTTCGAGGCATTTGCAGAACAAGCCATTTGGCCTAGATGACTAACCCAGGATGATAACTGAAAAGAATAAAAGAAATTAGTCAGATGATTCTCCCAAGAAGAAAGATAAAGCCTAAGGGAAAAATCATTACCTGTGATACATGCACACCGATGTGACCGACGGTGTCATTAGCGCCAACAGAATCACCCTGAGCAATAGCATAAGTGTCGGAGTCCATAGCTCGAGATAGAACCGCCCCACCAAAACATTTTCCAATCTTAGGATCAGTGAGCTTCAAATTGGTCAGTGGCGGAGTGGCCTTCTGGATTTCTCGAGAAAGATTTTCAAGATCTCTCCCAGACCTCGGCAAAACAAAGTCCTCCCTGGTCCACTCGTTCTCCCGAGCATGCGACCCTTCAGCACTTTTGCTTGTTTCCGGAGTGCGGACTACAAGAGTAGTCGTCTCCTCGGAGCCAGTAATGCCAGCCAGACGAGAGCTCCGGCTCGATTTTCTCCTCTGACCTTCCACTTCGCCTCCTTCATGGGGTCGTTTACCCTTCAATGTTGGAGGAGCAGCCCCTTTATCCTTTCCTTTCTCGGTCCTTTTTGAAGTACCAGGTGCTTTTGTCGAAGCGCTAACAGACGGAGTATTAGTTGTAGCTTCCCCTGATGAAGTTGGCAAGGCAATCAATGTCGTTTTGTCTATTGCCGCTGTCGGGTTCAGAGTAATATTACCTATAGCCTTTCCCCTCCCCGACATCATAGCCAAGCGACGTTTATTGAAGTGCGAAGACATTTCTGTAAGAGGGGAAAAGAGAGTTAAGAAAGTAAGTTCAGAAAAGACAATACAGCAAAAACGAAGTTCAGAATACATCAACCTTTGTCCTTTTTAGGAAGACAATCGAAGTCATTAGGATCCTTACACTTCGTGCATTCACTCGAAAATACCCTATTAGGATGTAACCTCCACATAGGATATTCACCATTATCTTCTAAACCTAATTCTTTTCTACGGGCCTCAGTTGATAAGCCACCAATGCCACAAAAATGCCTACTGTTGTTATTCAACAAATCTCCGATATAAAAAATCTTAGTTTGTTTTTTAGGATCATCTCCTAATTTAGATCGAACGTAATCCAAGAACGTTTTATCCGAGTCCGAGTACTTCGTCTTTTTATACACTTTATCCAAAGGAAGAAGAGCCTTGCGCTTCGGATAAAAGGGAAAACCCACATTGGATTCTATGCAAACCCATCTTTCCCTCCAGAAACTAATTTTGTTGGGCGCGGGTTCGAAAAAAGTTACCGTGTTTGGTCGCGGACGAAGTGAAAGAGTTAGGTTGTTCATGTGAAGTGTGGAAAAGAATGTACGAAGTAGAAGATCAGAAACTTCTACACCTATTCGCCTACACAAAACTACTAGCGAAAAGAAATATCTGATTCCATTTGGATGAATGTGTGCTGGCTGTGAACGAACAGCGTGTAAAAATCACAAAAAGCTGGGTCTAAAGGAAAGCGGAGACCGCAGAGGAAATGTTCAATCGGAATCGGAATGAAATAATCACTCATTGGCGGACAAAAGGGCAAGCGAAACAACTTAAACCTACTTAGATCCAAATCAATAGAAGTAGGAGTCCACTCCCCCTTCTCTTGATTTTCTCTCAAGGCAAAATCCCCGGATAATTGTTTTTCGTTTTGGGAGCCTCACAGAACCCCTCGGAATCCTCATCTTCACTCTCATATAAATTGGTGGGATTAGGTATGTCTTTGGTGGTAAGTCCCGAAGCAGTAACTCCGGAATAGATGGTTTTAGGAATTTTAGGATCCAAAGGAATGGCTACGGGAATGGTTGATACGCGAAAATGTTTTTATGTATGATTTCGGGTGAAATTGAGGGAAAATTGATCTTAATTGTTTGTTAATTACTCAATTTCACGGTTTTTATGATTTTGGAAGTGTCAGGTGAAAAGTAGACGAAAACAGCAAATTTTGGGGCAAAAATGCAATTTTTGGAAATATTGACTCGGTCAAAGGGTCAGGACGGGCGTCCCGACCTAGTCAACAGATCAGGACGGGAGTCCCAATCCGGGACGGGCGTCCCGAACCCCCAGAACCAGTCCCACATCGAATATTTGATGAAAAATCACCCCGGGAAGCTGCTATAAATACCCCAGGCCTCCAGCAGTTGGAATCATTCCTCTCCACTCGATCTGAGTCATTAAGTGGTTTCCTTAAGAATGAAGATCTCTTAGTAAAGGTCGGAAAATTTGTGTTTCCTGTGGACTTTGTTGTTATGGATATGAATGGGGAAGGAGGAGTACCTCTGATCCTAGGTCGACCATTTCTAGCTACCTCAAAAGCATTAATAGACGTCAGTAATGGTCAAATCAAGTTAAGGGTAGGAAATGATGACATCACTTTTGATCTAAATGAGACCTTAGGTATCCCATGCATTTAGATGATACTTGTTTTTGTGTGGATGCCATGGAACACTTGATTGCAATTAACGTGACAGACCTATGCTCAAACTATCAAGTTCTAAGTGAGGACTTCCTAGAATTAGAGGAGCCTGAACTTAGCTCTTCTGAAAATGAAATTACTTCTGATAGTTTCACTGATATAGGTGATGATGAGATGAAGAAAGAATGAACCTCGTTTGAAGATCCACCAGACTTGGAACTGAAGGAACTACCCACTCATCTGTGCTACGAATTCCTAGATGACAACAAGAAACTTCCCATTATTCTTGCAGCTGACCTGACTGCAGAACAAAGGAAGCTGACTGTGGACATGTGCAGAAAGCATAGAAGAGCCTTTGCCTACAAAATTGCAGATATCCCAGGTATTAATCCAAGCTTTTGTTCGCATAAGATTCTTCTAGAAAATGAGTATAAGCCATGTGTGCAACCTCAAAGGAGGTTGAATCCTAATGTGTGTGATGTTGTTAAGAAAGAAGTCATTAAACTGTTAGATGCAGGACTTATCTACCCTATCTCAGATAGTGAGTGGGTAAGCCCGGTGCAGGTAGTACCTAAGAAAGGCGGTATAACAGTTGTTAGGAATGAGCATAATGAACTAATCCCTACAAGAACTGTAACTGGTCATCGTGTATGCATAGACTATAGAAAACTAAATACGGCCACACGAAAAGATCACTTTCCCTTCCTTTTATTGACCAAATGTTAGAAAGATTATCTGGACACATGTTTTATTGCTTTCTTGATGGGTTTTCTGGTTATTTTCAAATTCCTATCTCCCCTGAGGACCAGCATAAAACTACATTCACATGCCCTTTTGGAACATTTGCATATAGAAGGATGCCTTTTGGTTTGTGTAATGCACCTGCTACATTTCAACATGTTAGGAAAATCTATGGAAGTATTTATGGATGACTTTTCTGTTTTTGGTAATTCATTTGAGGTTTGTCTAAAGAACTTGGAGTTAATGTTGAAACGTTGTATAAAATCTAACCTGGTTTTAAATTGGGAAAAATGCCACTTCATGGTAAAAGAGGGAATTGTTTTAGGACATAAGATCTCACACCTAGGTATGGAAGTAGATAAGACAAAAATTGAAGTTATTTCAAAGCTACCTCCTCCCAAAAATGTGAGAGTCGTTAGGAGTTTTTTGGGACACACTGGCTTTTATCGTAGGTTTATAAAAGATTTTTCATTAATAGCCAGGCCGTTGACCAATTTACTCGGAAAAGATGTTCCATTTGTCTTTGATGAGAAATGTCTAAAAGCTTTTAATAGACTTAAGGAACTCTTAACCATTGCACCTATCATGACATCACCCGACTGGAGTTTACCTTTCGAGCTTATGTGTGATGCTAGTGACTATGCAGTAGGAGTAGTTTTAGGACAAAGACATGATAAGAAATTTCATGTAATATATTATGCTAGTAAAACCTTAACTGATGCTCAGGAAAATTACACTACGACAGAAAATGAATTATTAGCAGTAGTATATGCATTTGATAAGTTTCGATCTTATCTAGTCTTGTCTAAAACTATTGTGTATACTGATCATTCGGCACTAAAATACTTGTTCAATAAAACCGAGGCAAAACCAAGATTGATTAGATGAGTTTTATTGCTTCAAGAATTTGACATAGAAATTCGGGATAAGAAAGGGGCATAAAATTTAGCCACAGACCACTTGTCTAGGTTAGAAAATCCGACCCTAGAAGCCATTGATGAGACAATCATATCTGATAGATTTCCGGATGAGAATTTATGTGCATTATTTGCTATTTTCTCACCCCTTGGTTTGCAGATATAGCAAATTACTTGGCAGCCCAGACTCTCCCTAGTGATATCACTGCTCAACAAAGAAGAAAATTCTTTGCTGACCTGAAATATTACTTTTGGGAAGATCCTTTTCTATTTCGAATATGTGCATATCAGATGATCAGAAGGTGTGTATCTCAAGAAGAAGGTTTCCAAATTCTGGAACATTGTCACTGCGGACCAACAGGCGGTCACTTAGTTGCAGCTAATACCGCCCGAAAAGTATTAGAAGCAGGCTTTTACTGGCCTACCATATTCAAAGACGCCGCAGCATTTACAGGATCGTGCGATGCCTGTCAGAAAGCGGGAACCATATCTTCTCGAGACAGTCTACCCCAACAGGCAATTCAAAGTGTAGAAATATTTGACATATGGGGTATAGATTTCATGGGTCCGTTTCCTTCCTCTTTTGGTATGAAGTACATCTTAGTAGCCGTAGAATATTTTTCAAAATGGCCTGAGGCACAGGCCCTACCTACTAATGATGCTAGAACCGTTTGCAAATTCCTTAAGCAGATTTTCGCCAGGTTTGGATGTCCAAAAGCCCTAATCAGTGACCGAGGTACGCACTTCTGCAACTCTCAATTGCAGAAGGTACTCCAGCAGTACGGAATTTAGCATCGCATTTCCACAGCCTACCATCCTCAAACCAACGGGCAGGCTGAGGTAACCAATAGGGGAATAAAGAGAATCCTAGAAAAGACCGTGGGTGTTAACCGTAAGGATTGGGCCAATAAACTGGAGGATGCATTTTGGGCCTTCCGTACAGCATACAAAATCACTACGGGGTTCTCACCCTATCGACTAGTCTACGGAAAAGCATGCCACCTTCCAGTTGAACTTGAACATAGAGCTTACTGGGCAGTGCAAAAATGCAATCTCGACGATAATTTAACTAAGGAACACCGGATTCTACAACTCAACGAATTGGATGAGTGGAGGCTCAAAACCTACGAGAACTCACATCAGTTCAAAATGACAAGTAAACTCCGGTATGACAGACGACTCAGAGCCTAGAAAAATTTTGAACTAGGCGATAAGGTATTGTTGTACAACTCACGTTTCAAATCTTTCCCAGGAAAGCTGCGTAGTTGTTGGTCAGGACCGTTCACAATCAAGGAAGTATCACCTTTCGGAGCATGTGACATCATGGATTCTGACGGCATTATTCAAAAAGTAAATGGACAACGCCTAAAGATTTACAGAGAGCCGTTTGACTCGTCCGAGCAGACTGTGGACTTCACAAACTAAGGGAGTGTCTTTTTCATGTTATTTCTTGTTTTGTTATTTGTATGTTCCTTCTTACCCGTAGTTAGGCGAATAAGTGTGGGGTAAGAATCTTTTCTTTGTGTTTTATTTCTTGTTTTCAAATAAGTGTGGGGTAATTAGATATGCATGAACACTGAGGACAGTGCCAGACTTAAGTGTGGGGTAGCAGTGCACGGTGCACTGTAGCAGTTTGCAAAATTTTTCGCATGCTTTTGCTTGTTTTCCCCGTATTTTCAAACCCTTCCAAATTGTTTTCAAAATTTTTCCGTCTTTCAGACTTCTAAATGTAGTATGCTTGGTTAAACAATTGCTTATGTCTATGATATGTAGGTAGTATGTTATGGTTAGTAGGAGATAATTGATGACTACTGCTGAACTAATTGATTAGGAATAGGGAATTCCTGATAACTGAGCACAACTTTGTCTGGATTAGAGACCTCAGCCAATTGCCTGTTCGAGACTTAACTAGGTAAAATTAGACCAGTTGTGGATATATTGGCAGTTAGAATGACTAGATGAGACTCTGAGCTAAAAGTGAAAAGAAACAAAAGAAAGTTAATCAAATAAGGGTAGTTTGTCAGCGGCCTTCGCTACTCGAGCACCACTCCTTCGGGGAATTTAAAGTCTGATGCCCTAAGGTCGTGTAGATCTGGGAGTCATCGGAGTGGGACTCGCTACATGGGTAGTTGAAGTTGACGTGTTCTAAGCAGACTCAAAATACCCCGAATCTATAAAGAAAATAACTAAATGCTAAAACATTAAAAATCTGATCACCAAAGCTCAGAACTCAAAAAGTTGTCTGCTGTTAATATGTCTAGCGATGGGTCGAAGTGTTATCTGGTAGTAGTTAAGACAATAGTACATTGTGTTGACTATCTGGTCTAGACTAGTACACACACTACACATCAGGAAGACCATGTGACTAAGAAAAAAGTTCAACCTAGTTGTTGATTTGTTTTCTGCCTAATCATAACAAGCTACTAAAAACATCTGAGACCTTGTCATAGCAACCTAACCACTCAGACCTGTGTTAAGACTTGTCTGAAGAATTTTTGGAATAAAAACATGACTAGAAATTCAAGTGACTGCACTACGGTTTAGAATCACTAACTTCAGGTAGACTTTGCTTGAGGACAAGCAAAAAGCTAAGTGTGGGGTTATCTGATACGCGAAAATTGTATCACCTTTTTAGCATGTTTTTATGTATGATTTCGGGTGAAATTGAGGGCAAATTGATCTTAATTGTTTGTTAATTACTCAATTTCACGGTTTTTATGATTTTGGAAGTGTCATGTGAAAAGTAGACGAAAACAGCAAATTTTGGGGCAAAACGCAATTTTTGGAAATGTTGACTCGGTCAAAGGGTCAGGACGGGCGTCCCGACCCAGTCAAACCGCCGGGACGGGCGTCCAGGACTCGGGACGGGCGTCCAGGACTCGGGACGGGCGTCCCGACCTGGTCAACAGATCAGGACGGGCGTCCCAATCCGGGACGAGCGTCCCGAACCCCCAGAACCAGTCCCACATCGAATTTTTGATGAAAAATCACCTCGGGAAGCTGCTATAAATACCCCAGGCCTCTAGTAGTTGAAATCATTCCTCTCCACTCGATCTGAGTCATTAAGTGGTTTCCAGTGTACACTTCTCTAGTACACAACTCACTCAGAGACTCAGATCTCAGTTTTCTTTCTTATTAGTGTTTTGTTTTAGTTTCTGAGAAATAGTCTCAGATCTTAGGCTTACATAGATAGGTTCGTTTCTGGTATTCATAGAATACCCGGGATTTCGTTAGGAGATCCTAAGAGGGCTCTAGGCGTTCAAAAAGTCAGTCCACAGGGCTGGGCTTATGCTGGGTATTAAGGTAAAGCCCAGTTACTAGGCTAAGGAAGCGTCCTCCGAAGGTTCTAGCGAGCAGAGTCAGGGCGAGCAATACGACATATACAGCAGTACGCTCCGTCGGCGAGACTACGTAAAGGGTGATTTCTTTATGGCATCAGTCCCCATGTCCCTCTGTTATATGTTGTTATTGTTTTGTTCTAAATACCTATTATGAATACGAGATTACGATTTTTTATGAGTATTTGTTTTATATGTTGACGTTATTATATTTTTCCGGAAATAGCCACCTGCTTAACATTCACTATGTCTGCATGTCTAATGTGCTCTTTTAAACTAAAGTTAGAGTTATAGACAATTCCTAACCACGTTCTAATCATAACCTGTTTAGTTTAATAGGCATCATTTAGTATTGGTGTCTGCCATGCTAGATAAAATAACCTGCTGAACACCCTGTTTGTTAGAGTAGTTTAGGGTAAGCCGGGCCGAGTCCGATTATGCCGGCGGCTAGGGCAAGCGGTATGATCCCCGAAGTGACATAGGGCTTTCATGGATGCCTTCGTCCCGAACCGTGAGTAGGGCCGTCATTAAGGTAGGGCGGTTTATTAGAAACCTCGGATGCGGTACGCCTTTAGACACAGAACATAGTTGCAATCCAGGCTAAGACATGTCTAAAATATTCGAATTTAGGTCATTCAACGTATAGGAACAGTATAACATAGAATCAGGACTCATCTATAAAACACGTCTAGGATTAATTAGACTTGAACCTAGTGGAGAATGAATCACCCTCTCATCAAAGTATTTGATGAAGATTGCATAACTGGACCATAAGATAGGAGTTAGGATAAAAGGCTAGTTACTACTAAGTCGTTGCCACTACCCTGGGAGTACGATATTTAACTTAATAAAATCGTAGATACTTTCCAACAGACTAGATACACGATAGGTACTTTACCTTAGGTTCTGGCTGATTAAGTGACACCATAGAGACTAAATGTGACAATTAGTCAATCACAGTCCTTAATTATTCATAATCAACATAGGGTAAAATAACACATATTTAGCACGTCAACCGGAATACCATCAATGGTCAAATTGTCAAATGAAACTCTTGACGAAGAAGGAACTGCCGTAGCCACTACTATATCCGAAGTATTACCGGGCATCCTTTTACTACCTACACTCTCTTCACTCGAAGAACTACCACTTTCCCCAGACTTCTCTCCAACTGAAACAGACCGCGAATTATCAGATTCTACCTCGATAACTTCCGGAGTCAAGCTCTCAAAATTCTCAGTAGTTGACATGGTAACCTGAAGATAAGTATTAAATAAAAATTAGTCCAAGTCCTCCAACTCCGATTCAAGCCTAAACCCTACCAAACACATGCCTCCTAAAAACGTTTTCCTAAGGAAATAAGTCATCTCTACCTCTGTTTATCCTCCCCTTTTCCCGTGACCATACCAACAGTATAACCCAAAGACCCGATCTGCTTTGGTTCAAATGTTACAATCAAATACATTCTTCCTAATCTCATTCTCATTTACTCCTTCACAGTTCTACAACAACAAATTCTAAGTAAACCCAACCACAGTTAAAGACAGAAAAATCATTTGATACCTTACCTTATAGAAGGAACAGACGAAGATAGAAATTCCGCAGAAATAAATCGAGTTCTAAGGACAAGAACTGCGAATCAAAAGAAGCACCACTGGAAAGATAGAGCTAACGTCGGGAGATTTACCGAAAGATAACAAATTTCAGAGCAAGTGAAGATATAGTGAGAAGTTTTCGCTCAAAATTTTGTAAAGGGGAAGACGAAAAACCTGAAGGGTTTTTATAGGCGCTGGGCCAAACAAAATCTTTTTTTTTAGGTTTTCCCAACTTTATTTATTATTATTTATTTATATTATTTATTTTGGTAGATTATAATAATAATATTTAAGGAAAAATGCCCCACGAGAATTGGGTTTGTACATTGATTCACGCAAGATTCAAATCAATGGGCTCCAATTCCAAATATGTCACCTCGAGAACCGCAAAGTAATGATGAAGTCTTTTTGTTTCCCACTAAATCCAGACAACAACTGTGAATTTCAAATTCCGAAGGAATTCCAGAAGCCTCTCCCCACTTCGTCACAAACCGAATATAATCATATTAGTATGGAGATTGAGACAATTAAATTAATTTTCTCAATCTCGGGGGCCACTGAAAGAGAATAAAATTTAGCAGCTCGCCACGTCATCAGCCAACAGCCGAAGTGAGAGATTCGAGGTCCGTCGAAGTAGGAGTAGCAACATAAGGTCCCGGATGTAAAGTAATGCGAAGCACTCCGATACAGGGTATAGAATTCGAAGTGGGTGAAGACCAAATTACCAACATTCCTTTTGTTAGATTTTGAGTACCCAGGAAGGATGATTAGTCAGCAGGACAAGTGTCAACGTATTAGAATACTCCTTTGACATGTGGCAAGAAGAATGCCCCGAAATCAACACGTGGCACAATATCCCAACATTTGGAGGTAAATCATTGTTACCACAGGGGCAGTAAAAGGTAAAAAACCATAATGATAAATAAGAGAAAGACGAAGAGGAACGGGGACTTTTGGTCTTTTTCCATCTCCTTCATCTCATATATGCATTTTACATTTCAAAATATATTTCTCCAAATCTAAATTCTGACAAAACCATCGGAGGGTCATCTTCGGAACCCCCGTTGCTTGACTATCATTTGCAGGTACTCAATCCCGATTTTCGTCATCATCATCATCATTAACCAGGACCAGATTTTTTCCCGATCAATATATATATATATATATTATATATATATATATATATATATATATATATTATACATATTAAACTGTTTCTTTCTATGTTATACACTGGATACACACATATATGTATATATGTTTGCTACTCTGTTATATATATATATATATATAATTATATATTGTACATAGTTATATATTGCACACAATTGTTTATATTTTACAGTTTATATATATATATATATATATTCATTTGCTTATAGTTACTGTTTTATATATATAGTCATACATATATATGTGTTTATTTATTTTATATATATGTTTGGCATATACATTCTGTTGTTTTATATATATACACACAGTACTACTATATATATATATATATATATTCAGTAGAATTGGCTACTCATATATATATATATATATATATATATATATATATATATATTGTTTTCTGTTTGAAATTGAAGCTTCTTTTGTTATTTGGGACTTAATTAAAAAATAAATATATATGTTTGATATAGATTTTGAATACATGAATAATATATTATTCCACAAATCTATTTAAAAAACATGTATATATTTATGTTAGATAAATAGTATTTAACTAAATGTTTTTTACTGTCATTATTATTATTATTATATTATATTTTTTTACAACTATAATATTTTTTTAATTTTTATTTATTTGAAAAATATGGATAAAGATATATCTCTGGTCGATAGTGCAACTATTCACACTATTCTTAAAAATAAAAAATATTTTATTGCAAGAAAGATAAATGATGCATATGTTACTACAAACAATTTCAGGTAGTATAAAAATAATTGAAGGTTTCGGAAGAACTATTATAATGTTACCCAATAGAACAAAATTGAATATGTTTTCTTCGGGATTGTACTACACAAGAATAAATGCAATTGACATACAATAAACTAGAAGTTTATTGATTAAAAAAAATCATTATTTGGCATGATTGATTGGGACATCCCGGTTCAAACATTATGTAAAATATTATTGAAAATTCGCATGGAAAATTGTTGAAAAACCTGAAGATTTTTCAATCAAAAGAATTTTCTTCTGCGGCTTGTTCTCAAAGAAAATTGATTATTAAGCCATCAAAAACTAAAGTTGGATTTGAATTTCCAACATTTTTAGAAAGCATTCAAGGTGACATATGTGGACCAATTCACCCATCATGCGAACCATTTCGATATTTTATGGTTCTAATAGACGCATTTAGTAGATAGTCTTATGTTAGATTACTATCAACTCGCAACCTGGCGTTTGTGAGATTGCTTGCTCAGATTATTAAATTACGAGCACAATTTCTAGATTATACAATTAAAACAATAGGTTTGGATAATGTTGGTGAGTTCTCATCTCAAACTTTCAATGATTATTGTAAGTCTATTAATATAAGTGTTGAAAATCCTGCAGCTCATGTCCATACACATAATGGGTTAGCTGAATATTTTATTTAAAAGACTTCAATTGATAGCTAGACTTATACTTATGAGAACTAAATTATCCATTTCAGCATGAGGTCATGCAATTTTGCATGCAACAACACTTGTAAGTGTTAGACCAACAAGTTATCATAAATATTTCCCATTACAATTAGCTTATGGTCGGAGCCAAATATTTCCTATTTTAAATTTTTTTAGACGTGCGGTATATGTTTCTATTGCTCCACCATAACGCACAAAAATGGGTCCTAAAAGAAGATTGAGAATATATGTTGGTTTTGATTCTCCTTCCACAATTTTCCGATTCTCATTTTGATGACTCAATGTTCCTGGGATTAGGGAATGAAAAAGAAAAATAGCTTGGTAAAAATATTACATGGAATACTTTGCAGCATCTTGATACTCGTACAAATAAGTGTGAACTTGAAGTTCAAAAGATAATACATTTGCAAACTATAACAAATCACCTGCCAGATGCATTTACCGACCTAAAGAGAGTGACTAAGTCACATATACCAGCTGAAAATGCTCTTATATGGATTGATGTCCCATAAGGACAATCTATAAATGAAATAGCAAATCAGTCTATAACACGCTAGAAGCGTGGTAGACCAATTAGTTCAAAAGATAAAAATTCCAGTAAAAAAAAGGAGCAAATGTTAATAATGAACACGAGTTTAATACTCTAGAAGAGTCAAGAGATATAATAAATAAAATAACTCCAGAAGAAGTTCAGGTACCTAAAGATATTGAAAATATCAGAAAAAATAGATAATAATGAGATCTCAATAAATTATGTCTTAATGGGGAAACGATTGAACCAAGAAGAAATAACTATCGATAGTGTTTTTTGTATATAATATAGCATTAGCTATTATAAATGAAAATTATTATAATGAGCCTACATCCATTGATGAATATCGACGTGGAAGTGATTGGCTAAAATGAAAAGATGCAATTCAAGCAGAATATAAATGAAAATTATTATAATGAGCCTACATCAATTGATGATTGTCGACATAGAAGTGATTGGCTAAAATGAAAAGATGCAATTCAAGCAGAATTAAACTCACTTGCAAAAGGTGAAATGTTTTTTTACCCATAGCCCAAACACCTGAAGATGTCATACATGTAGGGTACAAATGGGTATTTGTATGGAAAAGAAATGAGAAAATTGAAATTGTGAGATATAAAGCACGTCTTGTTGCACAAGATTTTTCTCAAAGACCGGGATTGACTATGAGGTCACTTGTTCTCCAGTGGTGGATGCAATTACATTTCGTTATCTCCTTAGCCTGGCAGCTAATGATGCGTCTTATGGATGTAGTTATAGCCTATTTATATGACTCACTTGATAGTGATATCTATATAAAAATCTCTAAAGGATTTAAAATGACTGAAGCATATAAATCAGATTCTCAATAATTATATTTAATAAAATTACAAAGATTTTTGTATGGTTTAAAACAGTCGAGACGAGTGTGGTACAATCATTTTAGTGCATATTTATTGAAAGAAGGTTATCAAAATAACCAAATTTATCCGTGTGTATTTATTAAGAAAGAAAAATCAGGGTTTGCTATAATTGTTGTATATGTTGATGATTTAAATATTATTCAAACCCCTGAGGAAATTTTAAAAGTAGTAGATTCTTTGAAAAAAGAATTTGAGATGAAAGATCTTGGAAAAATAAAGTTTTGTTTCAACCTACAGATCGAGCATTTAAAAGTTGAAACTAGAATTTTTGTTCATCAATCAAATTATGTTGAAAAGTTCCTTAAAAGATTCTACATGGACAAGGCACATCCATTGAGGACTCCAATGGTTGTTCGATCACCTGATGTGAAAAAGGACATTTTTCAACCCTGTGAAGATAATGAAGAAGTTCTTGGTCCTGAAGTACCATATCTTAGTGCAATATGTGCACTAATGTATCTTGCTAATAATACAAGACTTGATATAGCTTTTGCTGTTAATTTATTAGCAAGATTTAGTTCATGTCCAATTAGAAGGTATTGGAATGGAATTAAACATGTTTTTCAATACCTTTGAGGTACAATTGATACGAGATTATTATATCAGTCTAGTTCTAAACCACAACTTGTTGGTTATACTGATGTTGGTTATTTGTCTGATCCATATAAAGTCAATCTCTGACAGACTATGTTTTTACATGTGGAAAAGCTGTTGTTTCATGGCGTTCTACAAAGCAAACATTAGTTGCTCCTTCTTCAAATCATGCAGAAAGTATAGCAATCCATCAAGCAAGTCGTGAAAGTGTTTGGTTAAGATTCATGTTTCAACACATCTGAGAGACATGTGGTTTATGTTCAGGCAAAGAAATTCCAACAAAATTTATGAAGATAACATTGCATGTATAGCTCAATTACCAACTTTAACATTTGAAAGACTGTCCATAATATAAGAATGCGTCGCTACAAAGATATTATATAATGATCAGAGAGAGTGTACAGGGAACAATGCACTCTTTTTCATCCACTAGAGTTTTTTCTTACTGGATTTTCTCTAGTAAGGTTTTAATGAGGCATTTTCATTGTACAATGGACATCCAAAAGGCGAAGTTTTATAAATCATATTATTATTTTGTATGTCCATAATTTTGTCACCTCTCACTACTTCCACTACCTTCATATAACTTCTACTATCTCCATATAACCTCCATGAAATTAAGTTTGTAACATATGTATACATTTATATTTGTATGTATATGTGTATATAGATTACACATATTTATCCCTATAAATATGGGGTAGTTTGTATATTTTGTGTAGATATAAAAAGATATACAATAAGAGAAAGAATGTCTTGTTTCCTTTGATCTCTATGTGATATTTCTTAGTAATTTGTTTTTGTTAGTAATAATTTTATAACAATCTGAACATTAATAATACTTTTTATTTTATTTATTGTTTCCCTTGTTGTTTTTTTTGTTGGTACGACTATGGTAAGTCATTGTGATTTTTTTTAAAAAAATTTATATTATGGTTTTTGTACCTTATTTATGTTTTATAATTATTAATTTTTTAGCATTTTTTTTATAAAAACATTTATATTATAGTCATATTAATATACTGGTATCTTTTGAAAAACTAAAAATTTATTTAATATCTATAAATACTAAAAAAAAATCTATTTTGCTTGTTATTATGTATAAGTTTAGTTTTCTTTAGAATTGTTTTATACCTTATTAGTTAGTATTAGAATATTTTAAAATAATATAAAGAATAATACAATATTTTTAAAAGTATACAAATATAAAATTATTTTAAAAAGGTTTTTTTTAGAAAAATAATACCATAATAATGTAAGCGAACGATCAATATTTTACATATGTGGACAACAATTATATTACAAAGGAATGAATTTCTATGGCCAGCGGAGAACAAAAAATGATTTCTTTTTCTACTTTAGATGGTAATTCAACCAAATTCAATTAACCATCATGAGAATTTTAAGAGAGAGATTTTCTTTTTCTACTTTGGAGAGACAAGAAAATAAGAAGAATTGGATGAAATTAGTCAGAGCTATTTATATTTTATCCTAATGTGTTTATTTTTTCTATTGGAGATTCAAGAAAGGGTTTGTGCCCACTTTTTTTTTTAAACTCATTTTATTAAATTCCTAAAATTATTTTTTTACTATTTTATTTTTTATATAATATCTATATATATATATATATATTATATTATTTAAAATTGTCTAGTGGATCTCTTTCTTGGATGTGGATGCGGCTTATGTCAGGGCTTGAAGTTCTTTGAATTACAATTTATTTTCTATATTTTGTGCTTATTTACCAAAAAATTGTATTATGCACGCAAAACCTAATTTGATTTATCTGTTAAATTAATAATAAAAGTTATTTAATTTGTTTTATATATTAAATCAACATTATTATTTTAAATGTAATACAATCAAATTTTAAAAGTTAAAAAGAATAATAATATTGATTTAACTTTTATTATTAATTTAAGGGATATAATTTTTTTATTTTTTATTTACAAAACATCTTTATTTTAACCAAATCACTACATACAAGTTAAATTAAATTAATATTTGAATGCGGCTACAATTTAAAGGACAAAAGAAAAGAAAAAGACAGAAAAAAATTAAGTTATTTCAAACATTTGTATATGTATTTCTGAATAATTGGTGAGTTTGGTCCCAAACAAATTTAGATTTGGCAAGCTTAGTCCCAAAATTTTTTTTTAACTTTTAAGGTCCCAAACTTTTTTTTAGAGAATAATAAGGTCCTTTTTGACGAATTCTGTCAAAATACCTAAATATTTAACGGTTGTTTGTCTTTAGTGAATTAAAGACAAGAATAAAAAAGTCATTATATGTGAAAATAAAGAAAGAAAATAATAATAATAATAAAATATTTAAACTCGGATATAAAAATATCCTCATACTTTTTTTTAAATTTTTATTTTGAAAATATCCTCACATTTAAAATTTTAAAAATAAAAAATCTATCAAAATAGTGAGAATATCAAAAGTTGTAGTCAATCTTCTTCTTCTTCGGCTAATCTTCTTCTTCTTCTCTGACACAAGATTTTTATCTTTTTCTAACATCTTTGAAGAAAGAAAAAAAAGAAATTGAAGAAGATGTCTCTATAGAAAGGAAAAAGAAAAAAAACAAGAAAAAGAAATTTAGGAAATTCAAAGTTTAACCAATGGAAAGAAATAAAGTTACTTTGTTTCAAGAGAAAGAGGACAATAGGAAAATATTGTTACTCGACATCCAACATGTAGGAAAATATTGATGGTGGTTGTTGGGGTAGTCTTGCCATGCTGCTGGAGTTTTTTTCCCCTCTCTAGAAATTTTGTAGATGAAATCAATATATGATATGTATTCTTATGGTGGTTTTATCTTGAATTTTTAGGAAGCAAAGCTTTTTTTTAAGTAGGAAGTTAATTCAGTTATCAATTTAACTTTTGAACTTATGGTTATCTTGAATTTCAGCTTGAGTGAGGATCTATGGGTAAAAAGAGGATGAATCAGAATTTAAACTCAGATTCATATTACAATTCTTCTTCTTTTATTTTTCTTTCTCTTTCTACAAAGACGACGCTCTTATTCTTCTTTATTTTTTTATTTTTTTCTTTCTTTAAAAATGTAAAAACAGGATAAAACTTTTGTAGCAAAGAAAAAAATTGACGAAAGATTTTGATATTCTCTATAGATTTTTTATTTTTTAAATTTTAAATGCGATGGCCTTTTTATTCCTTGTTTAAATATTTTTCTTTATTTTCACATGTAATGACTTTTTTATCCTTGTCTTTAATTAACTAAAGACAAACAACCGTTAAATTTTTAGGGTTTTTAACAGAATCCGTAAAAAATGACCTTATTATTCTCTAAAAAAAAGGTTTGGGACCTTAAAAATTAAAAAAACATATTTTGGGATTAAACTTGCCAAAGCTAAATTTGTTTGGGACCAAACTCACCAATTATTCATGTATTTCTCCAAAAATTTTAATTGAAAACTTATTACCAAATGTATTTTTTTTCTTACTCTCACGGAAACTCCAATTTTTTATTTATTTTTAAACATGGGCAAACTTTTATGTTTTTAAAAATAAATATAAAATAAACACATGTATTAATTATATTTTTATAAAACAAAATGGATAAATTGAAAAATTTTAAACTTTAAATTATATAATTTTGTAATTTTATTTTTATTTAAAATTTTCATGATTATGTTAATTTTGTTGATTATAAATTGAGAGTAAATTTTATTTTTTTATAGAAAAAGTAATTATATCAAAATAACAAAAATATCAAAAACACGATCCAATAAACAAAAAAAATAAATTAAACTCATGGTCAAATGTCTAGTTTCAATATTTATGTGTTTATATTTTTTTTCCTTTTCTTTCTTACGGGATTGAATTTTTGATATTTTATTCTTTTAATATAATTAATTATATATATATATATATATATATAATATATAAATATAAAAGTTAAAATAATTGACTGTGAATAAAATTAACAAAAGATTTTAAATAGAGATAAAATTACAAAAATTCTATAATTCAAAGAATAAAATTTATCATATAAAATTTAATTTGTCGATATATATATATTAAAAAGTGATCAAGAAAAATATGAATGAAAAAAAAATATAATTTAATGATAGTAGTCACATTTATAACTTAATATGTCGTAAGTTATTTAATGAAACTTTTCAGGTTATATTTTGATAACTATTTTAAGAATATATATATATCTATATATATATATATATATATATATATACATAAAATATTATATGTTATTCGTTAATTTTAATATATTGATATAAATTTAACATCCTATAAATAAAGTAAAAATTTGAATAAGTAAAAGGTTATTTCAAATACCAATATATTTCCATTTGTACCATATATATATATATATATATATATATATATAATACAAATACATTGTTGATATAAAGTTTACACTATATTTGTCAAATGGAAAATGTTTTTTTTTTTCCTTTTTCCTATCAACTTTATATTCGTAGGAATCTTGAATTGAGCAAACCTCATATGTTCAAGGTTCAAGGAATAAAACTTATTTTTAGTATAAAATTATAAATAATAAAAACAAAAAATTGAATGTGTGTATATGTTAAGTGTTTAACATACCTTTTTACTTTCCACCGGAACACCTTTTACATTTGGTCTCACAATCATGAAAAAATAGATCTTTTATATTACAGTTTTTCAAACAATTTAATGCGCATTGTGGTTCTTCATCCTCTATTTGTAAAATATTATTCTCTTTTTCACTCGAACACTTTTTATTACAATTTTCTTCACAATAATGAAACAATGGATCTTTCATATCACAGTTTTTAAACAATTTGATACACAATTTGGATCTTTAGCCTCCGTATATGAAAAAATAAAAGGCATCAAAACAATGAAAATAACAACAGCAGCTACGCTTGAAATTTTTATTGTCGTAAAATTTATTTTAATCTTAAAAAAAGGAAAATATTTTGTCTAATTGGTATTTGATGTGAAAAAAAAGAAACTCTATAACTTGTATATTTATAGCATGCATAAAGATCATTTTTGTAATTTTATTTATGCAATTGTTTTGCATCCTACTATTTTTCTCATTTTTTTTCACTCTTTTTTTTCGCATTCACAATAAAAAAGAAGAAAAGAAAAACAAATTCCAATTTTTACTTTGGGATGTTTATTTTACATTTTTAGGTTTTATTAGATCTCAATATTTGGTATATCATTTAATATAATTAATATATATATATTTTAATATAGTTGTACTATTGTTATATATATAATTATATTATTTTTGGTTGTTTTATATTCCCAAAAATCTTATTATTGTTTTATATGTCCATAATTTTGTAACGTTCCACTATTTTCACTATCTCTATATAACCTTCATGGAATTAAATTTGTAACATATGTTGGAGTTGGTAAATATCTCGAGGACACTTCGGGGGCAGAGCCCCCGCCCCCCCTCGGGGGTTCCGCTATCCGGACAGCGCCCCCGAGACACCAACTGGCTTAGGCCCAGTGATATGTAGGGTTTAGACCCAGTGATATGAAGATATGCCCAGTAATGTGTAGATAGGCCCAGTCATATGTAGATAGGGTTTAGACGCCTATATATAGGGATATCATTATAACAAGTTAATAGAACCAAGAAATAATAATTGAGAATTCAGTTTTCATGACGTAGCCCTAATTGGGGTGAACTTGGGTAAATCGTGTGTTCTTTTATTATTATTGTTTTTTGATTTCTTCTATCAAATTCATATTCTACATCGTTAAAATCCTACAACATATGTATACATTTATATTTGTGTGTATATGTGTATATAGATTACACATATTTATCCTTATAAATATGGAATTGTTTGTATGTTTTGAAGAGATATAAAGGATATACAAGAAGAGAAAGAATGACTTCTTTCCTTTGATCTCTATATTATATTTCTTAGTAATTTTCTTGTGTTAGTAATAGTTTTATAACACATTATCAGCACGAAACTCTACCGATTTAAGATATTTTGGAAGGTGAATTCAAGAACAAATAGGTACGTTATTTCTTTTAATGTCAATTCTTATTAATCTTGAATTTGTAACTCTTGAAGTTTTGATATATATATATATATATTCTCTGTATACATTAGATATTGCATACATGTATATTTTATTTTATTGCTTCTCTGGATACATTTATATAATATATATATATATATATATATATTATATTGGATATACATGTTTATGTATAATTATTTTACATAATAAATATAATTTTTAATTGATATGAGGATTTTGAACTTATGAGCTATAATTTTGTTTATTATTTCTTAAGTTATTTATATCTTATTATTTTATTTAATTATAATAACTTTTTTTATTTACTTAAAGAATATGGATGAAGATATATGTCTTGCCTATAGTGTAACTACTCACTATTTTTAAAAATAAAAAATATTTCACTGCAATAAAGATAAATGATGTATATGTTATTATAATTTCGGATAGTACAAAAATAATTGAAGGCTCCGGAAGAGCCATTATAATGTTACCCAATGAAACAAAATTGAATATATTTTATTCAGGATTGTAGTACATAAGAATAACTGCAATTGAAATACATTCAATAAACCAGAAGTTTATTGATTAAAACAAAATCAGTATTTGGCATGACTCATTGGGACATTCCGGTTCAAGCATGATGCGAAATATTATTGAAAATTTGCATGGACAATCATTGAAAAATATAAAGATTTTTCAATCAAAAGAATTTTCTTGTGCTGCTGGTTCTAAAGAAAAATTGATTATTAAGCCCATCACCAACTAAAGTTGGAATTGAATCTCCAATATTTTTAAGAAAGAATTCAGTGTGACATATGTGGACCAATTCACCCTTCATGTGGACCATTTCGATATTTTGTGGTTCTAATAGACGCATCGAGCAGATGGTCTCATGTTAACTTACTATCAACTCGCAACCTGGCGTTTGCGAGATTGATTGTTCAGATTATTAAATTACGAACACAATTTCCAGATTATACAATTAAATCAATACGTATGGATAATGCTGGTGAGTTTTCATCTCAAGCTTTCAATGATTATTGTATGTCTATTGGTATAAGGGTTGAACATCCTCTTGCTTATGTTCATACACAAAATGGGTTAGCTGAATCTTTTATTAAAAGACTTCAATTGATAGCTAGACCTATACTTATGAGAACTAAATTACCATTACTGGAAAAATCAATTTTTGCGACGGTCAAATCAGTTGCAATTCGACTTTTGTGACAGATTTGGCTATCACAATATCTTCATCGCAGATTGCGACGACACACAGAATCCGTCACAAATAGCAACGAATTTGTGACAGTCAAATCCCTCCCTATGTTTGCGACAATTTTGAGATGGCATTTGGGCATCGCTATTTTGCAACAGATTTGCGACGAATTTTGCTGTCGCAATATCTTGGTGGCTGATTGCGACGACACAAAAATTCGTCGCAAATAGCAACGAATTTGTGACGGTCAAATCCGTCGCTATGTTTGCGACAATTGTGTGACGACATTTGGAAGTCGCTATTTTGTAACGGATTTGCGACGAATTTGGCCGTCACAATATCTTCGTCGCTGATTGCGACAACACAAAATTTCGTTTCAAATAGAAAATTATTTTGATTATTTTTTATTTATATATATAATATTTTATTAAATACATAAAATTTTAAATATATAATGTCCAAATAATAAAACATTCTAAAATGTCATTGTAATTATAATAAATATATAATAGTATCCTAATATTAAAAATATTTTAAGTATGATAGTAATAATATGAAATAGTAGATAGTGGGGCTTTAGAAGAGCCCGATCATAATCATCTTGAGCACTAGGAGATGGATTTATCAAGTAAAGTATGATCATTACCTTCATCACTAACATTTGTAGCATGTTGTGCTTGCGTCTCTAGATTCTTGACTTTCTCTTCCAATTCAGCTACTTTGTTTGCAAGCTCCACTACTATTGGTGGAGTAGTTGTAGAATCATTTAATTGAGACCTTAATAGAACAGATTCAGATCCTAAACCAAAAGCTCGACCTTTCTTGAAACCACCACATGCCTCAATAAACAATTGTTTATCATCAGGAATGGCAGAACTCTCGATAGAGTCCAATGATGAAGAAACTTGTGAATAATGCTCTTTAAGTCGATTAACGTCGTTCTGAAATGTATTATCAAAAGATTAAGACGATGTTAGGAAAAAAATAGTAACTATATGCATAAAATAATTGTAAATACTAATCATGATATTAAATAGAGAAGAGAATATTACCATTGCCTTCTTGGAGCGTTCATTGATAAACTCACCCTTCATCGGCCCGGATTGAAATACATGCAAGCGGTGAAACAAGTCGGTATATTCAAAATTTTCTCCATTTTCATGTCGCTGATAAGAAAATTTCATCAAGAACTAGTTTAAGAAATAACTCCAACTATACATGGAGTACCCAATCCAACAAAAATACAATGTGATAAAAAATAACTCCAAGTATACATGGGTATCCAATCCAACAAAAACACAGTGTGATAAAAAATAACTCCAACTACACATGGAGTATCTAATCCAACAAAAAATACAATGTGATAAAAAATAACTTCAACTATGCATGGAGTATCCAATCCAACAAAAACCGAATATAATAAAAAATAATTTCAACTATACTTGGAGTATCCAATCCAACTAAAACATAATTTGATAAAAACTAATATCAACTATACATGAAATATCCCAATCCAACAAAAATACAATGTGATAAAAAATAACTCCAACTATACATGGAGTATCCAATCCAACAAAAACACAATGTGATAAAAAATAACTCCAACTATGCATGGAGTATCTAATCCAACAAAAACACAATGTGATAAAAAATAACTCCAACTATGCATGGAGTATCTAATCTAACAAAAATACAATGTGATAAAAATTAACTCCAACTACACATGGAGTATCTAATCTAACAAAAACACAATGTGATAAAAAATAATTCCAACTATACATGGAGTATAGAACCCAACAAAAACATAATTCCAACTATACTTGGAGTATCTAATGCAACAAAAGCCCAATTCCAACTATACTTGGAGTAACAAATTTAACAAAAATACAATGTGATAAAAATAATTCTAACTATACTTGGAGTATCCAATGCACACAAAGCTTCATTAAAGGAAAACCAAGAAATACACACACACACACACACAGATATATATATATATATATATATATATATATATAGATATACATATAATAAGAATTCCATTAACTAGTTAATGTGTCGTAGTAAATTAGTTACTAACCGCACGTTCTTCATGCTCTGTAAAGGAAATTGATCCACCAGTATGGGTAGGACCAACTAAAGATCTATTTTTCCTTTTTTGCAGTTGAGGAGATTTTCTTGAATTCTACAGTATTCCAATGAGAAAGAAGTTGGTTCCAGTGTTGTGAGTCTATCCATGGAGGACAAGATTTTGCATACTTCGCTTTCATCCTACAAAGATGATTAGATAGCATTCTTCGAGAAATCTTCTCCCAATTCCTTCAAATCAATGCACTATCTTTCTTATCCCATCGAAATGATTTCTACAAAATATATAAAATTATTAGACTTAAAAAATGATACTAATAATAAATAAAGAAGGATACTCGATTAAGTAATTTAAAAAATTAAATGATTTTATAATAGTAAAGCTCCTTATGTTAAAAATGAAGTATAGAAAATTACATAACTTATGCTAAAAGATTGAAACCAAATATCTTTCACATCGTTGGGCACATCAGAAAATGAGGGATATGGTCCTACAAAATTTGACTTGAAAGATTGTGTAATTGTAGCAACACAATTTTTGGACTCTTCAAACCTAATTTCATAGACAAAGAAAGTAGAAACAGAAAAGGAAAGGAAAAAAAATTAATTAATGAACTTACTAATAAAATATGTGCACAACATTTTATATATGAATCAATAAACACTATGAAAATTAATAAACCATACAAAAGTATATCTATAAGTTAAAAAAGTTATAAATACCCAAAACCTCGTGGCCTTATAAGTGGTCGAAGATTTGAAACTTTTGTCAAATTATTAGTTGAATAAACTAATAAGTATGTTGTAGGAGGATGTACATGATCCTGCACACTAGGAGTGAAACGTTCTTGAGGTGCATGTATTATTGGAGCCTGACTACTAGAAGGGGTATGCATATTGTCACTCATTGCTGCAATACAAAGTTAAACATTAATAAAATCAATATAAATAATAAAAAAGCTTTGAATAAAAAAGCCCATCAAATTCAGTATATATATTATTATTGGAATCTCATTGATGAACAACTAAAAATAAGTGAAAACATGCTTTATTGGATCGGTTTCTTCTTTAAACTCTACAAAGTAAAGTCATAATTAAGAAGCTTTTTAGTGTTTAAACCCAAAAAAAGTCTTTTTTACTAAAAAAAAGGATGCATGATCCAAACATGATCCAAAATGTAAATATAAAATTCACATATAAAGTAGTCAAAAACATGCAATGTTGTCTCTGATTCTTATTTTTTAAGCTAATTGTAAAGCTAAAATTTCAATACAAAGCTTAAATCATCATAACAAGAATCTTCATATGGCAAAGAACCTTCATCTGATAAAGAATCTTCATCAACTTCATTAGTTTCAAAATCAGTTGTCCAATCTTCCATTTCTTCGACACCGACTGACAAATTCTCAATTTGATTTTCATCAATATCTACCATTTGAACTTCATTAGATTCATGTGTTAAATCTTCAATTGGGTGCATCTCATTTGTTATCATGATGACATCTTCATCACCTACATCCTCTTGATAAGCAAGTACTTCTACCACATGTCGAGGTTTAGTTTTATATACTGAAAACCAATCACAATGTGATCTTTTACTCCCGGGATAACTTGCATAGTAAACTTGAGTAGCTTGTTGAGCTAATACAAATGGATCATATTTTGGATACCTCCTCTTGTGGTTAATATCAATAAGCTTGTACTGAGGATGAATCCTAACACCTAAATTTGGTGTTGGATCAAACCAATCACATTTGAAAAGGATGATATTTTGGTTGAGATCTCCCATCAATTGAAGTTCAACAATTTCCCTCAAAATTCCATAATAATCAAAAGTGGAAGTAGCATCATCGTTACATACTTTAACACAAACTCTATTGTTTAGTGTTTTCTTTCCTTCTGCATGTTCAGAAGTGTGAAACCTATAACCATTGACAAACATGCCATGAAATGACTTTACTTGTCTTGATGGTCCCCAAGACAAGTTTCGCAAACAAACATTGTTTACTTGATTTTGAGAATCATTTACCTAAAATAAATATATTAAGTTAATAAAGTTAATGAATGAAAGTATTATATCATAAAAAGGATTATTATCTTAAATTTCTATAGAACTTACATATGAACGAAACCAACACGCAAAATCATTTTCCATTCTTATATCGATCTCTTGTTGACTTATAGACGGAGATTGAACTTGTAAATTTGTTGTAAATTTCCTGCATTTGAGAAACATATATATTGAATTCAATATTTTTTACCTTATAGTAAATGTAGTAAACTATATATAGTTTAAGAGTTACATACTTGATATATGGTTGCACCTCTTTGTAATTTAGTATAATGTAATTATTGGCTGCTTTATATTCCTCATCTGTTAGAAACCTTGATTGAATCTTGCCAACTTTCTTACTAGGTATATTACATATTGATAATCCTCCAACATCTTTAGCTTCTAACACACCTTCTTCATTTCGAGCAGTAGAAGAGTGTCTTGTTTGAACATGCGGTTGAAAATAGTAAGAGAAGAAAGTTGATGCTTCTTCAACTAAATATGCACTAGAAATTGACCCTTCTATATGTGCCTTATTCTTCACTTTTATTTTCAAACGATATAGAAACCTAAGTTTAAAATGACATATTGTTGAAGTTAGGAAATTAATATTTAAATAAAGTATATTATATATATAATATTATGTGAACTCTAACCTTACCTCTCAAATGGATACATCCATCTATTTTGGACTGGACCACCAACTAGTGCCTCATAAGGTAAATGAATCATCAAATGTTCCATAGCATCAAAAAATGATGGAGGGAATATCTTTACCAACTTGCAAAGTAAGATGGGTATATCTTCATTCAACTTATTCATGTGTTCAATTGACAATTTAGGTGCACATAAATCACGGTAGAACATACTCAACTCTGTTAATATTGGCCACACATTACTTGGAAGAAATTCTTTCAATGCAATTGGAAGCAATCGCTCCATGAACACATGACAATCATGACTTTTCATACCAGACATCTTCAATTCTTTCAAGTCAACGCATCTTGCTAAATTAGAAACATATCCATTAGGAAACCTTAACTCTTTTATCCACTCAAGCAAAAGTTTCTTTTGGTCATTTGTTAATGCATAACATGCTTTTGGAATTGATGTCTTCCCATCTCGAACTCTTTGGACACATAGTTCAGGAAGATTACAATATATTTCCAAATCTCTTCGAGACTTTATATTATCTTTCGTCTTTCCTTTCACATCCATAATAGTGTTAAAAACATTGTCAAAGACATTTTTTTTTATTATGCATGACATTTATATTATGAAGAATCAAATTTGTTGGCCAATAAGGCAAATCCCAAAAAATGCTACGTTTTGTCCAATTGTGATATGTCCCTCTTCCATCAATCTTCCCAAGTTCAGCTCCTGATTCAGTTATCTTTGGAAACTGACATACTCTATTCCACATTTGTGTACCAGTTATATTGGTAGGCGATTTTGATGTTTCTTTTCCTTTATTTCTACTAAAAGACCTTGTGTCTTTCCTATATGGATGGTCAATTGAAAGGAATTGTCCATGACAATCAAACCAAGAGTGCTTACAACCATTCTTTAAGTGAAAAGATTTTGACTTTTCCATGCAATATGGACACACAAATTTTCCAGCCGTGTCCAACCACTCAACATACCATATGCAGGAAAATCATTAATAGTCCAAAGTAATGCTGCACGCATATGGAAGTTTTGTTTCTTTGAAATATCATACGTTGGGACACCTTCAACCCATAGATGTTTCAGTTCATCCACCAAAGGTTGCAAATAAACATCTATTTTTTGTTTTGGATTTTTTTGCCCTAGTACAATAACAGTTAGAAACATGAATTCATCTTTCATGCACATCCAAGGTGGAAGGTTATACAGAATAATAATAACAGACTAACATGAGTAATGCTTTCGTGACATTCTAAAAGGTGAAAACCCATCTGTACACAAACCAAGTCTTACATTTCTCATCTCATTAGAAAAGTCACCATGAATTTGATCAAAATATTTCCAAGCTTGACCATCCCTTGGATGACTCATATAGTCTTCTTCATGTTTACTTTCAAAATGCCATCTCATATGTTGAGCTGTTGTTTTAGATGCATGAAGTCTTTGCAATCTAGGTGTAATAGGAAAGTAAAACATCTTTGACTGTGTAACCTTATTTTGTTTTTTATTCTTTCTACCCTTCTTCTTTAGGATATACCTAGCATGCCCACAAAATTTGCATTCCCTTCTTTCAAAATTATCCTTCCAATATAACATGCAACCATTTGGGCAAACATCAATCTTTTGAACTTGCAACCCAAGACTCGATACCATCTTCTTCATTTCATATAAATAATTAGGAATATTGTTATCAGTTGGAACAATCTCCTTCAATAATTGGACTATTTGATTAAAACACTTCTCAGACATATTATTCTCTGACTTTATGTGTAAAGGTCGGGAAACTAAGGACAATTGAGAGTGCTTTGTACAACTATCCCATATAGGAACATCAGCTGCATCCAACATATCATAGAACTTCTTAGCTTCTCTATTAGGAGACTCCTCCGTAGCATCTATATTGAAATCATGTTGTACTCTTTCAAATACCATTTCTCGAATCATATCACTTGAATTTGATTCCCTTGATGATATTGGTGTCGAAGAAGTATGTGCATATGACCTAGACCCTTCACCATGACATGCTCATTCATAGTAATTAGTAACAAACCCGTTTATGTATAAGTGACTCTCCACTATATTCGGTTATTCAAATTTCATGTTCTTACACTTTGCACAAGAACATCTAATTTTACTGGATATAGAATTAGACACAGCAAAAGAGATAAAAGCTTTAACTCCTCTTTCGAATTCAATAGTAATACCCCTTATTCCAGTAACATATCTTCTATACATCCAACTACGATCCTCCATTTATAATAAAATATATCTAAAAATATCACAACAAATAAAAAAAATCAAGAAAGCAAACACCTTCTCCGCCATCCCATGTCTAAAAATCGAATCTTGGATATTCTTTCAAGCTCTATATCATTATATATATATATATATATATATATATATATATATATATAATTAAAATAAAAGAAAAGAAAAATCAACAGAGGTGGATTAGACCCAGAAAAATGGACAGTGAATTACAGGAAACAGAAAATTACATCAAACAGAGGATTGCGTAACGGGTCGAATATTTTTCCCAAAGATTTTTAGAGAAAATTTATGGCTGCTAATAATCAAAGACAGCAAAAAAGATTCAAACGTGTCAGTTTTCACGTGTTGTTGAACTGCAAAGTTTCATGGTTATACTGTAAGAAGAACATCAATTCAGAGAGATATGTATAGTTTTTCTTTAGAAATTCTCATAACTTGAAAAGTCCGAAGAACATCAATGGCGTTGGTTATGGAAACCTGGCAGCAAAACGCAAGAAATAAAGAAGAAGAAAATATATAAAAATAAACCATAAAAATGAAAGGCCTTTTTTTTCAGGAAAATTTCAGAAACCAAAAATGGTTTTTGACTTGAAATCCTTTTCATATTGGCTTAATCTCAAGCACTTCATAGCAATATCAAGTAATAGCTAAAAATGAATTACCTTTTAAACTTGAAATTGAACACTTGAGGTTGATTTCTCAAGTTTGGATTTGAGAGGGAAAGAGTTTTTTTTTTTTTTTGGGAGGAAGATGGGTTTGGTTTGAGAGGGAAAGAAGATGACCATGGGTTTAGCTTGAGAGGCAAAAGAATTTTGTATTTCTTTTTCTTTTTTTCCTTTTGGTAAAGGGAGTTTTTCTTTTATTAATTCTCTCTCCCCAATTCTTAGTGTATATATTATATTCTATATATTATACTTATATATATTTAGAAAGTTTTTTAACTTGAATTGAAATTTTTTTTAATTATAACTGGAAAGTTTGTAAGTGGAATTCAAAAGTTTTTTAACTTAAAAATTAATTAGAAAGATTTTTAATTGAAAATTTGTACTTCTTTTTCATTTTCTCTTTCGATTTGTACATAGTATATATTATATATTATAATGATATATATAAAAATTAATATAATTGTAAATTTGAAGTAGAAAATAATTAATTATATATATATATATAGATATTAATAGATTAATTTTGATTTAAAATTTAAAAAATGAATTATAAATAAATATTTTATTTTTTTATAAAAAAATAATATAGATAATGCGATTATATATATAAAGATAATAAATTTTCTGGTTATATTTTTTTAAAATAATTTTCTTATTGTTTTAATAGTAATAAATATATTATTACACAATATAATATTATTATTTTTTTGGAAAAGTTTTACAATTTTTTTTAAAGTTAAAATAAAACTTTTATATAATATATATCTTATATTATATATTATAATATTATATCTTATAAATATTATATTTAATAATATATATATTATAATATAAGAGCTAAAATATCACAAATTAATTTAATAAATAATAATAATAATAATTCAAAAAATGAAGAATTTATTATAATTAGTTTTATTTTTTCTTTATATGTATATATTATAGACAATATATATTGTATAACTCAACTAATGAAGATGTTAATATATTATATATATATATATATATATATACTCTTTTTTTTTGTTAATGATAGTTAAGTATAGTTTAATGTTTAATTATTATTCTTAAATAATTTTCTTAATTTTTTATTTTTAATCAAATATTAATTATTTATGATTTTATCGCATTCTACTAACACTAATTATAACAGGGCGTCCCTATTAGCCATGGATCAGAAAGATGTCTCAAATATTTGTTGATAATTGCGACGATTAAGAAGATGGTCTCAAATATTTGTTGATAATTGCGACGATTAAGAAGATGGTGTCAAATTTTTGTAGCAAATTGCGATGACATAGAAGGTCGTTGTAAATGTGAGTCGATAATTGTGATGACTTAGATGGTCGTCACTAATGTGCGTCGCTAATTGCGTCACCTCATAAGGCCGTCACAAATATCTATCGTAGATTGCGACGACTTAGAAGACCATTGCAAATTTTGTTGCAAATGGTTACAATAGAAAAGGTCGTCGCAAATATTTGCCACTAATTGCGACGACTTAGAAATGCATCACAACTATTTATCGCTAATTGCAACGACTCATATGGCAATCACAAATATGCGTCGCTAATTGCAACGATTCAAAAGGTCGTCGCAAATGGGCGTCGCTAATTGCAACGACTCAAAAGGTCGTCGCAAATGGGTGTCGCTAATTATCACGATTCAGAGATCCGTCACAAAATTTGCTGAAAATGGCAACGATTTAAAAAGTTGTCGCCAATTATGTCGCAATTCGCGATGGTTTAGTAGGCGGTCACAAATTTGGTTACAATTTGCGACAGATCAGTAGGCGGTCGCAAATTCGGTTGCAATTTGCGACGGGTCAGTAGGCGGTCGCAAATTCGGTTGCAATTTGTGACGGGTTAGTAGATTGTCACAAATTTTGTCGCTATTAGCAACTACTATGAGATCGTCGCAAATATCCGTTGCTAAAATTGATTTTTCTAGTAGTGTACCCATTTCAGCATGGAGCCATGCAATTTTGTATGAAGCAGCACTTGTATGTGTTAGACCAACAAGTTATTATAAATATTTCCCATTGTAATTGGCTTATGGTCGGAGCCAAATATTTCTCATTTTAATGTTTTTGGATGTGCGGTATATGTTTCTATTTCTCCACCACAATGCACAAAAATGGGTTCTAAAAGAAGATTGGGAATATATGTTAGTTTTGATTCTCTTTCCACGATTTACCGATTGTCATTTTTATGACTCAATGTTCCCGGGATTAGGGGGAGAAAAAGAAAAACAGTGTGATAAAAATATTATATGGAATACTTTACAACATCTTGATACTCGTACAAATAAGTGTGAACTTGAAGTTCAAAAGATAATACATTTGCAAAGTATAGCAAATCAACTGCCGAATGAATTTACCGACCTAAAGAGAGTGACTAAGTCACATATACAAGTTGAAAATGCTCCTATATGGATTGATGTCCCAGAAGGACAATCTATAAATGAAATAGCAAATTTGTCTATAGCACCCAGAAGCGTGGTAGATCAATTGGTTCAAAAGATAAAAATCCTCATAAAAGAAGGCAGCAAATGTTAATAATGAACCCGAGTTTAATACTCCAAAAGAGTCAAGAGACATAATAAATAAAATAACTCCAAAAGAAGTCCAGGTACCTAATGATATTGAAACTATCGGAAAAAATAGATATTGATGAGATCTCAATAAATTATGTCTTAATGGGGAAACGATTGAACCAAGAAGAAATAACTATCGATAGTGTTTTTGTATATAATATAACATCAGCTATTATATATGAAAATGATTACAATGAGCCTACATCCGTTGATGAATGTCGACGTAGAAGCGATTGGCTGAAATGGAAAGATGCAATTCAAGCAGAATTAAACTCACTTGCAAAACGTGAAGTTTTTGGACCCATAGCCCGGACACCTGAAGATGTCATACCTGTAGGGTACAAATGGGTATTTGTATGGAAAATAAATGAGAAAAATGAAATTGTGAGATATAAAGCACTTCTTGTTGCATAAGGTTTTTCTCAAAGATTGGGAATTAACTATGAGGTCACTTATTCTCCTGTGGTGGATGCAATTACTTTTCGTTATCTCCTTAGTATGGCAGCTAATGAGAAACTTGATATGCATCTTATGGATGTAGTTACAACCTATTTATATGGCTCACTTGATAGTGATATGTATATGAAAATCCCTAATGAATTTAAAATGGTTGAAGCATATAAATCAGATTCTCAAGAATTATATTCAATAAAATTACAAAGATCTTTATATGGTTTAAAACAGTCGAGATGAATGTGGTACAATCGTCTTAGTGATATTTATTGAAAGAAGGTTATCAAAATAACTAAATTTATTCGTGTGTATTTATAAAGAAAGAAAAATCAGGGTTTGCTATAATTGTTGTATATGTTGATGATTTAAATATTATTGAAACCCCTGAAGAAATTTTAAAAGTAATAGATTCTTTGAAGAAAGAATTTGAGATGAAAGATCTCGGAAAAACAAAGTTTTGTCTCGGCCTACAGATTGAGCATTTAAAAGATGAAACTGGAATTTTTGTTCATCAATCAAATTATATTGAAAAGGTCCTTAAAAGATTCTACATGGACAAGGCACATCCATTGAGTACCCCAATAGTTGTTTGATCACTTGATGTGAAAAAGGACATTTTTAACCTCGTGAGGATAATGAAGAAGTTCTTGGTCCTAAAGTACCATATCTTAGTGCAATAGGTGCACTAATGTATCTTGCTAAAAATACAAGACCAGATATAGCTTTTGTTATTAATTTATTAGCGAAGTTTAGTTCATGTCCAATTAGAAGGTATTGGAATGGAATTAAACATGTTTTTCGATACCTTCGATGTACAATTGATTATGCTGATGTTGGTTGTACTGATGTTGGTTACTTGTCGGATCCACATAAAGTCAGATCTCGGATAGACTATGCTTTTACATGTGGAAAAGTTACTGTTTCATGGCGATCTACAAAGAAAACATTAGTTGCTCCTTCAAATCATGCAGAAATTATAGCAATCCATGAAGCAAGTCATGAATGTGTTTGGTTAAGATCCATGTCTCAACACACCCTAGAGACATGTGGTTTATCTTCAGGCAAATAAATTTCGACAAAATTTATGAAGATAACACTGCATGTATAGCTCAATTACAGGAAAGATATATCAAACAAGATCACACGAAACATATTTTACCAAAAGTTTCCTTTACGCATTATCTTAAGAAATATGGTGATATTGATGTACAGCAGATCTGTTCAAGCGATAATTTAGTAGACTTGTTCACAAAAGCATTACCAACTTTAATATTTGAAAAACTGGTCCATAATATAAGAATGCATGGGTACAAAGATATTATGTAATGATCAGGGGAAGTGTACAAGGAACAATGTACTCTTTTTCCTTCACTAGGGTTTTTCCCACTGGGTTTTTCTCTAGTAAGGTTTTAATGAGGTATATTCCTTGTACAATAGCCATCCAAAATGGGGAGTTTTGTAAATCATATTATTATTTTGTATGTCCATAATTTTGTAACCTCACACTACTTCCACTTCCTCCATATAACTTCCATTACCTCCATATAACTTCTACTATTTCCATATAACCTCCATGGAATTAAATTTGTAACATATGTATACATTTATATTTGTTTGTATATGTGTATATAGATTACACATATTTATTCCTATAAATATGGGGCAGTTTGTATATTTTGAAGAGATATAAAAGATATACAAGAAAAGAAAAAATAATTTATTTCCTTTGATCTTTATATTATATTTTTTTAGTAATTTGCTTGTGTTGGTAATAGTTTTATAATATTATTTTAATATGTTTTCCATTTTCTTTTAATCACATTCTATTTTTCTTTATTTTGAGATTAAAAAAAATAAAAAAATAAAAAATTTCCGTTACAGGGACTTGAACAATCATAAAGAAAAGGGATTTGCTTGAAATCTTTTCATTGCTTTATTTACTCTATCCTAATTGTTTTAATTTTTGATTTTTTTAAAATCTAAAATTTTCATTTTCAATTTTTTCTTTTTAACAAATTTTCATTATTTTAAACTTTTTTTTCATATTTTTAAATAATGATTCTTTTATATATATATATATATATATATATATATATATATATATATATTATAATATATATAATTTATGGTGGCAAAGGCGCCAAAAGGGAGGGCCAAATCCCCTACCAGCTCCTAGGGAGATAACATGACAAAATAATAATATAAATATTAATAATATTGTTTAAACATAATTTATAAAGAATTTTTTTAATTAAATAACATAATTTATAATATTAAAAAAAGCTTCTAATTAAATAACATAATTTATAAAATTTTACAGATGATTTAATATCAATTAAAATAAAAAGACCAAATTTTTTTATTATATAAACTAATTTTAAAAATAATAATTAGAAATCTTAAATATTTAGAGTTTAGGGAGTATATATATTTTTTCTACTTTTTAATTTATAAATATTTTCTAGGTTTTATAGACGATGGGTAAATTTATTTATTATTTAATTCGAACATTAATAATATTTTTTTATTTTATTTATTGTTTCCCTTGTTTTTTTGGTATGACTGTGGTAGGTCATTATGATTGTTTTTTGAATTTTTTTTTATATTATGGTATTTCTACCTTTATTTATCTTTTATAATTATTAATTTTATAGCATATTTTTTTAAAAAAAATTTATATTATACTCATATTAATATACTCGTATCTTTTGAAAAACTAAAAATTTATTTAATATCTATAACAAATTTTTATTTTGCTTCTATATGTTTAGTTTTCTTTAGAATTGTTTCATACCTTTTAAATCTATTTAATTTGATGGTATTTCTATTTAATTTGTTTTATATATGGAGAATAATATAATATTTTTAAAAGTATATAAATATAAAATTATTTAAAATGTTTCTTTTAAAAAAAATAATATCATACTAATGTAACGATGTTTTATATAAGTGGACAATAATTATGCTACAACGAAATAAATTCCTATCGGGAGAACAAAAAAATGATTTCTTGGTAGAAGAGTACTATAATAAAAGAGGTTATACAAGAAATACCACTTTAGATTCTAATTTAACAAAATCCATTCGATAAAATTTTATGGGAGAGATTTTCTTTTTCTACTTTTGGAGAGAGAGAAGAAAATAAGAAAAAATTGGATGAAATTAGTGAGAGCTATTTATATTTGATGCTTAACCTGTGTTAATTTTTTCTATGGGAGATTTAAGAAATGGTTTGTTACACATTTTTTTTTTTATAAAAAAAAACTAATTTTATTAAATTCTCAAAATTATTTATTTTATTATTTTATTATTTTATTTTTTATGTTGCATGACCACCTATAGCTGCCGAAATGGTAGAGCCCATTCCAAAAACACCCCAAAACTATGAAATTTCTTTTCTATACTTTGTGTAATAAACTTTTAATTGTACATCCAGACTCCTGCTATACTCGCAGAACTTGATTTATCTCTTTTAAATTAATAATTTTAAATTAATAATAAAAGTTATTTAATTTGTTTTATATATTAAATCAAAATTATTATTTTAAATCTGATACAATCAAATTCAAAAAGTTAATAATAATAATAATATTGATTTAATATATAAAATAAATTAAATAACTTTTATTATTAATTATTAAATTTTTTAATTTTTTACCAAACATCTTTATTTTAACCAAATCACTAAATATAAGTTAAATTAAATTAATATTTGAATGCTCTTACAATTTAAAAAGATCGTTGCAAATGTGCGTCGATAATTATGATGACTTAGATGGTCGTCACTAATGTGCGACGCTAATTGCGTCACCTCATAAGGCCGTCACAAATATCCATCGTAGATTGTGACGACTTAGAAGACCATTGCAAATTTTATTTCAAATGGTTACAATAGAAAAGGTCGTCGCAAATATTTGTCACTAATTGCGATGACTTAGAAATATGTCGCAACTATTTGTCACAAATTGCAATGACTCATATGGCTGCCACCAATGTGCGTCGCTAATTGCAATAACTCAGAAGGTCGTCGCAAATGGGTGTCACTAATTACAACGACTCAGAGATCCGTCACAAAATATGTCGAAAATGGCAACGATTTAAAAAGTTGTTGCCAATTATGTTGCAATTCACGACGGTTTAGTAGGCGGTCGCAAATTCTGTTGCAATCTGCGAGGGGTTAGTAGGCTGTCACAAATTCGGTTACAATTTGTAACGGGTCAATAGGCGGTCGCAAATTCGGTTGTAATTTGCGACGGGTTAGTAAGCGGTCACAAATTTTATCACTATTAGCAACGACTATGAGATCGTCGCAAATATCATCGCTAAAATTAATTTTTCTAGTAGTGTACCCATTTCGGCATGGGGTCATGCAATTTTGTATGCAACAACACTTGTATGTGTTAGACCAACAAGTTATTATAAATATTTTCCATTGTAATTGGCTTATGGTCGGAGCCATATATTTTCCATTTTAAAGTTTTTGGATGTGCGGTATATGTTTCTATTTCTCCACCACAATGCACAAAAATGGGTCCTAAAAGAAGATTGAGAATATATGTTAGTATTGATTCTCCTTCCACGATTTTTCGATTGTCATTTTTATGACTCAATGTTCCCGGGATTAGGGGGAGAAAAAGAAAAACAGCGTGATAAAAATATTATATGGAATACTTTGCAACATTTTGATACTCGTACAAATAAGTGTGAACTTGAAGTTCAAAAGATAATACATTTGCAAAGTATAACAAATCAACTGCCAAATGAATTTACCGACCTAAAGAGAGTGACTAAGTCACATATACAAGCTGAAAATGCTCCTATACGGATTGATGTCCTAGAAGGACAATCTATAAATGAAATAGCAAATTTGTCTATAGCACCCAGAAGCGTGGTAGATCAATTGGTTCAAAAAGTCCCCATAAAAGAAGGGAGCAAATGTTAATAATGAACCCGAGTTTAATACTCCAGAAGAGTCAAGAGACATAATAAATAAAATAACTCTAGAAGAAGTTCAGGTGCCTAACGATATTGAAACTATAAAAAAATATATATTAATGAGATCTCAATAAATTATGTCTTAATGGGGAAACAATTGAACCAAGAAGAAATAACTATCGATAGTGTTTTTGTATATAATATAGCATCAGCTATTATATATGAAAATGATTATAATGAGCCTACATCCGTTGATGAATGTCGACGTAAAAGTGATTGGGTGAAATGAAAAGATGCAATTCAAGTAGAATTAAAATCACTTGCAAAACGTGAAGTTTTTGGACCCATAGCCCGGACACCTGAAGATGTCATACCTGTAGGGTACAAATGAGTATTTGTATGGAAACTAAATGAGAAAAATGAAATTGTGATATATAAAGCACGTCTTGTTGCATATGGTTTTTCTCAAAGACTGGGCATTGACTATGAGGTTACTTATTCTCCTGTGGTGGATGCAATTACTTTTCGTTATCTCCTTAGTATGGCAACTAATGAGAAACTTGATATGCATCTTATGGATGTAGTTACAACCTATTTATATGGCTCACTTGATAGTGATATCTATATGAAAATCCCTAATGAATTTAAAATGGTTGAAGCATATAAATAAGATTCTCAAGAATTATATTCAATAAAATTACAAAGATCTTTATAGGGTTTAAAACAGTCGAGATGAATGTGGTACAATCGTCTTAGTGATATTTATTGAAAGAAAGTTATCAAAATAACTAAATTTATCTGTGTGTATTTATTAAGAAAGAAAAATCAGGGTTTACTATAATTGTTGTATATGTTGATGATTTAAATATTATTGAAACCCTTGAAGAAATTTTAAAAGTAGTAGATTCTTTGAAGAAAGAATTTGAGATGAAAGATCTCGGAAAAACAAAGTTTTGTCTCGGCCTACAGATCGAGCATTTAAAAGATGAAACTGGAATTTTTGTTTATCAATCAAATTATATTGAAAAGGTCCTTAAAAGATTCTAGATGGACAAGGCACATCCATTGAGCACCCCAATGGTTGTTTGATCACTTGATGTGAAAAAGGACATTTTTTAACCTCGTGAGGATAATGAAGAAGTTCTTGGTCCTGAAGTATCATATCTTAGTGCAATAGGTGCACTAATGTATCTTGCTAAGAATACAAGACCAGATATAGCTTTTGATATTAATTTATTAGCGCAGTTTAGTTCATGTCCAATTAGAAGGTATTGGAATGGAATTAAACATGTTTTTCGAGACCTTTGAGGTACAATTGATTATGCTGATGTTGGTTGTACTAATGTTGGTTATTTGTTGGATCCGCATAAAGTCAAATCTCAGATAGACTATGTTTTTACATGTGGAAACGTTACTGTTTCATGGCGTTCTACAAAGAAAACATTAGTTGCTCCTTCAAATCATGCAAAAATTATAGTAATCCATGAAGCAAGTCGTGAATGTGTTTGATTAAGATCCATGTCTCAACACACCTGAGAGACATGCGGTTTATCTTCAGGCAAAGAAATTATGACAAAATTTGTGAAGATAACACTGCATGTCTAGCTCAATTACGGGAATGATATATCAAACAAGATCACACAAAACATATTTTACCAAAATTTTCCTTTACGCATGATCTTAAGAAATATGGTGATATTGATGTACAATAGATCCATTTAAGCGATAATTTAGTAGACTTGTTCACAAAAGCATTACCAACTTTAACATTTGAAAGACTGATCCATAATATAAGAATGCGTGGGTACAAAGATATTATGTAATGATCAAGAGAAATATACAAGGAACAATGTACTCTTTTTCCTTCAGTAGGGTTTTTTCCACTGGGTTTTTCTCTAGTAAGGTTTTAATGAGACATATTTCTTGTACAATGGACATCCAAAAGGGGGAGTTTTGTAAATCATATTATTATTTTGTATGTCCATAATTTTGTAACCTCACACTACTTCCACTTCCTCCATATAACTTCTACTACCTCCATACGGCGGCAAGGACCAATTTGTTTGCGGCTTCGGCCTGTCCGTTTCCTTGAGGGTGTGCAACAGATGACTTCGAGTGTTTGATCCCTAGGCGGTTGCACTCCGCCGTAAATTTGGTGGCGAACTGAGTGCCGTGATCCGATACGATGGCTCGCGGTACTCCGTACCGGCACAGGACGAAGTCATGGAGGAAGTTGAGCGTATTTTCCTCCGTGGGCGCGGCCAGGGGCTTCGCTTCGATCCACTTGGAGAAGTAGTCTACGACCACGATCAAGTATTTGGGATGTCCGCGGGCCTTGGGGAATTTGCTCATAAGGTCGATTCCCCACATATCGAAGGGCCAAGCTGCCAGTACAGGGGTTTGTGGAACTGACGGTAAGCGGGGAATTCTGCCGAATGTTTGGAAAGTATCACAGTCCTTCACGTAGTTTTTTGCATCTCTTCGTAGTGTCATCCAATAGTAACCCTGATTGATCACTTTTTCTGCCAAGGGTCTCGATCCGGGATGTCCACCGCAGACTCCCTCTTGTAATTCTTCCAGAATTGTCCGAGTGAGGTCGGGCGGTACATAGCGGAGAAGTGGTTTAGAGAAAGAGCGACGATACAGGATATTGTTGAGTACAGTGTATCGAGCCGCGCGTTTGTGGATTTGTCTGGCTTTAGCCTTGTCTTCTGGCAGGATATCTGAGGATATGAAGTCCTTCAGCTCATCGATCCATGTGGGTGAGTCAGGTGTCGAAGTCAGGATCGGTGAGATGTGTTTCGGAGCTGAGATTCGAGTTATCTGGACTTCGAAGTTATTGGGAGCCTCTCCGGACGCTATTTTTGCCAGCTTGTCTGCTACTTCGTTGTGGCTACGGTCTACTTTTGTAAGGGTGAAGTACTGAAACTGAGTAGCCAACTGGGACACCCTTTCCGCGTAGGCCTTCAGGTTGTCAGATTTGACTGTGAACTCATTGTTGACCTGTCCCACAACAACCTGGGAGTCGCTAAGGACTTTGAGCAATCTCACTCCCGAATCTAAGGCCCATTGCATCCCGATAACCAAGGCTTCGTACTCCGCTTGATTGTTGGACAGAGGGTAGTCGAGTCGGACGCTGCGGACTTCTTCGTGCTGCCTAGTGGGTGATTTAATGGTGGCCCCTACTCCAACTCCTTTTGTGTTTACTGCTCCGTCCACCATCATTGTCCATGCTTCGTTTGCTGGGAGAGCGAGGATCGTTTCTTTGTCGGGGGTGACTTCGGAAAACGACAGTTCGGCCAGAAAATCTAACAGAGTTTGGGCCTTTATCGCAGTTCGGGGTGCGAAAGTGAGGTCCAGGCTGCATAGTTCAATGGACCATCGAAGCATCCTCCCTGATTAGTCCAGCTTGTGAAAGATCTGCTTTAGAGGATGGTTGGTGTATACTACTACGGAGTGGGATTCGAAGTACGCCTGGAGTTTCCGAGTGGTGATGACCAAGGCGTAAGCTAGTTTCTTAATGTATGAGTATCCCTCGGTACTCTACTTACGAAGTATACAGGAAGGTGTTGGCTACCCGTCTCCCGGATTAAGGCAGATGCGATTGCTTGTTGTGAAGCTGATAGGTATAGATACAAGACTTCGCCTGAAGTGGGAGCGCTCAACAGTGGTGGGTCCGCCAAGTAGCTCTTTAAGTCTTCCCAAGCTTTTGTGCATTCTTCGTCCCATCAGAAGGTTTTTCCAGCAGTTTTCAAGGCTTTAAAGAACGGCATACACCTCTCGGCGGACATGGACACATACCTTCCCAGGGCGGCTATGCAGGCGTTGAGCCATTGTATGTCCTTAACGCACCGGGGCTCGGCTAGGTTCCATATCACTTTGATCTTTCGGAGGTTAGCTTCGATCCCGCGCTCGGACATCATAAAGCCGAGGAATTTTCCCGACTTCACTTTGAACATGCATTTCACCGGGTTGAGCTTCAGTCCGTACTTTGAAAGAGTGGCGAATGTTTCCTCCAAATCATCTAAGTGAGAATGGCCCCGTTTGGTCTTGAAGACCATATCATCCACATACGTTTCCACATTCCGGCCTATGTGACCTCGCAGGATTTTGTTCATCATCCTTTGGTAAGTGGCACATGCGTTCTTCAGTCCAAACGGCATCATGTCGTAATAGTAGATAGCTCCTACAGCCCAGAAGGATGTGTGGATTTGATCTTGTGGTCTCATTATGATTTGATGATAGCCGGAGAAGGCATCCACGAAGCTGAGGAACTCGAATCCCGATGTGGAGTCCACAATGGCATAAATGTGGGGTAGTGGGTAACAGTCCTTTGGGCATGCTTTGTTCAAGTCCGTGTAATCTACACACATTCTCCACTTCCCGCTTGCTTTTTTGACCATTACTACGTTGGTCAACCACGAGGGGTACTCAACCTCGCGGATAAATTTTGATTCCAGCAGTTTCCGGACCTCGGCTTGTATTCCTTTGAGTTTGTCTTCTCCAAATTGTTTGGGTTTTTTCTTCACTGATTTAAACGTGGGGTCGATGTTGAGCCTATGCTCTACGATCTCAGGGGAGATCCCGGGCATGTCCTGTGTATGCCAGGTGAAGTTGTCGAGGTGGGTGGAGAGGAACCGGGTCATCTCCTCCTTCATCGATGGTGGCATCTCGCTTCCTATCTGGACTTTTTAGTCGGGATAGCTAGGGTGTATCGCGACTTCGTCGAACTCTTTTATTTCAGGAGTGTCTACGACCGGTAAGAGTGTCGACTGGGCGAGGGTGGTGACTTCCGCGTGTTCCCTGGTCGTTATAATTGACCCAACTGTTGCTGGAGGCGGCTCGATTTCCGAGTGCTGTCGGGACTTCACCATGTGAGCTAGTAGGCTTTTGGGGCTGCTCTTGACGTAGCCCACTCTACCCCGGGTGGTAAATCGGACTTGTTGATGCGATGTGGAGATGACGAGCTCGAAGGCGGCGTGCGCCGGGGTTCCGAGAATGGCGTTGTAGGGGAGTCAATGTCTACCACGTAGAATTTGATCTCTTCTTCGCGTGTGCAGGCACCGGAGCCAAGAGTGACTTTAATCTTGACCGTCCCCTTCACGTTGATCTTGTGAGCGGTGAAGCCTTCCAGGACCATATTGCTGGGTTTCAAGTGACTGTCATTCATCCCCATTTCCTTGAAACACTTGTAGTACAAGATATTTTTGGTGGCTCCGGTATCGATCAGTACTCTTTTGACTCGGCATTTATCGATTCCTTGTCTGGTCATGCCCACTTTGAGGACGATAGGAGTGACGCGGGCCTCTTCGTTCAACTCGAGGTCTTGATCGGAGAAGATAATTGGCTCATGAGGGAACGTGCCGAAGTGAGACCCCAGAGAAGGCTTACTCAAGTTATAGATTTTCCGCTTTATCTTCTTGATGGATTCGTACCGAGGGGTTATGACCTTAATTACTTGGTCGAGCCTTCCCTCGGGCTGTTTGTCCGGTTTGTGCTCCTTCTGCTGCCCACCTCGGGCTAGACTTTCGATCATCCGCTTGAGCTGATAATAGTTCTCGGTCATGTGTCCATAGTCTTGGTGAAAGCCGCAGAACTTCGCGTTGTCTCAGACAGATCGGCTGGAGGTCCGTGCCGACGTGGGCTCTCTCACTCCGAGCTTCTCCCTGACAGTGGCAATGAGGTTTTCTTTGGACTTCATCGGAGTGACCGCTTCGGTCCTTCGCGTCCTGTTCTTGCCCTGTCGGCCCTGGGGGGATGTTTCCCTATACCTTTTTTTCCTCCGGTAGTGTGACCCTGGAGAGCTCCCTTCGGAAAGGGCAACCTTTCGGGCCACAATGAACACTTTGCCGATGGTCTCGGGCTTGCGGAGTTGGAGTTCCGTGTATAGCATTTTTGATCAGAAGCCGCCCTCGAAGCAAGTGATAGCTGTGTCTTGGGTAATTCCGTCGATCTCATCGTGCACCTTCTTGAAACGCTCTAGGTATTCGAGTAGGGTTTCATCGTCCTTTTGCTTGACGTTGGCGAGGTCGCCTATAGTCTTGGGGATTGTGCCCGCTGTACTGAATTTATCCAGGAAGGACTTCTCGAGCATCTGCCAGGAGTCAATCGAACCTGGTTTCAAAGAAGTGAACCAAGTCAAGGCTCTATCAGTCAGGGTGCCGGGGAAGGCCTTGCATAGTATCGCTTCGTCAGTCGTTACAAGGTCCATGGATGATCTGTATCTGCAAATATGTTCGTCGGGTTTGCTTTGACCGGTGTATAGGACCAATGTTGGGATTTTCAATTGCGGGTCCGGTATGGTGAGGTGGATCTACTCCGCAAAGGGTCTGGTGTAGGCTGGTCGGTTCTTCTTCATCTCGTCCTTTCAGGTTGGCTCCGGACTCCGTTCCCGTCTATTCTACTTTGGGCGATGTCCGTTACGGCATCCCCTTTCTCTGTTTAGCTGGTCAGACGGTTGGCTCTCCCCCACTTCGCTGATGGAGCGAAGTGGCTTTTCGGCGGATGTGTTCTGGCCCCTCGTCTGTTGGTTCGCCCTATTCTTAGATTGCGGGGGTAGGATTTCCGCGGGGTCCCGGTCGTTGTCGGAGAAGGGAGGGGGCGAAAGGCCTTGACGACGGTACGCAGAACGGAGTTATTTCCATTGTTTTGAAAGATCACGCTCTGCTCGGAGTCGCTCAATCTCCTTCCGTAGGTCCTCGACCTCCTCGGCCCGCCCGTTCTCCGTGGTCCGCTTTCCGTTGAGATGGTCATGGAGGTCAGGCGATTTACGGGGTGAGCCGCAGGGGTCTAAGCGTTCCACGACTGACCGCGATTGTGGTCGGTCAGGGACAGAGGATTGAACCGCACAATGAGTTTCATGGTGAGACATGGGAACCGTGGTGTCAGGGCGGCTTCTTCGTTCGCTCGATCGTCGTGACATTCTAATCTCAAAAAGTGGGAAAGTAAGATATTTACGTTCCCGGTAACGGAACCAAACTGATTCGTCAAAAATCGGTCTGATGCCACGTGTCAAGGATCCAGTGTCGTTTGGTGCTCTCTCTCTGCCAAACACTAGTATTTGTGTTGTCTATGTGTCGTGGAAGGATTGTTATCTTGCAACGCTAGGCCTGCAAAATAGTAAAGTTTACCCGAAGGGTGGAAGGTCTTCGGTAAACCCTCCGATGGTAAAGTCAGTGATTTGACCGTAAGATAGTTAATTTGACAGAGATGAGTAGAGTAATCTGGTCTTCCTCTCATTACCTCTATGGGGGTGGTATTTATAGGGGATAAACCACCCTTGTGATAAGTAGATCGGGTGATTCGTTACGGGAAATCTAGTGGTTAAAGATTTTGTGGAAAAGATATGAGATCCCCCTTTTTAGTGAGACGTTGGGGGATCTTTGACTGTGATCCCTTGTGGAGTCAAACGTTGACCATCAGAGACGGTTCTAGGAGTGTGATGGGTCAATGGGTCCACCCGAAGTGACCGGTGTGTGATGACTTCGTCCACGAGGTGAGGCAGGGTAGCCGCGTGGTCCATCGTGGGGTTGGTGTGTGGCGAAGTGGGACTCGTCATGCCATGCTAGGTGGACAGACACGTAAGCTTGGTGGGTCCCATCTTCCTTGTGTCATTTGTCTTGTCAGCATGAGGTATTTTCATACCTCTCAATATATATATATATATATATATATATATATATATATTTATTTATTTATATTAACTTTTATGATTAATTTAAGAGAGTAAAAAAAAATATTTTGAAATATTAAAAATTATATATTTTAAGCAAATTCGTATAATCGGAGTGCAAATATATATAAATATTATGTTCACTCGAATAATCTTAAAAATTAATTAAATTTAAAAAATTATTTAAATTTGATTTATTTAATAAATGAACGAACTTTAACCTAAACTTGAATTATGGTGTGACCCTAACTTGTGCAAGCATGGCAATGAGTTCAGAAGTAATTATTGTTAACTATACTTAATTCTTGTAAATTGGAATTCTCATAATGTTTACCATCAGGAATGACATAACCTATTCTTGTTATATTTAATTCTTTTTCTTGGCATCCATCGAGAATCATTTGTTTAGTCATTTTCATCAACTCTGAATTTTCCAATAAACTTCATTTATTGAAAACGTATTATCTCGATAGGACAAGTATAATCTCTCATCAAATAACAAGAAAGGAAACGTTTTCCATATATAATTTCATTTCTTCGATAATACTAAAGTTCTTACAACATCTTTTATTGGGGTTTGTGACAAGATTTCGTGCAATAATGATTCTAGTAATTCAGATATTCCATCTTCCCCTTTTGTTTTGTGTTTTGCCATTTTTTCTCTGCAAACAAGAAAGAGAGAAGGGGGAGATGAAGGAGGGAAAAAGGAGATATTAGGATAATACCAGTTTTTTATTTTTTTATATATAAAGAGGTTAAAAGGAAGCTCAACCTATACTTATTTTTGTCCATAAAAAAATATTTGAATTCATACATTGCGAATGAGAAACTAAACCCTTCCACTTGGGACAACAAGTATTGGTGCGAAAGCAAACTTTAGTTTCAAATTTTCAAAATATGAGTCATATATAATGTCTAATTTTAAAAAAATTTAATATATAAAAATAAATTCAAATAATTTAAAATTTTATTTGTCTTACAATAGTATATTAATAGTAATCATATAAAGCTTTTTGAAAAAAAACATTTAAATAAAATTTTACAGATGATTTAACATAAATTAAACTAAAAAGACCAAATTTTTTATAATATAAACTAATTTTAAAAATAATTATTAGAAATCTTAAATATTTAGAGTTTAGGGAGTATATACATATTTTTTACTTTTTACTTTATAAATATTTTCTACGTTTTATTGACTAAGCATAAATTTATTTATTATTTAATTCGAACATTAATAATATTTTTTATTTTATTTATTGTTTCCCTTGCTTTTTTTTTGTTGGTATGACTATGGTAGGTCACGATTGTTTTTGAAATAAATTTATATTATGGTATTTCTATCTTTGTTTATCTTTTATAATTATTAATTTATAGCATATTAATTTTTTTAAAAAAAATTATATTATAATCATATTAATATACAGGTATCTTTGGAAAAACTACAAATTTATTTAATATCTATAAATACTAATCAAATTTCTATTTTGCTTCTTATTATCTATATGTTTAGTTTTCTTTAGAATTGTTTTATACCTTTTAATTCTATTTAAATTTTTTTATATATAGAGAATAATAGAATATTTTTAAAAGTATACAAATATAAAATTATTTAAAAAGTTTTTTTTTTAAAAAATAATAGCATACTAATGTAACCTTACAATTATTGTTTTATATAAGTGGACAACAATTAGCTACAACGGAATAAATTCCCATCGAGAGAACAAAAAATGATTTTTTAGAAGAGTACTATAATAAAAGACGTTGTAAAAGAAAAACAAGAAGTACCACTTTAGATGCTAATTTAACAAAATCCATTCGATAAAATTTGAAAGGAGAGATTTTCTTTTTCTACTTTGAAGATAGAGAAGAAAATAAGAAAAATTTGGATGAAATTAGTGAGAGCTATTTATATTTGATGCTTAACCTGTGTTAATTTTTTCTATGGGATATTTAAGATATGGTTTGTGCCACCTTTTCTTCTTTTTATTAAAAAAAACTAATTTTATTAAATTCTCAAAATTATTTATTTTATTATTTTATATTTTATGTTCCATGACCACCTAAAAGCTATCATCATCTGCGGAAAGGTAGAGCCCATTCCAAAAACACCACAAAACTATGCAATTTCTTTTCTATACTTTGTGTAATGAATTTTTAATTGTACAGCCAAACTCCTGCTATGCTCGCAGAACTTGATATATCTCTTTTAAAATAATAATAAAAGTTATTTAATTTGTTTTATATATTAAATCAAGATTATTATTTTAAATCTGATACAATCAAATTCAAAAAGTTAAAAAAGATAATAATATTAATTTAATATATAAAATAAATTAAATAACTTTTATTATTAATTATTAATTATTTATTTATTTTACCAAACATCTTTATTTTAACCAAATCACTAAATATAAGTTAAATTAAATTAATATTTGAATGCTCCCACGATTTAAACGACAAAAGAAAAGAAAAAGACAGGAAAAATTAAGTTATTTCAAACATTTGTATATGTATTTCTCCAAAAAAAAATTAATTGAAATCTTATTACGAATTGTAATTTTTTTCTCTTACTCTCGCCAAACTCCATTTTATTTTTCTTTTTATTTTTTTTAACATGCGCAAACTTTAATGTTTTAAAAATAAATATAAAATAAACACAAGTATTAATTTTATTTTTATAAAACTAAATGGATAAATTGATAAATTTTAATCTTTAAATTATATAATTTTTGTAATTTTATTTTTATTTAAAATTTTCATGATTATGTTAATTTTGTTGACCATGATAGTTAATTTTATTTTTTATACAAAAAGTAATTATATCAAAATAATAAAAATATAAAAAACACAATCTATTAAACAAAAATAAAAAACTAAACTCATAAGCTCAAATGTCTAGTTTCAATATTTATGTGTTTAGTTTTTTTTTTTATTATTGGATTGAATTTTTAATATTTTTATTCTTGTAATATAATTAATTTTGTATATATATATATATATTAAGAAAGTGGTCAAAATAAATGTAAAGAAAACATAATTTAATTAGTAACAATCTCATTTGTGACTTTGATATATCATAATTTTATTTAAAATGAAACTTTTCAATTAAATTTTTAATAACTGTTTTAATATATATATATATATATATAATATACACACATATTTAATTCTCTCGATGGATTAATTTTTCATCATATTTAAAGAATTGATAAAATAAGATTAAAATTTTATATATATATATATATATATATATATATATATATATATACACACACATAAACTATATTATATGTTACTCTATTAATTATCATTATTAATATATTTAACATGCTATAAGCAAAGTAAAAATTTGAAGAAGTAAAAGGTTAATTCAAATACCAATTTATTTCCATTTGCACAATATATATATATATAATACAAATACATTGTTGATATAAAGTTTACATTATATTTGTCAAATGGAAAATGTTTTTTTTTTCCTTTTTCCTATCAACTTTATATTCGTAGGAATCTTGAATTGAGCAAACCTCTTATGTTCAAGTCCAAGGAATAAAACTTATTTTTAGTATAAAATTATAAATAATAATAATAAAAAAATTTTTTTTGAATGTGTGTAGTACATGTTAAGTGTTTAACATACCTTTTTACTTTCCACCAGAACACCTTTTACATTTGGTCTCACAATCATGAAAAAATGGATCTTTTATATCACAGTTTTTCAAACAATTTGATGCGCATTGTGGTTCTTCATTCTCTTTTCCACTCGAACACTTTTTATTACAATTTTCTTCACAATCATGAAAAAATGGATCTTTCATATCACAGTTTTTTAAACAATTTGATAAACAATTTGGATCTTTAGCCTCCGTATATGAAAAAATAAAAGGCATCAAAACAATGAAAATAACAACGACAACTACACTTATAGTTTTCATTGTCGTAAAATTTATTTTAATCTAAAAAAAATGGAAAATATTTTGTCTAATTGGTGTTTGATGTGAAAAAAAGAAACTCTATAACTTGTATATTTATAGCATGCATAAAGATCACTTTTGTAATTTTATTTACCCAATTGTTTCGCATCCTACTATTTTCCTCATTTTTTCTCTCATTTCTTTTCTCATTCACCAAAAAAAAAGTAAAAAAGAAAAAAAGATTTCCAATTTTTTCTCTGCGGTGATTATTTCACATTTATAGGTTTTATTAGATCTCAATATTTGGTACATCATTTAATTTAATTTAATATTTATTTCTTATTAATATAGTTGTACTATTGTTATAAATATATATATATATATAATTATATTATTTTTGGTTGTTTTATATTATTATTTTTAATGTTTTTTCCCTTTTCTTTTAATCACATTCTATTTTCTTTATTTTGAAATTAAAAGACCGACAAATTTTATTTTTTAAATTATATAATTTTTGTGGTTTCATTCTTTTGAAATTTTTTTAGACAATATCATTCCTTATCTTTATAATTTTGGTCATTTTCATCTTTATGTCAATTTTATTAACCGTGAACTATTAATTAATTTTTTTTTTAAAAAATAATTATTTAATAAAAATAATTATATTTAAAAGGGTAAAAATATCTTTTCATTTTTTTCATTATTTCTTCTTCTTTATACAAACCCAGTTCTTTTTCTTTAAGGAAAAACCAATTCTCCAAATCCTATATTACAAGTCTTACCTAAGATCTACAACAATTCTATCATTTACTTACTAATTTATTATTTCTTGAAATACAAAAAAAATGAAAAAAGAAGAGATTTTTGTTCGGTAAGAACAAAATAGAACATTTCTTTTTTAATCTCCCAAATTCAAAATTCAACTTTTAAAAGAATTATTCATCTTATAAAATTTATAATAAAATTTTATGTAAATATATATATATATATATAATATATATATATATTGAATTTTAAATATTAAATTTTGTTTAGAATTTTTAAAAATATAATAATTGGATGAAATTCTTTTAAATAATTTAAAGAATATTGTAAAATTTATAAAAGAAGAAGAACTGAGTTTGCATAAAGAAATAAAGAAGGAGAAAGAATTAAAGAAATGAAAAAGATATTTTTACCTTTTAAATATAATTAATTTTATTAAATAAATTTTTTGTAAAAAAAGGTTGACAAATATTTGACTGTTAATAAAATTGACAAAATGATAAAAAATGATTAAAATTATAAAGATGGATGAAATTATCTAAAAAAATTTAAAAGGGATGAAATCACAAAAATTATATAATTTAAAGGATGAAATTTGCTAATTTGACTATTAAGTTAATTTTATTATAGTATAATTATATTTGCCAATTTTATTATATGTAATTTGAGATTCATTTTGAGAATTTACTTTGTTTTTGTTTTAAAAAAATTAAGGTAAGTATACACAACTTGATAAATTTAAAAGTTTCTACTACGAAAATTTAAGAGTTTTTTTTTTTTTTGAGTATATTAATATTTTTATCCTTTTAATATAAAATTATTTTTATTAGAAAGAATTGATTAATAGTTGACTGTTAATAAATTTGATAGAAGAATGAAAGTTGCAAAAATTATAAAAATAAAAGATAAAATTATTAAAAAAAATTTAAAAATAAAATTACAAAAATTATATAATTTAAGGAATTAAATTTACCATGGTTTTTGTAGAATATCTTTAATTATAATGACATTTCTTTATTTATTTAGTGGGTAACAATAAATTATATTTATTTTCATCTTATTGTGAAATTATATAAAAACAATAAAATAAGCAAGATGAAAAGTAAACGAGATATGTAGAAAATAGAGAGAATATTATTATGTGATTTCTTGTTTGTTGTTGGTTGTATGCACAAAAGGACATATGACCCTCTATTTATAGAGGTGAATAGGGGATAAGGATAAAAACTAAAGGTGACACTTGTTGTCACCTGGTATTAAGTGCTAGGTGACCCTTGTCACCAAAGTGATAAGTACTAGGTGATATATGTCACCTTAGAGATAAGACATCAAGTGACACTTATCACTTTTCATTAAGTACGTAATTATCCCAAGATTAAAGGATAATAACGATTATACGATGAACATTCACTAAGTTAATGAATCATCGGGATTCATAACACTCTCCCTTGGATGTCCATTACATAAAGAATATGTTTCGTTAAAACCTTACTAAATAAAAACCCAATGAAAAAAAAAACTTCAATGAAGGAAAAAGAGTACACTATTCTTTATATGTAGATTTGGTACAAACAACAAAGCTCCTTGCTTTGGTACTGCGCTTTCCTACACAAAAAAGTTATGCGTTTTCCTACACAGAAAAAGCTCCATGCTTTGGTACAAACAAAAAAGCTCATTGCTTTGGTACCACGCTTTCCTACACAAAACAAAGCTCTGTGTTTTAGTACAAACAACAAAGCTCCTTACTTTGGTACAAACAACAAAGCTCCATGCTTTGGTACAAACAACAAAGCTCCTTGTTTTGGTACCACGCTATCTTACACAAAAGAAACTTCGTGCTTTAGTACAAACAACAAAGCTCCTTGCTTTGGTACCACGCTGTCTTACACAAAAAAAAACTTCGTGCTTTAGTACAAACAACAAAGCTCTCTGCTTTGGTACCACGCTGTCTTACACAAAAACAAATTTTGTGCTTTAGTACAAACAACAAAGCTCATTGGTTTGGTACAAACAACAAAGCTCCATGCTTTGGTACAAACAACAAAGCTCCTTGCTTTGGTACCACGCTATCTTCCACAAAAAAAAACTTCGTGCTTTAGTACAAACAACAAAGCTCCTTGCTTTGGTACAAACGTGCTTTAATACACAAAAAAGAAGCTCCGTGCTTTGGTACAAACAACAAAGCTCCTTGCTTTGGTACAAACGTGCTTTAATACACAAAAAAGAAGCTCCGTGCTTTGGTACAAACAACAAAGCTCCTTGCTTTGGAATCACACTGTCTTACACAAAAAAAACCTTCGTGCTTTAGTACAAACAACAAAGCTCCTTGCTTTGGTACAAACGTGCTTTACTACACAAAAAAGAAGCTCCGTGCTTTGGTACAAACAACAAAGCTCCTTGCTTTGGTACCGTGCTTTACTACACAAGAAAAAACTTTGTGCTTTAGCACAAACAACAAAGCTCCGTTCTTTGGTACAAACAATAAAGCTCCTTGCTTTGGTACTGCATTTTCCTACACAAAAAAAAACCTCCGTGCTTTGGTACAAACAACAAAGCTCTTTGGTACAACTTATACTAATTTTTATTTTATGGCTTTTTAGATTAACTATTTATATGATTGATAGATTTACTTATTTATCCTCTTCATTTTTTATAGTAGATCGTTTTATTATTACTAATATTTTATTATAATATTTCTCATAATTTTCACCTAGGGTAAGAAGGACTTTCGTACAAACAAGAAAGCTTTGTGCTTTCGTACAAACAAAAAACTTTGTGCTTTCGTACATATTAACTCTTTATATAATTCATAGATTTACTGATAGATTCTCTTCATTTTTTACAGATCGTTTTATTATTACTAATATTTTCTCATAATTTTCACATCTTGCGGGTAATAAGTGCTTTTATACAAACAAAAAAGCAAGCTTTGTGCTTTAGTACAAACAAAAAGCTCCGTGCTTTCGTACAAATTAATTATTTTTATGATTGATAGATTTATTGACATATCCTCTTCATTTTTTACAGATTGTTTTATTATTACTAATATTTTCTCATAATTTCACCTCTTGCAGGTAATAAGTGCTTTGGTACAAACAAAAAACTATGTGCTTTCCTACAGATTAACTATTTATATGATTGATACATTTACTGACCTATCCTCTTCGTTTTCGTTTTATTATTACTAATATTTTCTCATAATTTTTACCTTTGCGGGTAATAAGTACCATTGGCTAAAGCTCAAGAGTTAGAATAGCTTCCTAGAATTGTACCTTTTTTTTAATTCTAAATATAATAACTTAAGAATTAATCTATTCATTAAAAAAATGCTTAGGGTATATATGTAATGTACATCTTTTTACTTAAGGGTAATTTAGGAAATTTATATTATTCTATTGTTTAGTTATTATTTAAAATAAATAATTATATCGAAAAGAAAATTAGAATTTAAGATCATGCTAAACTTATAAATACCGTTCCTTTGATAGAAGATGGGAATGAGTTTTGGGATTCAAGAGCCTAGGAATAGTTCTAAGGAAAATATTATGGAAAATCTCTAATTCGGCAACATCAGGAATTTCTGCGATCAGTTAGGAGCGCTGAACATGAAATCATGGTGGCTTAGCGTAGTTGGCAGAATGTTCGGGAATTCTGGGGGTATCATATTATTATGGCAACTGATTGTTTGCATATGGTACACCAATTTGAGAGTTATGATCAACACCTATCTGTTCTAGGTAGAATTATTGAATGGTTGCAGGAACAATTGCATTTACAAGGATCTTGTGTTTTACGTTATTATCCTCATTGTACTAATGTTGCTGCTCATAAGTTGGCTAAATTAAGTTTTAGTTTATCAGATGTAGTTATTTGGTTAGATACATCACATCCTTGTATTTTGAATGACCTTCATTTGGAATGGTCTGTTTTATAATAATACATAATTAATTTGTTTTGCTCTAAAAAAAACATATTATATATATATATATATATATATATATATATATATATATATATATATATATATATATATAGAGAGAGAGAGAGAGAGAGAGAGAGAGAGAGAGAGAGAGAGTATCTTTATTTAAATGCACTAATAATTTCTGTATAATGAATGACATTTCTTTATTTATTTAGTGAGTAGAAATAAATTATATTTATCTGATCTCACAACCTATGAATACCTTTGTCATGTCCCATGAATTTCCTTAGTTGTTACTCTCTCTAAAATAATATATTATATATACATACATATATATATATATATATATATATATATCTTTATTTAAATGCACTAATAATTTCTGTATAATGAATGACATTTCTTTATTTATTTAGTGAGTAGAAATAAATTATATTTATCTGATCTCACAACTTATGAATACCTTTGTCATGTCCCATGAATTTCCTTAGTTGTTACTCTCTCTAAAATAATATTATATATATATATATATATATTTACAAAATATATTAAAATAATAATGACATAAAATTTTTTGGATTTTTTTAAAAACAAAATTTAAACAACAACACTAATGTTACAACTTTTAATACCCTAAAAAAAATTAGAAAAAATTATAAGTTTATAATTACATTATTAAATAAATAATTTATTTGACTGTGGGTTAAATTAGAATATACAAAGAATATTAGGGATTAATTATTAAATAGTGAAAAGTATTAACCTAAATTGATATTACATCTGAGAGAGAGAGAATATGAGAAGATAAATGATAAGTCAAATCTACAGATGTCAGAAAGTTTTGATTTGGCAATGCGAATGAGTTCTCATAATATAATTTTTTATTATTCTTCAAAGTTATTCAAAATTATTTAAAATGTTATTTTTGATATATATATATATATATATATAGAATATGAGAAGATAAATGATAAGTCAAATCTACAGATGTCAGAAAGTTTTGATTTGGCAATGCGAATGAGTTCTCATAATATAATTTTTTATTATTCTTCAAAGTTATTTAAAATTATTTAAAATGTTATTTTTGATATATATATATATATATATATATATATATTATTCTGATTATTACTGAAAGTAATAATGGGATTTTTAAAATTATAATTTATATTTAAAAGATGTTATTAAATATATAGAATTTAAAATTATTATTAGTTTACAATCTAACTTCTGTATTTGATTATTTTGCAGTGTGACAAATGTAATGAATTGAATAATTGTGTCAATTTGAGTCCTAAAGTAATGGAATGTTATATTTCACAGTAATAAGTTATTTAAATGTATTTTATGAATTTGGTAACGTTGTTTTATATTTTTCAAAAGTATAGGTTGTCTATAGTTTTATATAAAATAAGAATTTTGATAGTGATATGAAATATAGAACATTGGTTTTACATGTAATTGTAAAAGTCTACCTGCATTTGAATCTTTAGATATGATATTTTAAAAGTTATTATACCTACCTATAATAATATTGTAAATTATAAGAATTAATTTATTGTATAGGAATTTAATTATAAGATATTGAAAGACTTTGTTAGATGTATAGATACTTCAATTTTTTTATTTTAATATTATTTCATAAATAGGATGTATGAGACTTTACATTGTTGAAATTTAGTTTAGGAACTAACCTCAACAAAATAGTAACACAAATTTTTGTAATATACGAACCAATTTATTTAAAAGAATTAATTAGAGATTCCAATATTTAGATTTTAGGCATTATATTTCTAATTTACCAAATATATATATTTTTTCAAAGCTGTTATATATATACAAATTGTTTTACATTATAAATAAATTTTTTTTTGTTTCTATAATAGGCAATCATATAAACTTTATTTATTATTTAATCCAAATATGAATAATACTTTTTATTTTATGTCTTGTTTACCTAAATTTTTTTTACTCATCTAATCACGATATTTTTATTCATTATTTATTTTTATAATTATTAGTTTTATACGATATTTTAAAATGAAAATATTATGTTATAATTATATAAATAGACGCGTATCTTTGAAAAACTAAAATTAATTTAACATCTATAAATACTAATCATGTTTCTATATTTTGCTTGTTATTATGTACATGTTTAGTTTTCTTTATAATTGTTTTAGACCTTATTAGTTAGTAGTATACTATTTTAAAATAATAAAAAGATAATAAAATATTTTAAAAAGTATATAAATATAAAATTATTTAAATTTTTTTTTAAAAATATTAATATTTACCTAATATATAAAACACATTAAATAACTTTTATTATTAATTTAAGAGAGTTTAATATCCACTAAATACAAGTTAAACTAGACTAATAGCTATCATAGATTGGCAATTTTAAGGAGAAAAGAAAAGAAAAAACAGAAAAATTTAAGTATTAGGATGAACACATTAGTTATTTCAAAAAATTGTATATATATTTGTCTAAAAATTTTAATTGAAAACTTACTATCAAATGTAAATTTTTCTTTTCTTTTTGCTCTAAAAAAACTCTTAAAATAGTAACAATAATAAAGATTTAAAATAGGTTAGTAACAATGATCAAGAAAAAAATGCTTCTAGTTCACCACGTAAGTCGAGTTGAGTCTTTACTGTCAAGTGTTTTACAAAATAAGGTTAAGAATTGGTGGTGTATCCTCAGCGTTGACTCTCTGATACTTAATCAATTATAAAAAGACGATAAATAGTTTTAGGAAATCAAAGAATGTGAGATTTTCGGTGATTCTCCTCGAGAGAAAAGAAGACTTACAGTGAATTTAGATATCTAGCTTTCACCCATGTGTGCATAGTGTCAATTAGAGTTTTGTAGTAGGAGAGAGACCAATAGAGAGTTGACACCTAGAATTATATTGTCCTGACAGTTTAAGTAGTCAAAGCAATTATGGACTACGAGTATTTTTTCTGTCAGAAATCATACTCTTTATGTGATTTTGTGTATTTGTTGACTAGACTTGAGGTGACGTTGATGCATATGTGGGCCCATTTGGCTTCTTGTAGCATTCATATCGGATTCTTTAACGAGTATAAATTATTTGACACTTTAACCTTTGAATAAGAATGTCGAGAGGTCTCTTAAGTAATTAACGAAATTTAATAAGAAAAAAACTATATATATATATTTTTTTATTAATATACATATATATTTTAAATAAGAGTTAAAGAAAGAAGCTATATTTGTTTTCTTACATATAGTATACTAAATTTAATAAGACATATGATGATACATTTAATCCACCAAGTTATGTGTTTAAATATAATTAAAGTAGACATTTAGTCAACGAAATAGATAATCAACATAGCTTCTTTCTTTTATCATGTAAAAAATGTATATTATAATTTACTATATTTAATATTCTTCTATTGACTTTATTTATTTATTTATTTTTAATTTTCTTATAATTGTGTTTAAAAAAATATGTTAATTATTAAAATTTTAATTAATAAACTCATAATTATGAACATTTATCATATTTATAAATTTACTTAAAATTTTAAAAAATTTATATATATTTTTTTACACAATTAGAACTATATTTTAAAAGAAAAAAGTTTAATTGTATGTAGAAATTAAGATGATAAAAGAAATTAAAAGTTTTAAAATAAAGAAACTAACCAAAGATATATATTTTTTAATTTGGTGTTATTTCAACAAATTACGTTACATTTATTATACTAGATAAAATAATAATATTTAAGTAGTTGTTTAAATTTTGTTAATGAATAAAATTTTAAAATCAATAAAAAATTAATTAAAAATAAGTGATTAAATTTTATAAAATTTTTAAATATAAATAAAATCATAAAAATTATTATATAATTTAAGTGATTATTATTGTTAAATTTTTTAAATTTGTCTGTGGTAATTAATTTCCATTCATTTTTATCCTCAATAATTGGTACATCATTTAATTTAGATTAATATTTATCTCATATTAATAAAGTTATACTATTCATAACAAGATATTGTTATATATATTCTTTAATTTATATAAAAATATTAAATTAAATAATCATTCTTTTGCATTTATATATATTATTTATGGTGATTTCATTAATAATGCTCGCAGGCAGATTTATTTACAAAATATAATATATAAATATATATTATTTATATATATAAATTAAATAATGCTCGCAGGCAGATTTCATTACAAAAAATAATATATAAATATTAATAATATATTTTAAATATAAAAATATTTAGCATATGAATAATATATTTTCTCTATGTGTGGTTAACCTTATCATCTATGTGTAGCTAAAATATTTTATCTAATTTTAATAATATTTTATAAGTCGAGGTACATTACTTGATATTATTTAATGATTTACTAACTTTAGTTTGTTATTTCTGTTGTCTTTCTGTTATTTTTATGTTGTTTGCTTGTTTTACTTACTTTGTGGAGTACAGGCTATATTTGTTATGGATTATTATACTCAACTTAATCATATCTGAAATATCAGTTCTGTTCTCATTTGTGTTGTTCTTTATTTTTCCGTTTTTATTTTAAATGAGTGGAAGAAAAAAAAAAGAATGGAGAGAAAAATTAAATTATTTAAGGCTTATTTTTTAAGCATAAAAATTAGGTATTTATGCAATTTTACAATGGTGGAGGAGAACCGTTACTCCATGAAAATGGTTTTTGAGATTGGAAAATGGAAGTAGAGGTAACTTGGAGGCACTGGACAAATAAAGTCTTCTTTTAATTTTTTTCAATGTTTTATTTAATAATTTAATAAATGTTTTACTTTGTATAAATGTGATCATGTAAAGGTTGTGAAAATTATGAAGAAAGATCATAAACTTTTTAAAACTTTCAATGAAAGACTCTGTAACTTTCGCATCTATTATGTGGTCGATGTTACGTCATTAACTTCTTCACAGATGAGAAAAATTAATAAATATTTTATTTTGTATAGGCTTGATCAAGAAAATGTTGTGAAGATTTTAAGAAAAGATTAGGTAACTCTTTAAAACTTTTAATGAGAAACTCCTTCATCCTTGTCGCAACATAGGTGAGAAAAATTATAGTTTTTTAGAGTTTATTTTTATTTAAAATTAAAAAATTAACTAAGATTAATTTTTAAAACAAAAATTGATAAAAAAGCTTTGATAAGTGAAAAGAGGGCAGATGATAGAAAATTTTTAGACCAACAACAAAAATTGACAGAAGGGTATATAGTAGTAGTAAGACCTTAAAAAAAGTTGGAGGAGGACTTGTAAATGATATTCACTTGAGATAAGAGTGTCACCAAAATAATTTATTCAATTTTAACATATGTTTATAAGTTGATGTTGTTTAATGATTTACAGTTTGTATTAAGCAAGGATTAGGATGTAAGAAATGACCATTCAATCACAGTTGCTAGAAAAGAAAAGAAAAAGACAATTTTAAATATGGTGAAGAATTGTTTCATTATCTTTTATATATATATTGCTTATAATATGAGATTGTAGAAACAATCTAAATACGTGAGACATCTTTAATTATATTTATTTTAAATTTCAAATGATGTACATACATGGTTCAAATTTGTAACCCAATTTAATCAGTGACAGTCTTACCGATTGACCCGTGTTTTAAAAAGTTTTATTATAGGAATATTTTTTACACTTTTATTTCTTGCACACACAATAGTCATGCATATACTTCTACTTTTTATTATTAAATAGAAACAGGATCCAAAATCATTGCAGTGATATAGGGCACAATAGTTTTTTGTGGCTCTGTGTATCCATCTTCTTGATGATTGTAAACTGTATTGGCAGATCGATTGAGATTGAGCATTATAGTGAGAATTTCTCTGGGCACAGTAATTGAATAGAGTAACTCTTCATTTATTTCTTTCCATTTTTCTTCAATCATCTCTTCAAACTTGTTTATTGCCTCTGATTCAGACACATTATAACTCTTCATACAGTAATCGATTCCAGTTGCATTACGATGGTTAAATCCGTGGCAAATCTTTTTTTAAAAATAAAATTATTCAAATAAAAAAATTAGAATTTATTTGTAAGTTTTCTTCTACTATTAGAAAAAATAATTTTTACGATGATTAAATTCGTCGCAAATCCAGTACAAATCAATTTTTGCGACGGATTTGATCCTTGTAATATGTTCATTACTGATAGCAACGACTCATAGATTCTGTTGCAAATAGCAACATATTTACAACGGTCAAATTCATCGCTATTTTTGCAACATATTTGTGATGGATTTGGCCATGACAATATCTTCGTGTTTGATAACGACACATAAATTTTATCGCAAATAGCAATGGATTTGTGATGGTCAAATCTATTGCTATTTTTAAAATATAAAAGTTTGAAAAAAAAAAACCTAATGATCAAATTGAAGCATGGTGTGTATACATACTTTGTGAGAAGCCAAATCATTGAGTAATCGACATAATTCCATTGAAGATAAGATGATTTTTGGGAAAGTTTGTATCCAATCGAACACTTCTTTTGTGGCAAATTTCATTCCTAGCAATGATGTTACTGGCATCACATGGAAACTAATTGTGAAAGATGCATTCTTCAAGTATTCAGTAAATGGTGGAAGCTCTCCTCTTTTCAGAAGCCATTTTGCCTCAATGTTTGAACTCCTCGCAAATTGTTTTGTCTGTTAATTCATACAGTTTATAAGTGAGAAAATTATCAATAAAATTATGTATATTTTTTAAAAAAAACAATAAATAAAAAAACTCACTGCTTCCTTTAAATGATGGAGACCTAAAGAAGATCCCTTTTTCTTGAGGCTATCTTCAACTTCATCATATATTTTCATAATCTCTTTAAGGCATATCTTGATATAGTCTGTGTCCTCTTGAATTTCACCTCCCTCCCATCTGCATGATAAGAAGTTAGAGATTAATATATATATATATATATATATATATATATATATATATATATAGAGTTTATATAAGCAAAAAAATGTCTATTTTGTAAAAATAATTTAGAATGGAAAACCTTTGAATTGAATCGGTGAGAATTGATAGTTCCTCCAGGGTGTCATAAGCATCATATGTGTCATCTAACACCGAAATCACAATTATGATTTTTGTGAAGCGCATTCTATTGAATGCGTATTGTGATTCAAAAAATACTAGTAGAGTCCAAAAATAACTTTCGACCAATCTGTTTCTTATATAAGGAAGTTTCGAAAGCTTCAATTCCTTCCACCACCAACAAAGAAAAAACAAAAACAAAACAAAAAAGAAAAGAAAAAAAAAAACAAACAAAAAGGAGCATATCATCAATTTAGGATTTGAAGCATGGTTCTACTCGGAGTGAATCAAAGTATTAAAAACAAAATTATTTATCCAAATATTAAAGAATTTTAATATTATTATCCCTAGCACAATTAAGAACGAAAATTTAAAGTGTCTAAGAAAAAAAATAAAAGAAAACATTTTCATCTTTTAGTACTTTGATACTTAAGAAAGTTCGTGCTTGTGCAACATTTGAAGAAATTTGTAATCTAATTTTGGGAACATCAAAAGTTGTTCATTCTGAAAATCATCTTCATTGTATATTGTCATGTAATAATGAGCCTCTAATCTTGGAGCTCCCCTATGAAGACAATGATTGAGTGCTCGATTCACTTGTTTTACAAAAAAACTATTAGAATAATATTGTATATTTTCCTTGAGCTCTGTTTTTGTGAATACATGAGCTTCTTCAAGAATACTATCTTCATATGTCCTTACTTGTGCAGCTTCAAACAAGCTCAACATACCCTTGATATCGACACTTAATGATTTTTTGAATTTATCATTTTCGTCGAAAAACTTTTTAAAAATTGCTGTAATTGAATTCATGGAAAATATGTTAGAAATATTATTGAATGAGAAAAATGAAATTAACTCAAGGAAAATTTATAATTGTATTTGGTCATTATACATGTATATAACTTTCTTGTGATTAATTTGGTTCTTTCCGTGGTATTTTGACTATGTTTTCAATACTTGACAATAATTCGTAATATATTTTTCATAGTTTTTCTAACTTACCTACTCAAGTTAGAATAAGTAAGACTGATTGTAAGGCTAATGTGATTAGAAATTAATAAAAAATTAATTAATGTCACGTACCAAATGAAATTTTATATCCTTGCTGTCTGAAAAGTCGAAATAAAAGTGATGTTGTTAATAGATCGCAATCTTGAAATGAAATATTTAATTCGAAAATATATTTTACTTGCTGTTCAATTTCGTCCGGGAAGAGATATGACATACCATGTCGTTGAATCTGGTTTATGAGAATCATTTTGTCAACTATTTTGCTCTCACAAGCCAACAACATAGTCCTTACTTCATTCAACTTTTGAATATCCCTTGCATACATTTCATATGCCTACAAGCAACAAATAATGGTAATTATTATTATTATTATTATTATTTTATATGGATATAAGATATTGTATAAAAGTTTTGATTATAAATAAGTAATATGCTATAGTTAATTATCATTACAAAAAATATTATTCATATGTATTTGTTTACTTTTAACAAAAACAATTCTTCCAAATCTCCTTCCAAGCACAAAAGAAAATAATAACAATAATAACCTTAAAATTCTCAAATTTTAAGTGAGAAATAAAACCTGTTTATCGAGAGAAAATGTGATGAAAGAATCCGTCCATATGTTTTCTGCGAAGATAGAATCAGAAGGAACAAAATCTGGAGCCGACATTTTGTTTTTGTTCGGAGGGTTTAAGAAAGAAAGAAAAGAATGGTGTGAGAGAAAGTGTAAGCCTTGGGATTCCTATTTATAGAGCTATCATATATATATATATATATGTTGGGTTCTACCCACATGTTACTCCACCAAAAGGTGGAGTGACTTCTTTCTCCATCAAAGACTTTTTATTCTTTGTGCATAATATTCAAAAGGGTTGTGTGAACATTTGTGTCATTCACACTCACCAACTCTTCCCTCTCCCTCCTATAAATAGAGTAGATGTTGTAGAGATAAATACACACCAACACAAATAGAGAAGATAGAGAGAGTTCTGTGAGGGAAAGAAAGAGTGTCGAGTCGAGTACGAGTTGTCGTAGCTCCTCCTCCGGTCAGAGTTTTTGTAAACTATTTCGTATAGTGGAAATTTTTACTCTGTTTATATTTCATGTTTACATTTCATCTCGGTACCTAACAAAGTGGTATCAGAGCAAGGTTATCGGTAACGGAAGCGAACCGACGAAACTACTGTTAAAATTCGAAGTGATCGGAACTTCATTTTGACACCACAGCAAGCTTCGTCTCGTCGAGACGAGTTCAGAACATCTCACAGAATTAAAATTCGACGTCAGACGAGCCCGTACGGTACGTCCGAATTTTTCTGTCAAATTTTGTGTTGCAGGAGGTGAAGAAGACGAAGCTGACGTCAGCGTGATATCATCGCACAACAGCTGCCCAGTCAGTGCCACATCAGCGCCCAGTAGGCTGTCCAGTCTGCCGCCACGTCAACAGCAGCCAGCTGCCCAGTAAGTTGTCCAGTCAACGCCACGTCAGCACCACATCAGCAGTGCCACGTGAGAAGCGCCACGCCAGCCGCCCAGTCAGTAGTGCCACGTCAGCCACCACTCAGCAGGCTCCCAGTCAGTTGCACAGTCAGCATCAGTCACCATGTCATCAGGGAGCGTTTATCTTCGGCTTTTATTTTTTGATGTCATTTTGTCCGATTTTGACAAAGTGATAGTGGTTCCTAGCCAAATCAACCGCTTCGGACGCAGCCGCGCAGTCTGTTTTGTGAAATTCGGACTCTAAAATACCGTTTAAAGAAATGACCTCAGAAGATTCGAGTATATCAACTAACTCAATGATGAGATTATCATCATCAAATTATTCCATCTGGAAACCATTGATGGAGGATCTTCTATACTGCAAAGACTTGCACGATCCCTTAGAAGATGAAGGGAAGAAGCCAAATGAAATAAAGGAAGCCGATTGGATAAAGATGAATCGGAAGGCTGCCGCTCAGATCAGGCAGTGGGTCGATCATAGCATTCTCCCGGAGATTTCCCAGGAGACAAATGCTCACAAGCTCTGGAAGAAACTGGAGGAGATATACCAGTCGAAGACAGCACAGAACAAATGTCTCCTCATGAGGAGATTGGTGAAGCTACAACTCAAGAAAGGAGGATTAGTAGCAGAGCATACAAGTGCATTCCAGAACTTGGTAAACCAACTTATTTCATGTGATATGCTTTTAGATGATGAAATGCAGGCCATTTTACTCCTTGGTACAATCCCGGACAACTGGGAAACACTAGTTATCACACTCAGAAACTCAGTAGTCGGCAAACTGAGTATGAACATTGTCAAGGGTGCCTTGTACAGTGAAGAGGCAAGGAGGAAAGAAACTGAACCCGACCACCCACATGCTTTTGTCACAGAGAACAAAGGAAATGACCAACGAGGAAGGAGTCAAAGTCGAGGTCGAGGTCGAGGCAAAGGCAAGTCTCAAGATCATGGCAATTCTAGAAATGGTAAGAATTCAGACAAAGGTAATTTCAAGTGCTATCACTGTGGAATTCCAGGTCACAAGATAATCGACTGCTGGAAGCTAAAAAGAGAACAAGGTCAAAGCAGCTCCTGTAAGAAGAATGAAAATGGTGATACTCTGGTCACTATTTCACATGAAGTAGCTCTTCTTTCCAACAGCATAGAAGAATGTCTCCACGTTGGAAACGACGAAGATGAATGGGTGGTGGATACAGGATCCTCTCATCATGCTACTTCACATGAAGAATTATTTACCACGTATCAATCTGGAGATTTTGGTACCATGAAGATGGGGAACACCAGCTGCTCAAAGATTGTTGGGGTCGGGACTATACTTGTGAAGACGGAGGTTGGATGCACTTTTGAGCTAAAGGGCGTTCGACACATTCCCGACCTACGACTCAATCTTATATCAGGATCTGTTCTTGATCGGGAGGGCTATGAACAATACTTCGGACATGGCATGTGGAAGTTAACTAAAGGTTCTTTAGTTGTTGGACGTGGTCACCTTTGTGACACTTTATACAAAACTAATCTCAGGGTTAGTATTCATAGTCTTAATGCAGTTGAAGATAAAGGGTCCCCAAATCTATGGCACAAGAGACTCGGACACATTGGGGAGAAAGGTTTAGACATCCAGAGCAAGAAAAACCTTATCAATGTAGACAAGGAAGTTTCTCTTAATCCTTGTGAACACTGCCTTTTCGGCAAACAACATTGAGTCTCGTTCAAGTCATACAGGAAGGGAAGAAGATCAGAACTGTTGAGCCTGGTACACTCTGATGTATGCGGACCCATTGAAGAAGAGTCCTTAGGCGGAAACAGGTATTTTCTAACTTTTATTGATGATGCATCCAGGAAGGTGTGGATATACTTGTTGAAGACCAAGGACCAAGTTCTTGAGTATTTCAAACATTTCCATGTGATGGTGGAAAGGGAAACAGGGAAGAAGCTGAAGTGCCTCCGATCTGACAATGGAGGCGAGTATACTTCAAATGACTTCAAGGCATATTACTCGAATCGCGACATTCGACATGAGAAGACAGTCCCACATACCCCCACAACATAATGGTGTAGCCGAGAGGATGAACCGGACCATTGTGGAGAAAGTTAGATGCATGATCAGTATGGCTAAATTTCCGAAGCCATTCTGGGGAGAAGCTGTTCTAGCTGCGTGCTACCTGATCAACAGATCACCTTCAGTACCATTGAACTTTAATGTTGCGGAGAAGATTTGGTCACGAAAGAATGTGTCATATTCTCATCTGAGAGTATTCGGGTGCAAGGCATTTGCACATGTATCCAAAGAGCAAAGACAGAAGCTAGATGTCAAGTCCACTCCATGTATCTTTGTTGGCTATGGAGATGAAGAGTTTGGATACAGGCTATGGGATCCAGTAGCAAAGAAGATCATCAGAAGCAGGGACGTTGTGTTCCAAGAGAACCAGATACATCAGGACTCTTGTTCTGAAAAACCATCACAACTTGGAGAATTGAGTGTAAGAGATATTGTTCCAGATCCTACACCGCCACAAGTTCCTTATGATACTGAAGAGACTCAGAATGAAACTTTTGAAGAGGATATTGAGCGGGGGGAGCTTCAATCCCCTCCGCAGATTTCTTTCCAATCCTAGAAAAGAACATTGGGAAGTCGTCAAGTGGATTATGAGATATCTAAAGGGTACATCAAAGATGTGTTTGTGCTATGGGGGAGCTAAACCAGTTATGGAAGGCTATACGGATTCCGATATAGCCGGCGATCTTGATGGTAGAAAGTCTACATCATGATTTTTTTCCACTTTTGCAGGAGGACCTATTTCCTGGCAGTCCAAGTTACAAAAGTGTGTTGCTTTATCTACAACCGAGGCAGAGTACATTGCCGCAGCGGAAGCTGGAAAGGAGATGTTGTGGGTGAAGCAGTTTCTCCAAGAACTGGGAGTCAATCAGGAAGAGTACTTGGTACATTGTGATAGTCAGAGTGCTCTAGATTTGAGCAAGAATTCAATGTATCATTCCCGGACAAAACATATCGATATTCGCTATCACTGGATACGCGAAGTGATGGAGCAACAACTGTTGAAGTTGGTGAAGATCCATACCTCAGAGAATCCCGCAGATATGTTGACGAAGGTGGTTACACGAGACAAGCTTGAGCTATGTAGAGACATAGCTGGGGTGAACGTCGACTGAATGATGTCGTATTCATTCTCCTCCTAAATGGGTAGGAGGAGGAGAATTGTTGGGTTCTGCCCACATGTTACTCCACCAAAAGGTGGAGTGACTTCTTTGTCCATCAAAGACTTTTTCTTCCTTGTGCATAATATTCAAAAGGGTTGTGTGAACATTTGTGTCATTCACACTCACCAACTCTTCCCTCTCCCTCCTATAAATAGAGTAGATGTTGTAGAGATAAATACACACCAACACAAATAGAGAAGATAGAGAGTTCTGTGAGGGAAAGAAAGAGTGTCGAGTCGAGTACGAGTTGTCGTAGCTCCTCCTCCGGTCAGAGTTTTTGTAAACTATTTCGTATAGTGGAAATTTTTACTCTGTTTATATTTCATGTTTACATTTCGTCTCGGTACCTAACAATATATATATATATATATATATAAAGAGAATTCTTTTATTTAATTTTCACGTGAAACACGTAAAACACGTAAAACACAAAAGACAAAATATCTTAACTTCGATAGCCACTTTCAATTACAGTTAAACTAGATTCGAGCTACGTCATACCTCTATTAGTTAAAAGCTCACCCTACACTTTTTTATTTATTTTTTTTTTTTTTGAAAATTTATTCGTGCTCCATAGCTACTTTGAATCACAATTAAATTAAATTCTGAGTTTTATCGGACCTATATCTTTTTATTATTATTATTATTAGGCTTTTGTTATAATAAATTTGGATTATTTATTATTGAACTAAGGGACTCGTAATTATTATTATTTTTTAAGTCCAATTTTTCATAATCAAAGCCGAATTAATTAAGCTTGCAATTAATGATGCATGTAAAAGGAACTAAGTTAATATAAGTGAAAAGAGGGCAACCGTGCGAAGAGATTGTCATTTGGCAATTAAGAAAAAGAGTTTTGAGAATTTGAGAAACAATAATAATTGGTGAATAATTAAATGTTTATATTGTTTGGTTGAATTTTGAAGAGATTTTTTAAAAAAAAAGTAAGGACAATTTTTTTTTTAAAACTCAAAAACTTTACCAAAAATAACTATAAAAAATAAACAAACTTATATAAATATAAGATATATAGTTCCTTGATACGAACAAATTTAGAATTCATGCTCTAATAACATGTTGATGATTTTCATTACTACATGAAAAGCAGTCTACTTCTATTGTTCTTATGTTGACTTAAAAAACAAAAATTCGTCTTTTTTTTAATTAATTAAACTGATATATATCTTAATTTTATAAATAATTTTAATTAAATAATATCTTAAGAAATATTTTTTATGAGGTTACGTCTTTTAACTTATCAATGTAAAATTATTCTTTCTTAGAGAATGCATGATCATCATGAATTAAATATTCCATAAAGATGATCTTATATATATATGTGATACCTTATTTCAAATCAAAAATTAAAGTAAATGTATGTTATAAATCTATGTGAATCTCCACTGAGATATTATGTATCTCCTGTTTCTATATTCCTATTTTCTCTAGGGTTTTATCCCTATAAATAATGAGTTTCATAGAAGGATTAAAGACAAGTATTGTATTAGAGAATATATCAATAAAATTGCTCTATATATTTCTCCCTATATTGATTCTATTCTTCTCCTTATTTGAGTAGTTTTATAACACGTTATCAGCACGAGTCTCTATCACCGGGTAAAGTATTTTTGAAGTTTATTTGAAGATCAATCAGGTACGTTTTCTTTTATTATTATTATGTCAAATTTTATTAAACTCGAATTTGTGGCTCTTGATGTCATCAGAATGATCTTGTGAATACTTATTAATGAATCACAACCTGAGGTTTGTAATATGATTATAATAGACGCATCTGGTAGATGGTCTTATAAATATTTATTAGTAACTCACAACTTGAAGTTTGTGAGATTATTTGCTCAAATAATTTGATTATGAGCAATAATATATTGAATAATATTGTGACAACTATTGGCATAAGTGTATGTCTAATTGACAGTGGAACTACGCACATCACTTAAATATGAGAAATATATTTCTCATTTGAATATGGGAGACCAAGTATTAAAATGATAAATGGTACTGAAAAGTTTCTGAAAAGCTCTAGAAGAGCTTATATATTATTACCAAGAGGAGATATGATTATTGTTGATTTTTCTCCAAGTCTCTAAAGAATTTATGGAGTTTTAGATATATCCAATGTAATGGATATCATGTTGAGACTATGGAAGATAATTGCCTTAAATATTTGGGCTTGACTAAAATAACCTTTGGTAATAAGTTTCTGTTATAAAAACTATGATCTCTTTTATGGTTTTTATTATGCTAAAATTATTATTATTGAGATGCATTTAGTAAATCAGAAGTTTACTAATCCCGTTACTTTTAAAGTTTGACATGATTGTTTAGGTCATCCGGGATCAATTATGATGCGAAACATTTTTGAGGCAACGCACGGTCATCCTTTGAAAAATCAAAGGATTTTGACTTTTGATAAACTTTCATGTGCTGCATGTTCCAAAGGGAAATTGATTATAAGACCATCACCATTGAAAGTAGGAGCTGAAATTCCTACATTTCTAGAATGGATTCATGAAGATATATGTGGACCGATTAGTCCACCATGTGGGCAATTTCGATATTTCCTGGTCTTGATTGATGCATCGACCCGATGGTCGCATGTTTGTTTATTATCAACTCGCAACCTGGCATTTGCGAGATTACTTGCCCAAATAATTCGCCTAAGAGCGCAGTTTCCTAATTATCCTATTAAGCGAATCCGTCTAGACAATGTTGGTGAATTTTCTTCGCATGCATTTGATTCTTATTGCATGTCGATTGGAATAATTGTTGAACATCTTGTAGCTCATGTCCACACATAGAATGGTCTAGCTGAATCATTTATTAAAAGACTACAATTAATTGCTAGACCATTATTGATGAAAACAAATCTCCCTACAACAGCCTGGGGACATACAATTTTACATGCTGCAGCACTTGTGCGTTTAAGGCCATCGAGTTACCATAAATTTTCTCCCATACAGTTGACTTTTGGTTCAGAGCCAAATATTTCTTATTTGAGAATTTTTTGGTGTATTGTATATGTTCCAATTGAACCACCCCAACAGACAAAAATGGGTCCGCAAAGAAGATTGGGGATATATGTTGGGTATGACTCCCCATCCATTTTAAGGTATCTTGAACCTTTGACAGAGGATGTGTTTACAACAAGATTTGCTAATGGCCATTTTGATGAAAATTTGTTTCCCAAATTAAGGGGAGAGAAAAAATGGCATAAGATTGAACTTGCGTGGAAAACATCTTTAAACCATTTAGATCCACACAAAAATATGAGTGAACTTGAAGTTCGAAAGATTATACATTTGCAACAAATTGCAAATCAACTGCCAGATTCTTTTGTTGACTCCAACATAGTCACTAAATCGCATATTCTAGCTATAGATACTCTTATACGGATAGAAGTTCCTGAAGGACAGAAAATTAATCCTATAGCTATTGAATCAAAAACACGCCAGAAGCATGGCCGACCCCCTGGTTCCAAAAATAAAAATCCTTGAAAGAAAAGAGGATTAATTGATCCAGAAGATCATATTGATGAAACAGGAAATGAAGACTAAGGGACAACTGATGAAAAGATTCCAACTACAAATGATGAAGAGAATACTAAAATCTCTATTAATTATACCAGTTCGAATCAAAGTTGGGATCGAAGAAACGTTGTTATTGATAATGTTTTTGCATACAACGTACCCCTTGATATTTTCAAGGATAATGAGGATTTAGATCCTTCATCAGTTGAAGAATGTCGGCATAGAACTGATTGGCCTCAATGGAAATATGCGATTCAATTGGAGTTAAATTCGCTTGCGAAGTGAGAAGTTTTTGGACCTATAGTCCAAACGCCAAAGGATGTGAAACCAGTTGGCTATAAATGGGTGTTTGTGCGAAAGCGTAATGAGAATAATGAAGTCGTAAGATATAAAGCATGACTCGTCGCACAAGGCTTTTCGCAAAAGCTAGGAATTGATTATGATCAAACTTATTCACCCGTTATTGATCCTATTACACTCAGATATCTTATATGTTTGGCAGTTCATGAAAGGGTGGACATGCGTCTAATGGATGTTGTTACAACTTATCTTTATGGAAGCCTTGAAAATGAGATTTATATGAAAATCCCTAAAGGATTCAAATTACCAAAGGCTTCTAAAGGTCCTCGTGAAAATTATTCTATAAATTTACAGAAGTTATTATATGGGCTTAAACAATCTGGACGCATGTGGTACAATCGCCTTAGTGAAGTCTTATTGAATTCGGGATATAAGAATGACCAAATCTGTCCATGTGTTTTTATTAAGAAAACAGATTTTGGTTTTGTGATTCTTGCTATATATGTTGACGATATCAATCTCATCGGAACTCCAGAAGAGCATCGAGAAGCTATAGATTGTTTGAAACGAGAATTTGAAGTTAAAGATTTTTGAAAAACCAAGCTTTGTCTTGGGCTTCAAATTGAACATATGAAAGATGGAATTTTTGTTCATCAGTCAGCATATACAACTAAAGTGTTGAAAAGATTTTTCATGGATAAAGCATATCCATTGAGTATTCCAATGGTCGTGAGATCATTAGATATAAATAAAGATATATTTAGACCTCGAGAAAATGATGAAGAACTACTTGGTCCTGAAGTACCATATTTGAGTGCTATTGGTGCACTGATGTATCTTGCAAATAATACTCGACCTGATATAGCATTTGCTATAAATCTATTAACAAGATTTAGTTCTTCGCCAACACGACGACATTGGAATGATATTAAACACGTCCTTAGATACCTCCAAGGGACAATTAATCTCGGATTATTTTATTCAAATATAAATGACACAAAACTGATTGGATATACATATGCGGGTTATCTTTAGGATCCGCATAAGGCACGTTCTCAAAATGGCTATTTATTTACATATGGTAATACTGCTATATCATGGTGCTCCACGAAGCAAACAATAGCAGCAACTTCTAATCATGCTGAGATAATAGCCATTCATGAAGCAAGTCGAGAATGTGTATGGTTGAGGTTAATAATAAATTATATTAGAGAGAGCTGTGGTTTATCCTCCGGAAGAGAGATTCCAACTCCTCTATATGAAGATAATGCAGCTTGTATAGTTCAATTAAAAGGAGGATATATCAAGGGAGATAGGACGAAACATATTTCACCTAAATTCTTATTTACTCATGAACTTCAAAAGAATGGTGAAATTGATGTACTTCAAATTTGATCATGTGATAATCTTGCAGATATATTCACTAAAGCTCTTCCGACTGCAACCTTTGAAAAATTGAGATAAAAAATTGGTTTGCGTCGGTTTAAAAATTTTGAGAGATCATCTCATAAGGGGAGAAATCTACACAAAGAATAGTGTACTCTTTTTCCTTCACTAAAGTTTTTTTTTCCACTGGGTTTTTATCTGGTAAGGTTTTAACGAGGCATATTCTTTATGTAATGGACATCCAAGGGGGAGTGTTATGAATCTCGTAGATACAATATTTATTGTACAATGGATATTCAAGGGGGAGTGTTATAAATCTATGTGAATCTCCATTGAGATATTATGTATCTCCTGTTTCTATATTCCTATTTTATCTAAGGTTTTATCCCTATAAACAGTGAGTTTCGCATAAAAATTAAAGACAAGTATTGTACTAGAAAATACATCAATAAAATTGCCTCTATATTTCTCCTTCTATTATTCTCCTTATTTGAGTAGTTTTATAACATAATAATATATAAATTAATTTACATTCATAGAATATATTAATAGTACATTTCAAGTTAAGCCCAAGCCCATAGAATCCCAAGATAAGTTATAAATAGGATTATAATTATATATATATATATAAACTCTACAAACCCTAATTATTCTCTCTTCCATTTGGCGGCGACCCAATAGCAGCGGCGGTGATGAAGTCTCTCAAAGATTTTCAATCTTTTCTTGGAATCTTCATATTCTTCCATGATCATACATTTACAAAGTAAAGCATTTATTAAATTATTAAAACAAAACATCAAGAAATTAGAAGAAAACATTACTTGTCTAGAGCCCCCAAATACCTCTACTTCCTTATCTAGATTTCAAAAAACATTTTCATTGAGTATCGATTCTCCTCCACTCTGATAAAATCGCGTAAATACTTTTCTTCATAGTTCAATTTTGCATTCATAACACACTTCTCGAAGTACTTCATATTCAAGAAAACTCTAAATTCCTTATCTAAACTTTCATTAAATTCCCAAAATTAAAAAATTATAAGAAGTACCTCAGAGAAAGGATTTGAAACTTCAAAGATCTGAAACTCTTTGAAACTTTCAATGAATTTTTGTGTTATTGTCGTTGTTGCTATGTTGGCCTATTGTACTGTTGATGTTTCTATGTTGTTATGTGTCGCTGCTCTTATGCTAGCCTATTGTACTGTTGTGTTGTTCATGTTGCTGTGCTACTACTATGTCGACTTATTGTACTGTTGATGTTGTTTTGTCGTCATTGCATATCCCAAATTACCTTGAGAAAAAAATGAAAAAGATGGATAGAAGGTGCGATGTAGAAGTTGAGAAGCTTTGAAGCTAAGAGAAATTTGAAGAATATCAAAACTCTGTCGTTTTGACTCTTCCTCTCAATAAAGTCCATTATGAAAAAAATTAAAGGCCTATGAAAGAAAGTTCATAAGCTCTCGGAAGAAATCGATAGTTGTTCAATACACTCTAAAAAAATCCATTTCATAGTTGTTCAAAAAGATCGAGATGCAGGCAATGGCCTTCGAGAAGTTGAATTCATTTCGAGATCAACCCAAAACGCTCTTTGGATAAATTTAAATCTATTGAATTGAGATCAAACACAAAAAGGCCCTCGAGTCCACGACGGATCCAATCAGCAGATTGATAGAAACAATTGATATAAACAATTGATAGAAACAAGACCCTATAAAAATAATTTGTAATTTACTTAGATGGAACTTGTTTTCATTGTAATTTTTGATTTACAGACAATAACAAAGAAATATTTTTACAAATATTTAAACACAATAAAATATAATATAATTTTAGCAATTTGAAATTATTCATATGCTCTCGAATAAACTTCTTTAAAAGAAAATTCATTTAGATTTTACAAATAAAATTTAGAGACGGCATAAAGTACAAAAGAAAAGAAAGACCCACAAAAACTTATACAAAACATGGACATAAAATAGTTCAAAATTTAAAATATAAGAGAATAAAATGAACCACGTCATAAATTAATCAATTGTTTAAAACAAACTAGTCAAAGAACTAGAGAACCATAGCCCTAAATATCAATATGCAGAGTGTCCAAAATTATCAAATAGTATTGTCATCCATTGCTGCAACTTGTCACATGTCAAACTCCAATTCATCAAGAGAATTGTTCCAAAGAACGATATGACTTGACATGTTTTTAGATAAAAGTCTAAAAACTTATTACCTAAAGTTTTTAGAGATGAAATCTAAAAATTATATAAATAATAATAAAAAAAAATTAGAATCATATCAAATAGTCATCCTTTGCAAAGAAAATGAACCAGAACTACTATACAAAAAGAGAGAAACTATTGAAACACGGTTAAGAGACGGAAGTCGGTAAAGAACTGTCTGTATCTCTTGAGTCTTTCCTATCAAAGCATTTGAAGAAATAATTACTATCACTTCACAATAAAGAAGACAAAGAGAAGCAGTTCCACAACAATTCCCTCAGTAGATAAAATGTTGTAACTTTTATTACCATCTTATTGGCTACATTACTGAAGTACTATAAAACTACATTGAAAAGAAGTACCTAACTAATTAAAGAAAGGGCCCTCTAAACGTTATGAACAAATTAGGGAATCTCCGTCCTCAGCAAAATCTAGTTCAACACATGTAAAAGACATTGTATTAGGAAGCAAAATAGCAACAACAACAACAAAAAAAAAAAGAAAGTATTTTTAGAAAATTAATAATTTGTATATTATAAGGTACAACGGATAGTGTATTAAAGCAAAATAGCAATAACAACAACAACAAAAAGAAAAAGAAAAAACAGAAAGTATTTTTAAGAAACTAATAATTTGTATATTATAAGGTACAATGGACAGTGTATTGGGAAGTAAAATAGCAACAACAACAACAACAAAAAAAAAACAAAAAAAAAAAAAACAAAAAGAAAGAAAGAAAGTACTTGTAGGAAATTAATAATTTGTATATTATAAGGTACAATGGAAGTAGAAATTTTGTTATTAACGGTGAGTGAATATGAAGGATTCCAAGATATGGTAGCTCTATAAATAGAAACTCTCAGGCATCCCCTTTCTCAACATTCTCCTCTTTCTTACTATTTATTACCCGTAATAAGAACAAGAAGAAGAAGAACAAGACAGATGTCCGCTACAAATGTTGTTCGTTGTCATTCAAATTTCTTTGAAAATATATGGGATGATTCTTTGGCCACATTTTCTCTTAATAAGAAGGTTCGATTTCTCACTTAAGTCTTCTCAAATTTTAAGGATGTTTTCTTCATCAAGAAAAGAATTTTTTTTTTCTTTCTCTTTTTTGTGTGTTTGTGTTTGGTGGGGAGATTTTGTGAGGTTTTTGTTAAACAACAATACTGAATGAGATCCTCTTTGATTATTTGGAGGTTTTTATTTATTGAATGTGTATCTTTATCTTGTAAAACCAGAAAGTTTCTTTTTTAAAAGAACTCTAATACATTTTTTTATGATAAGTATAAGATTTTTTATAGATACAAATATTAAAAATTGTGTCTTGATAATTTAATATGACATAAAAGGAAATTTATATAGCACGTGAAAAGATACAAAATCCCTACTAGGATGTATCTTATCAAATATATTGTGAATGTCTCCCTAAAAAAATGCTTACAAAAAATATAAAATGATAATAACCATTATTTATTGCTTGTAGGAATACAAAATGTATGTAAGGGATATTGAAAAGTTGAAGGATGAAGTGAGGACAATGTTGCTGGCTCCGGAGAGCAAAATAATTGACAAAATCACGCTCATAAGAGCTGTTGAACGACTTGGAATTTCATATCATTTTGAAGAGGAAATTAAGCAGCAAATAGAGCATATATTCGAATTAAATAAAATATTTCAAGATTAAGATCTATTCACGACATCAATTCTATTTCAAATTTTCAGACAACACGGATATAGAAGTTGATCTGATACGTTTATGTTAAAGAAAATTTTTCCTTGAGTTCATTTTTTTTTTCATTCAATCATCTTTCGTTCATATTTTTCAGAAACTCGATTGTAGGAATTTTTAAAAAGTTCATGGACGAAAATGATAAATTCAAAAAATCATTAAGTACCGATGTAAAAGGGAATGTTGAGCTTGTATGAAGCTGCACAAGTAAGGACACATGAAGATAGTATTCTTGAAGAAGCTCATGCATTCACAAAAATAGAACTCAAGGAAAATATACAACATTGTTTTAATAGTTTTCTGGTAAAACAAGTGAATCGAGCCTTAAATCAATGTCTTTATAAGAGAACTTCAAGACTAGAGGCTCATTATTACATGACAGTATACGATGAAGATGAATTTAAGAATGAACAACTTTTGATGTTGGCAAAAATAGATTACAATTTTCTTCAAATGTTGCACAAGCACGAACTTTCTTAATTATCAAGGTACTAAAACGTTGAAAATTCTTCTTTTATATTTTTTTCTTAGACACTTCAAATCTTCATTTTTAGTTGTTCTATCGACAATAATATTGAAATTCTTTAATATTTGGGCAAGCAATTTTTTTTTTTTACTTTGAGAGATTCAATCCAATTGAGTTTAACTTAATGTATCGAAAAACTCTGAGAGAAGCCCTTGGCTTAGTACAATAGAAAAGTGTATTATAAATATTACGTAAGGACAAGATAAGATTTACTCGATAAGTCAAGTTGGTTCGCTCTGCGTCAAATCCTAAATTGATCACGTGCTCCTGGTTTTTATTTATTTTTTCTTTTGTTTCCTTGATAGGTGGTGGAAGGAATTGAAGCTTTTGAAACTTCTTTATATAAGAGACAGATTGGTTGAATGCTATTTTTTGAACCACAATACTCATTAAATAGAATCACCTTGACAAAAATCATAATTGTCATTTCGGTGTTAGATGACAGATATGATGCTTATGGCACCCTCGATGAACTATCAATTCTCACCGATTCAATTCTACGGTTTTCCATTCTAAATTATTTTACAAAATGCACATTTTTCTGCTTATATAGAACTATATATATATATATATATATATTAATCTCTAACTTCTTATCATGCAGATGGGAGGGAGGTGAAATTCAAGAGGACACAGACTATATCAAGATATGCCTTACAGAGATTATGAAAATATATGATGAAGTTGAAGATAGCCTCAAGAAAAATGGATCTTCTTTAGGTCTCCATCATTTAAAGGAAGCAGTGAGTTTTTTTATTTATTATTTTTTTAAAAAAATATACACAATTTTATTGATAATTTTCTCACTTATAAACTGTATGAATTAACAAATAAAACAATTTGCGAGGAGTTCAAACATTGAGGCAAAATGGCTTCTGAAAGGAGGAGAGCCTCCACCATTTCCTGAATACTTGAAGAATGCATCTTTCACAATTAGTTTCCATTTGCTCTCAATAACATCATTGCTATGAATGAAATTTGCCACAAGAGAAGTGTTTGATTGGATACAAACTTTCCCAACAATCATCTTATCTTCAATGGAATTATGTGGATTACTTAATGATTTGGCTTCTCACAAAGTAAGTATACACACCATGCTTCAATTTGATCATTAGGTTTTTTTTTATAAACTTATATATTTTAAAAATAGCGACGAAGATATTACAACGGTCAAATCTGTCGCAAATCCATTACAAAAGTCAATTTACAACAGATTTGACTGTCGTAAAAACTATTTGTCTAATAGTGAACGAAAAGTTGCAAATAAATTCTAATTTTTTTATTTGAATAATTATTTTATGAAGATTCAGAAGCGGAGGGGTAATGCGACTGGAATCGATTGCTATATGAAGAGTTATAATGTGTTTGAATCAGAGGCAATAAACAAGTTTGAAGAGATGATTGAAGAAAAATGGAAAGAAATAAATGAAGAGTTACTCTATTCAATTACTGTGCCTATAGAAGTTCTCACGATAATGCTCAATCTCAATCGATTTGCCAATACAGTTTACAATCATCAAGAAGATGGATACACAGAGCCACAAAAAACCATTGTGCCCTATATCACTGCAATGATTTTGGATCCTGTTTCTATTTAAATATGAATAGTAGAAGTATATGCATGACTATTGTGTGTGCAAGAAAAAAAAGTGTAACAAATATTCCTATAATAAAAATTCTTAAAACGCGGGTGAGCTGGTAGTCTCATGGATACCAGCAGCTTCCATACCGATCATTGAAGGCTGGAATAGGACCTCTGGGCAACGGAACCTTTCATTTCAGCAACACCAAGTCACCTACCTCAAATTGCACATCACGTCGATGTGTATCAACATACTTCTTCATCCTCTTTTGAGCCATCTCCAAAGTATCTCTTGCTTCGACAATCATCTCATGCTTTGCCTTGGCAAATCTTTGAGTTGCTAGACATGTTCCAACATTTGGCGCCACCATTGCCAAATCCTGTGGGGTTGTTGGTTGTTGTCCATTCACTAGCTCAAATGGACTCATCTTCGTTGCAGAAGATCGATGAAGATTGTAACAAAACTGAGCTGAGTCAAGAAGATTCACCCAATTCTTCTGACTTGCCCTCACATAGTGCCTCAAGTACTCCTTCAACAAGGCATTGATCCTCTCCGTTTGACCATCGGTCTGAGGATGATTGACAATCGAAAATTTCAATTCGAATCCCAACAATCCAAACAAAGCCACCCAAAATCTTACAGTAAACCTGCATCCCTATCACTAACTATGTCCTTTGGTACTCCAAAGTACTTTACAAAATGTTTGAAAAATAACTCAGCTGTAACATCAGCTGAACAAGATGATGGGACAGGGAAAAATACAGCATATTTCGAAAATCTATCAACTATTACAAAAATAGAAGTCAAGTCATGCACCTTAGTTAATTCAGAGATGAAATCCATCGGAATACTCTACCATGGTCCCTCGGGAATAGGAAGAGGTTGCAACAACCCAGGTTCCCTTCGCCTCTCAACCTTGTCTTGTTGACACACCAAACACGTTCGGACGTACACTTCAATGTCATCCTCCATCCTTGGCCAAAAGAATCTTTTTGTCAACAAAGAACGAGTTCTTTCAATGCCAGGATGACCAACCCACAACGAATCATTTGCTTCCTTAAGCAACATCCTTCTCAACTCTCCACTAGGGACATAGGCTCGTCCACCTTTGGCATACAACATGCCATCATCGAGCCAATACCTTCTCACAGTGCCATCCTGCACTAAAGGTATTAGATTTTGATAAACAAGGTCATTAGGTGCATACTCACGTATTTTTGCTACAAAATCTTATTCCACAATCCAAACTGCTGGCAGTATCATGCACTCAGTCCATCTACTCAATGCATCTGCCACCAAGTTTGTCTTGCCCGACCTATGCACCCACTCGAAGTTGAATTCTGCCAAGAACTCTTGCCACCGAGCTTGCTTTGCGGACAACTTCTTTTGTGTCTTAAAATACGTATTAGCCACATTGTCTGTCACCACAGTGAATGACGATCCCAACAGATAGTGCCTCCAAACCGTAAGACAGTTAATCACATCCATCATCTCCTTCTCATGGGCAGAATAACGCTTCTCACAATCCTTCATCTTACGGCTCTCGAATGTCAATGGGTAGTGTTCTTGCATCAACACTCCCCCGATCCCACGATCTGATGCATCCTTGTGCACTTCGAAGGGCACCTCAAAATTAGGTAACTGTAGCACAGGGGCAGTCACAATTGCCTTCTTGAGCTTCTGGAATGCTTCCGCACACTCCTTACTCCACTCCTAATCTACTCCCTTCTTCAAGAGGTCGGTCAAAGGGCTTGCCACACTTGCATACCCGCCAATGAACCTTCTATAGTAATTGGCCAATCCCAAAAAGGATCTCAACTCTGCTACTGACGTCGGGACAGACCAACCTTCAATGGCCTCCACCTTTCGAGGATCCATTCTAACTGAACCATGGCTGATTATGTGCCCAAGGAACTTAATTTCTTCTTTACAAAACTCGCACTTCTCCCTCTTGATATAGAATACATATTCCCTTAATTTTGCAAATACAAGTCTAAGATGTCTTATGTGCTCCTCTAAGGACTCACTATAGATGACAATATCATCTAAATAAACAACCACGAATTTATCCAAAAATTCATACAACACATCATTCATCAATTTGCAAAATATAGCAGGGGCATTAGTTAAGCCGAATGACATCACTAAAAACTCAAATGAGTCATACCTTGTCACTACTGTGGTTTTGGCTTCATCGCCATTGGTAATCCGCACTTGCCAATATCCTGACCGCAAATCAACTTTGGTGAAGTACTTCCCTTTTGCCAGCCTATCAAACAAATCCATCTAATTCGGGATAGGGTACTTGTTCTTCACCGTCAACTTGTTCAAGGCTCGGTAATCCACACAGAATCGCATCGAGCCATCTGCCTTCTATTGGAACAAGGCAAGGGCACCATAAGGGGCTTTCGAAGGTCTAATAAATTGCGCATCCAAAAATTCACCCAGTTGCCTCCTCAATTCTAACAGCTCTGCTGGTCCCATTCGATATGGTGCTTGTGCGGATGGTACTGCTCCAGGTACCTTTATATATATATATATATATATACACAAACGTTCCTTGGTAAAATTTATTTGTTTTTAAAATTAAATGTATTAATATATAGTATTAAAATGTGATTTGTTGTACATTTCCCTCTTAAATGTTTTATTTATAAAAACGAAATCTATACAAGTAAATTACTTTTAACATTAACAAATAAAGACGTTACGTTGCAAATTAAATAATATTTACCATTTCTGTTGTGAACAATAGTTTAATAATTATAGTGAAGTTTTCTTTTTAATAAGAATTAGATTTTAAAGACATAATTTAAGTAAAATTTAAATTAGTTTGAATCGTAATGACTTTGAATATCATATGATTTTAAAAAAAATAATAATAATGAGTAAACGTTTTATAAGTTTCACAATAAATTATGAATTAAATATAGAAATTATAAATTAAATATTTGCTTAAGTAGACTGGGTAGGTTTTCACATGGTACAAATATGGTGAGTTAAAGTTAGCCTTATTTTTTTTATCATTTATGCAATTTGTTCAATTCTCTTAATTTTTTTTTTAATATCAATATTTTAGTCTTTTCATTTTTAAAATTTATTATTTAGATAATAAGAACTAAATTTACCAATTTGTATTTTAATAAATAACTTTACTTTTTATTATATTAAATTAACTTTTAATCGCTATTATTTGTAAACAATCAATGTATAATGGTTAACCACTTCACTAATTATAAGTTTTAGAATTTTTTTTTTAATATTTTTAAAATATATATATATTATTAATTAAATTCTAATATTATAGGGTTAAATATGATTTATTTTAAGTTTTTATATGTTAATCTTAATGGCTATTAAACAACCATATATTAGTAATCTAAATTCTTTTTAATCATCGAAATTTTAATTATATATTTAAAAGCGTAAATAAAATTTTTTATTATTTATTGTATTGTTTTATTATAAATAATATTTTACAAACTTAATTATAAAATTTTTAATTAAAAATATTTAAAATGTATATATATTTAAATTTCACATCCCTATTATTTTATTTTAATTGTATAGAGGAACAATCAAATAAAAAAAAAAAAAAAACCTTTAATCAAGAATGAAGATTCTAGACGAATATAGAATCCTGAAAATCAAAGTTTGATTTTCGTAATGGGACCCACTCCATCGTCCAAAATTTTGTTATCTTCGCCTCCATCTCATCCCTAATGAAGGTTTAGGTATATTAGGCCGCCATTAACAATAATATTATTTTTTTAAAATAATTAAATTTATTTAGATTTATTGTGAGTGATTGAATATATAATAATTTATAATAATAAATTTAGTTATTCATAATCAACTTAAAATATCTCTTTTAATATAATAAGGATAATATCAAATAGTTAATTATAAATGTTATTAAGTCAAATTCGATACAATTTAATTTAACTTTTACTTTGGTATTAATTTTTTCTTTTTTATGTTATAAGTGAAATGAAAGAAAAATGTATTTGATTAAAGTTTATTTCGATTTGTGTAGTAATGATAAATTTTTAATTTTTTGTTCAAATTTAGAGTTTATAAATACATAAATGACTAATTTTCTATGTGAAAAAATTTTACATATAAGAAATGGATGTGATATTTGTAATAAAAGGGATAGGATTAAAGAGAATAAGAGGTTTTTTTTTTTGTCAAATAAAATTGACTAATCAACTTTATATTACACAAAATAAAAATCATTTATTAGTCACAATAAATATGTGTTGATTACTTTACAATATTAACAGTGGCTTTGTACTTAATTTCAAAGCCTCTATTTATAGATTTAAAAGCAACCTTTTGTATGCTCATTTAATGATAGATTGGTTTAGATATATTTAGACGAGAGTTTATTTTTAAAAAAGTTTTAATAATTAACATAAAAGATTCATCCAACAAAGAATTTTCATAAAATGATATTTAAAATCACATATAAATTTTATCTTTATTTTAAATATTGTACAAATACACCCTTAATAGTATTTATATATATATATATATATTTATACACTTATGACACCATCTTTTTAAGAATAACGACATTAAAGAAGTTCTGATATTTAAGTCAATAAATAACATAAATATAAAAGTTAAAATGCAAAAATAAGAAAATATGATATTTTTTGTTTAGTGATCCAAATCATTTTATAAGTAGAAATATCAAGATATTTACTGATATTATTGTTACTAAGAAAATATGTATCTTCTTAGTTACATTTAACCTTTCATTATTAGAAAAACATAATTTACCGACAACCTTTAAGTTGTCGGTAATAGTAATGTCACAACAGTGATATTCAAATTCGTCGCTAATAACAAAAAATTTGCGATGAAACATTGATCTGTTGTTAATAAGTACAATTTTACCGTTAATAACAACAATTTTATGATAAATAGTAACAGTTTTACGAGAACAAACATTGATTCGTTATTAATAATGATACATTGATATGTGGTTAATAAGTGGGGTGTGCTCATTGTGTTTATGATCAAATCTTATATGTTTACTACACGTATCTCCTTAATGGGTAAATACCAAATTCAATTATTGATTTAGTGTTTTTTTATTGGAAAAAATTGAAGCATTTAAAGGAGTCCATCTGGTAATTATAAAAGAAGATCGGGGTTTCTATTGTACCATTTTACTGCTGGTAATTATATCAACTACTGCCTTGGTTCTTCATATAAGAAACTATGTAGCGGTCTTATTATTACTATTTGGGTAAATCATCCAAACAACATTCGAACTTTTTGTGATTTTGAGTTTTGCACTTATACTTTTTTTTCCGTTCAATGTTACATTTCAACTTTAAAAAAAGTGAATTATTTTGTCCTCGGTCCAAAAATTCGGTCCAATATCATTTGCCGTCTCGTTTTCAAGGGCATTTCCATCTTTTTTATTTAAAAAATAAAATTAAATCAACAAAACACACTTTTGGTACGAAACAAAGGAATTCGAGCAACTCATCGTTTTCCGACAAAAGCATCCATTTTTTCAGAAACATCTTAACTTTTAGGAACGAATAGATTGATGAAAAGATTTTTCACTTAGATTGTCAATTTATTGTACAAAGTCGGAAGCTTTGAGTCAAAATATTGGTCTTTAATTGACGCGCCCAAGTGTTTATTTTAGAAATTTAACAAGTTGCAATGTCGTGAAAAAAAACATAGCACAACCATATTGATCCATACGATATATACGATTAGTTTGTACCATTTATAGTTATTAATCGTGTTTTATATTATATGAGCTCACTTATTTTTGTGTATTAACTGAAAAGATTGAATGAAATTTACTGTGCATGGCGCCATTACTAATTTGAATGTATTGTAGATGCATATTGATTCAGCTTTGTAAATGTTATTGTAATTAGACTGTGCATGCTTATTTGGGTTTATTGTGGACTAAACAATTTGTATGCTTTCACAAAACTCATTTGTTCATTTATAAGTTGTTTTACTGTGCACTAGTCGATGAATCTAAATGTATTTTATCAATTTATGTATATTGATGTTCTTTTCAAATTGTATTATTTTCCTCAGAGTTGTTCCTAGGGCTCCTGAATCTCTAAAACCCATCTCCCTCTTCTATAAAAAAGAGGGGTATCTATAAGTTTAGCATTCTCTTAAATTCTAATTATCTATTTTAAATAATAAATAAATAATAAAATAATATAAATTTCTTAAATTACCCTTAAGTAAAAGGATGTACATTATATATATACCATAAACATTTTTTATCTTTTTTTTTAAAACAATAGACTAATTCTTATGTTATTATATTTACAAAAAACAAAAAGTACAAATTTAGAAAGTTATTCTTACGTTATTGTCTATGTGTTTTAGATATTAATCAAATGTTGAAGAAAATTACAAAGGTAGGAACACAAACATTGATGTATGCTTATTTAGAACCAATAGGTTCATTCAAAGATGGATTGAGGTTAGTTGCACGGGATGAGGATTTACTTGACATGTGTAGTTGGGTCCCTAGGTTTAAAGTGATTGAATTTTATGCTGAAAAAAAGGGATTCTGAGAGTATAATTAGCATATTTAAAAGTCAGCCTTACATGAAAAGGCCGAAGTTAAAAAGTTGAGTGGTTATACAAGAAATAGAAGAACCAATAGTTGAGTCTGTTGTCAAGTAAGAATAGAAGAGGTAAAAAGAAATTGAAACCTCTATTACTTGAATGACATATTGAATTCAGTCAGACTGTGGGGGTAGAAGAGGAAGAGATAGTGCCTGAATTGGAGGTGGATGATGCAGAGGAAGTGCCTGATTTGGAGGTGAATGGGGAAGAGTCAGAGGCAGTGGAACTTACAACTGAAGAAACACTAACCCAACTTCATGTAACACAAACACATGAAACTGAATTTAGGAATGAATATTCAATGCAAAATGGAGAAACACTTACTCAAGTAGAGAATGTTGTTAGAGAGAAAGGTTGTGTCAATGATCAAGAGTTCGGACATAATGAAGTGACAGATGACAGTGATGAATCTACTAATAAGGAACATTTCATATTTTTGTGTGTAGGAGATTCTCTAAGTCACTTTATTGAGTGAGTAAGGGGCCAGGTTTGAAGCCCTTTACTCAGTGACTAACGAGTCGGGTCTAAAGTCCTTTACTCAGTGAATAACAGATCGGGTCTGAAATATTTTATTCAATGACTAACGGGTCGACTCTGAACCCCTTAACGGGTTAGGTTTGAAGCCCTTTACTCAGTGACTAACGGGTCGGGTCTAAAGTCTTGAACTCAGTAACTAACAGATCGGGTCTGAAATACTTTATTCAGTGACTAACAAGTGGACTCTGAACCCTTAATTGGTAGGGTTTGAAGCCCTTTACTCAATGACTAACGGGTTGAGTCTAAAGTCCTTTACTCTGTGACAAAAGGGTCGGGTATAAAGTCCTTTACTCAGTGACTAACGGGTCGGGTCAGAACCCCTTAACGGGTCAGATTTGAAGCCCTTTACTCACTAACTGATGGGTCGAGTTTGAAGTCCTTTACTCACTGACTAACAAATCGGGTGTGAAATGTTTTATTCAGTGACTAATGGGTCGACTTTGAACCCCTTAATTGGTCAGGTTTGAAGTCCTTTACTCAGTGACTAATGGGTCGGGTCTAAAGTCCTTTACTCAGTGACTAACAAATTGGGTCTAAAATGCTTTATTCGGTGACTAACGGGTCGACTCGGGTCCACTCTGAACTCCTTTACTCAAATATTTAAAATAATCTTTTATATTATATAATTATTGTAAAAACAATAATGTAAATTAATCTTTATTTTTAATTCTTCTATTAAAATCAATATAACATTTTGTATCATATTTTAATGTAGTTTAAGTTTATAAGAATTAGATATTAAAATTTTGAGATTTGTTTTTAAATATTAAATTTTTAGCCTTATTTATTTTATATTTTAATTCATTTTAATTGAAACATTTTCTTGATTTAATATTTATTATAACTTTTTATTATAACATTTTGTGTTTTAATCAAATATTTTAACACAAACATGAATCTCTTGTCTTATTTTCCTTACTAGCTCAATATCAATCTCATCATTCCAAAGAAGCAGTATACCCCTTAGAGCCCTTTAGCAGTAGAAACAATACTATTTTTATATAGATTTACATAAGGAAGAGATCCAATTTGCCATTTCAAATTTACATAGGCTCAAATGTTAATTAAAATTAGAATGGGCTTACTAGGCACTACTCTTTTAAAATCATTTTGTATTATGGGCAAACGTTTAAAAAATTGCCAAGACAACTATTTTTATAATTTGCCAGCTAATTTTAAAATTAAAACTATATAATTGTATCACATTGTAAAAAAAATATAAATAAGTATATCCTATTATATTATATATATATATATTATATTATATTATTTATTTATTTATTTATTTATTTAAAGTAACAATTCGATATTTTTTAAATATTATGTACAATATATAAAATATAACTTAGTATAGAAGGAAGAAAAGAAGATTAACTTTGAAGAAAGAGGGTATTTTATGGTAATAAAATTTTCTTAGAGAAAAAGGATAATATTTTAAAGAAATTGTTGAATGGACCTTCAACCAAATGCATTGGTTCCAATAATTAAAGCTTTTTACCCTTTAAGGAACCGCAACTAATGCTTAGTGTTACTTTGTTTTTTTGTGTTTTTCAGGACTAATCAATGGTTTTGTTCACAAACCATCATTGGAGGATCCAGACTATAGAAATTGGGAACGAGCTAATGACATGGTGATTTTTTGACTTCTAAATTCAAAGAAGAAAGACATAAGAGACAATCTTCTTTATTGCAAATGTGCAAAAGAGTTATGGACAAAATTGGAAATAGGTTTGAGCAAAGCAGTGGTACACAATTATTTCAATTACAGAAGAAATGATGCCTATTTCTCAAGGACCCTAATAGCATAGCCAGTTATTATACTCAAATTAAAAAGGTTTGGGATGAATTTTAAGTTTATGTGTTATTCTATCTTGTTCTTGTGCCAGCAATTCACATATTATCAAATTTCAAGAAGACCAAAAACTTATTCAATTTCTCATGGGGTTAAATGAAAGTTATTTGGGCATTGGAGGAAACATTCTAATGATGAATCCTCTAGTGTATCACAAGCTTATACTTTACTATCACAAGGAAAAAAACAAAGACAAGTTCACATTAGTTCAAATTTCAACATAGATAATGCATCTTTCAATGCAGCTGTTGGTAAACGAAGAGTGAATTTTTAAAAATTCAATGATAAGAGATCAGGTCCAAAGATTCTGGAATATAAATATTGCAAAGAAGAAGGGTCATAGTATTGATAAGTGCTACAAACATAATGGATATCCCACTTTATTGGTTAAAAGTCTCAATTGCAACCACATCTTTACCTCCTCCTCATGCTTATTGCAGGACCCTTCAATGAAGAGGCCACGGGTTCTTAGTAGTATAAACAATAGTCTCTATTATCTACAAAACAATCATGATTCCATAACTGCTCCCATAAATGCATGCTTTGCTCTTGTCAATTATTCTTGCAAGTTTTTAACTCCTTAAAATACTTGTAATGCTCTTTCTAACACAAATACTTTCAACAAAAATCTGTCTAAAGCTCATCTATGGCATTATAGATTGGACCATTTATCTATTTCTAAGATTTGTAATCTTCATCTTGATTGTGGAATAAATAGAAAATCATTTGAACACTGTATCATATGTCCCAAAGCTAAGCAAACTAGGCTTCATTTCTCTTCGAGTCATACAATTTCTTCTAATGCTTTTGATATTGTTCATTTAGACATTTGGGACCTTATCATACACCTACGTTTAATATTGTAAATACTTTCTTACAATTTTGATGACTACTCTCGTGCCACTTGGACTCATCTTTTGAACAACAAAGGAAATGCTCTTACTATCATCAAATCCTTTGTCTCTATGGGTAAAAACCAATTCTCCTCTAGTGTTAAATTTTTTAGAAGTAAGTAAAGAAGCTTTGGCTTATTTTCAAAGTGAAGGAATAATACACCAAACCTCTATTAATTATATATACACCCCCAACAAAACAGTGTTATTGAAAGTAAGCATAGACACATTCTTGAAGTATGCAGGGCACTACTTTTTCAATCAAATATTCCTCTTCATCTATGGGGTCATTGTTTGCTCACCTCTACATACTTGATGAATAGATGTTCTTCCACCATCTTGAAAGGAAAAACTCCTTATGAATTGATTTTTCATACTAAACCTTCCTATACTCGTTTGAGGTCCTTTGGTTGCCTATGTTATGTCACCACTCCTATACCTAAGAGAGACAAACTTCAATTAAGAGCACAAGTTTGTGTTTTTATTGGTTATCCTTTTGGTCAAAATTCCTATAAAGTTCTTGATCTATCTAGTAATGAAATCATAGTCTCTAGAGATATTTTTTCTGAGAATATTTTTAATTTCCATTTGTCTAATTGGAAACATTTTATCTTTGGTTCTTTTCTTGCCATCAGTGCTAATAATATTGATGATATTACTAAACATCTTACTACTTCCAATGTTGATATTCCTTCTAATTTTTCAACTAACATTGATTATTTACGATCCTCTTCACAACCTTCTATCCAAACCAATGTTCCTATTTCTTTTAGACCTCAAAGAATTCGAAATCCTCCTAAATATTTAGGAGATTATGTTTGTCATTTTATTCTTAATGACGTCTCTGTTAATCCTAGTAGTTCATATTCTCATAATGCTTTGTACACCTTTTATGAACCTTTGAATTAGGATGAAACATGTACTTTACCTAACTGGAAGATGGCTATGCAAAATGAGTTTGATGAATTATTTGCTAATGATACTTGGGATATAGTTCCTCTTCCAGAGGGAAAGAAGGCCATTGGAGGTAGTGTCTTTACAAAATCAATTACAAAAGTGATGGAATGATTGAAAGGTGTAAAGCTAGATTAGTGGTCAAATGATTCAATCAAAAAGAGGGAATAGATTACACTGAAACTTTCTCACTTGTTGCGAGAATGACTACAGTGAGATCTTTAATAGAAATTGCTATGAAAAGTGATATGCATAAATCATATCACATTTTTAGCATGTTTTTATGCATGATTTAGGGTGAAATTGAGGGCAAATTGGTCTTAATTGTTCATTATTAACTCAATTTCACAGTTTTTAGGATTTTGGAAGTGTCAGGTGAAAAGTGGAAGAAAATGGCAAATTTCGGGGCAAAAACGCAAATTTTCAGAAGTTTGGACTTCGAGGAGGGCGTCCCGGTTCGGGACGGGCGTCCCGAACCAGAAAATCAAGTCCCACGTCGAATGTTTGAGAGAAAATCACTCCAGAAAGCTGCTATAAATACCCCAGGCCTTCCTCAGTTGAATTCATCCCTCTCCACTCGATCTGAGTCATTCAGTGGTTTCTAGTGTACAATTTTCTAGTACACAACTCACTCGGAGACTCAGATTTCAGTAGAAGTTTTCTTTCTTTCCTTTTTGTGTTCGTTTTTCTAGTTTCTGAGAAATAGTCTCAGATCCTAGGGTTTGATAGATAGGGTCGTTTATGGTATTCATAGAATACCTGGGATTTCGTTAGGAGATCCTGAGAGGGCTCTAGGCGTTCGAAGAGTCAGTTCATAGAGCTGGGCTTAAGCTGGATATTAAGGTAAAGCCCAGTTACTAGGCTGAGCAAGCGTCCTCCGAAGGTTCTGACGAGCAGAGTCGGGTCAAGCAGTACGGCATATATAGCAGTACGCTCCAACAGCGCGACTACGTAAAGGGTGATCTCTTTATGGCATCAGTCCCCCCTGTCCCTCTCTTTATATGTTGTTACTGTGTTTGTCCAAATACTGATTTGAATACAAGATTATGATTATTATGAATATTTGTTATATTTTTTGAAGTTGTTATGTTTTTCCGGAAAGAGCCACCTGCTTAAATATCCATTATGTCTGCATGTCTAATGTAGTTTCTTTTAAACTAAAATTAGGGTTATAGACAAATCCTAACCACGGTCTATTCATAACCTGTTTAGTTTAACAGGCATCAATTAGTATTGGTGCCTGCCATACTAGATAAAATAACCTGCGGAACACCCTATTTGTTAGAGTAGTCTAGGTAGGCTGAGTAGAGCGTTTATGCCTGCGGTTATGGGCAAGCAGCATGATCTCCGAAGTGACATAGGCTTTCATAGCTGTCTTTAGTAGTAACCGTGAGTAGGGCCGTTTACCTTGGCGATGGGGGGTATATCAGATTGCTCAGATGTGGTACACCTTTAGACTCAGAACATAGTTGCATTCCAGGCTAAGATATATCTAAAACACTCGAATATAGGTCAATCAACATATAGGAACAGTATTACATAAAATCAGAACTTTGTCTATAAACACTTTTAGGCTGGATTAGACTTAAACCTAGTGGAGAATGGATCACCCTCTCATCAAGATTATTGATGACGATTGCATAACTGGATCATAAGATAAGAGTTAGGATAAAAGGCTAGTTACTACTAAGTTGTTACCACTTCCCTGGGAGTACGATATTTACTTAATAAAATCGTAGATACTTTCCAACAGACTAGCTACACGATAGGTACTCTGCCTTAGGTTCTGATTGATTAAGTGACAATAATTGAATGCTAAGTGACAGTTAGTAAGACTCAGTCCTTAATTACTCATAATCGACATAGGTAAATAAAGCCTATCTTTTAGCATACCAATCGGAACGCATCAAAAAGCAACTGGAATCTTTATCAATTGGATGTAAACAATACTTTTTTACATGCATGGTTACATGAAGATGTCTATATGATTCCCCAAGAAGGTTTAAAAGTACCTAGAGCATGAGAAATATGCAAGCTAAAGAAACCATTATATGGTTTAAAATAAGCATCAAGACAGTGGAATCAGAGGTTGTGTGAACTTTTATACTCATTAGGCTTTAAACAATCTAAAAATGAATATTCGCTCTTTATGAAACACATAAATGATCTTATCATTCTTTTATAGTGTGAAAATTATCTTTATGCTTGTATCATTTTAGATAAGGTTCATATTTGAGACCTTGCATAATGAAAACCAAACGATTTTCATTTGAATAAACAAGTATTTTTTCTTTTTGGTAAAATAGGGAGATATTAATTAAAGCAAAAGATAAAAGTCGAGATAGTTTGAGTGGTTAGAGCACTATAACAAGTCCAAAAGATAATGTAAAAGAAATAAGTCTAAAACTATAGGAAATACAAAACAACTGGAATGCGTGAAAAATATGTTAAGATATTATGGATGGATTGGATAGAATTTTTATTTGCTTTTCCATAGAGCATAATGTGACAACTCTGAAGCTGAAACAGATGTGGTGAAGAGATATAACTTTTTTTACTCAAAAAGGGATATGGAAAATCCTAACTTTGCATTAGGCATGAGATTTACCAATGGTAAAGAGTTTAAAGAAGTTGTAAAATATTATTGTATCAATAATGGAAAAACATGTAAATGCAGACCATCTGAGCCAAAAAGAGTAAGAGCAGTGTGTGTGACGAAAGACTGCAATTGGGATAACTATGCTAGTGTGGAGCGTGCAACAAAATCTGAAGATTTGATTGTGAAAACAGTAAATTTGAAACACAACAACTGTAACCATCAGTGGAAGAACAAACACATAATAGCAAAATGGGTTGCGGAGAAATATGTAGAAAGAATACGAGTGAATCCTAAAATTCCACCAAAAGCACTTAGGCAGCATTTGGATGAGCAGTATGGCACTGAAATATCTAAAAGTGCTGCATATAATGCAAGGATTAATGCATGGAAAATGATAGATGAGGATTGTGACATGCAATATAAACAAGTTTGAATTATCGGGCTGAAAGTTTACGGACACACCCAGGCTCAATTGTTGAGATTGAATTTGAAAATTTCAAAGAAGAGAGAAGACAATCTGGGTTGTGGTTGAGAAGGAGGCTACGGAGCAGTGGAGATCGTTTTTTAACCTCTTGGAAAATGATCTTCAAATACCAACCCAAGGGATGTTTTGGACTTTTATTTCCGATAGACAAAAGGTAACTTACAACTACTCTTATTTCAATATACTTGAAAATATTTCAGCTTTTAACTTTTTCTTTTTAATTTTTAAGGGATTGGATGCTGCTCTAGCTGAAATTTTTCCTCAAGCTGATCATAGATATTGTGTACAACATTTAAAGAATATACTTCAAAAGGTTTTTGTTTATTTACAATGTATACTTTTGAATTTTTATCTACATCTCATTTTTTTCCCGTACACTAAATATATATATATATACATAGTATATTGGATATTACTTTGGATATTACTTTGGGTAGTTACAACTACCTCTAATTTAGTAATATCTCAACAATATCAATACTCCCCCTCAAGGTGGAGCGTGTAGATTCCGCATGCCCATCTTGACATAGAAGAAACTCAAGTTGTTTTAGCCCCCAAAGCCTTTCTGAGAAGATTGGCAATCTGTGTCTTCATGTCAACGTGAAGCGGCTGAATTTCCTGTGACTCGACTCATTCCCTGACAATGTAACAGTCCATTTCCACGTGCTTTGTTTGTTCGTGAAAGACCTGACAATGTGACTCCAATTTCACCCTAAATTGTGCCTAAAACATGCTAAAAAGTGATATGATTTATGTATATCATATAACCCCACACTTAGCTTTTTGTTTGTCCTCAAGCAAAGTCTACATAAAATTATTGAATTTTAAATCATAGGTGCAGTCACTTAAAATTTCTAGCAATGTTTTATGCCAAAATTAATCACTGAGTCAGATGATTCACAAAATATGCCTGACTGGTTAAGTTACTATGACAAGGTCTCAAATGTCTTGGTAGATTATCGTGGTCATGCAGGTTTAACAATTTAATAACTAGACTGGCCTCTACTCTTAGTCACGAGGTCTTCCTGATGTGTAGTGTGTGTATTAGTCTAGACTAGATAGTCAACACAATATAGTCTTCTCTTAGCTCTTACCAGATAATACTTCGACCAATCGTTGGACATAACAGCAACAAACAACCTTCTGAGTTCTGAGCTTTGGTGTCAAGGTTTTTCAAATAAAATTTTCAATAAAAGAACGCACTGAGCTATGTATTTTAAGATTGATTGTTCAGGGCATTTTTGTGTTCGCTTTCACAGATCAACTTTAACTACCCATGTAGCGAGTCCCACTCTGATGACTCCCAGATCTACACGAACTTAGGGCATCAGGCTTTAAGTTCCCTTAAGGAGTGGTGCTCGAGTAGCAAAGGATGCTTGCAAACTACCCTATTTATTTAACTTTTTCACTTCCAGCTCAGAGCATCATCTAGTCATTTAAATTGCTAATACATCCTCAACCGGTCTAATATTATTTGGTTAAGTCTCAAAAAGGTATTTGGTTGACGTCTCTAATCCAAACTAGATTGTGCTCAATTATCAGGAATTCCCTATTTCTAATCGAGGAATTCAGTAAAGTTATCAACTTGTTTCCTACTGATCATAAGGCTCTACTTACATATATCATAGACATAAGTATTTCTTTACCAATCACAACTGCATTTTGAAGTCTGAAAGAGTGAAAAGTTTTGAATTTTTTTTTGGAAGGGTGCAATTTTAGTGAGAAATATGTGAAAATATGCAAAATTTTACTGCTACTACAATGCACAGTGCACTGCTACCCGACACTTAAGGTTTACACTGTCCTCAGTTTTCATGCATATCCAATCACCCCACACTTATTTGAAAAACAAAAGTTGGAAACATAACATATAAAACTCTTACCCCACACTTATTTGACTAAGGGGAAGAGAAAGAAAATAAAACAATAAAACAAAAAGGTAATAGAAATAACAAAATCGAATAAAAGAAACAATGATGTTATGTCATATAAATCAACGTTTTACATACAAAGATTCATATTTCATACAGCCCAGACTTATCACATAATCACACATAAAGTAAAAGAAAGAGAAAGGAAAAAGAGAAACTAAGAACCAGGCTCATCATCATCAGGTGGCCAGAAGTAGACCTCGGGGTCTTCAGAAAACCGGGAGGTCTGCTGATAAATCTCCTCGACCCTACTGCTGGTCCTGTTGATTCTTTCCTCCATCAAATCCATCCGCCTCTCAATGTTCTCCATGTCCCGGCTGTGGTGGGCGCTGAGTTCCGCCAACCCCTGCGACATGTGTCGCTCGAAGGCTGTGCGTGGTACGAACATCTGACTCGGTGGTGTATGCTCTGCTGCCGGTCCTAGTACCGATGACTCTCAATGCTGCTCCGTGTGGATGGAGTATCACTCGGCTGCATCCCGTACGACCATTCCCATGTTCTGTAGAACACTTAAGTCTGTGGGAAAGGTGGTTGGAGCAATCTGGGTCAACTCTGAGCCCTCGATATCCAGCTCCAGATAGTGGGCTATTTGGGTCATGAACGGCTTGAGCCCCAGACACTATTTTTGAGTGTCTGTGGCAAAGCCCCGCATGATGACGGCAATGAGTCGGGCTATCTCCATAGTAATGCCCCTGTGCATATTAGCCATGAGGAATGTCTCCATCTGGGTGACATTCCCCGGGGCAGTACGTCGACCTGCTAGAGTGTGTGCTATGATGGTATGTAAATAGCGAAGGGCAGGTGGATACCTGTGGCTTTCGTGAAGCCATGTTGATAGGGGGCGCCAGTCGTGTAGATCTGGGCCCAGGCGGCGGAGACGTCAGCCGAGGTGAAGTCTCGTACAACCGTAGTGTAGGTAGGTGTGTCCAGCTCCTCTCTCCGCTAGATACCCAAAGCGATGCCAAACTCGGCCATGCTCATCGACCGGTCCATTCCGCCCAGTCAGAATGTGATCTGCTCTTGCTGGAATGTGAAGGAAGCATAAAACTCACAAACCAGCTCGAGGTAGGTCGGCTCGATGGTGGTGAAGACTCGACTGTATGGTAGTACGTCGAGCATGCGCTGGATCTCCTTCTCGACACCTAGTGTCTGAACTGCTTCCCAGTCGAGCGTTCTGCCAACCAGTATGCTGCGTCCAATGTGCCAGTGGCACCTCTCCTGATACGTCGGAATGGAAGGGAAAAGCATGAAAGGGTGTGCCACAGATGTGACAGTCATGGAAGAGGTGATACGTGCGCGTTTTGGAGCCATTTGTTTGAAGAAATTTGAGAGTTCGAGAATTTGGCGGGAAAGAAAATTCAAATTCAAATTCTGGAGGTGAATTCGAATTCAAAAGAGTGGCTTTTGTTTAGGTAAGAATTTTGAGTTTTTGGCGGGAAATTCGAATTTTGGAGGGAAATTCAAAAGTTCAAATTTTTTGAGGGAAAAGTTGAAATTTGAAAATTCAAGAGTTTGCCAAATTTTGGAGAGAACTTTTGTAGAGAGATGATTTTTGGTGTTGGGTTTTGAAGGAAAATGGGAAAAATTGGGTATTTATAGAGAGGGGCCATCTTCGGGACGCCCGTCCAGGCTGGACGACCATCCAGAAGTCGGGACGCCCGTCCCGTCTGCCTCGCGATGCATGCCGCTTCTGAAAAAAGTTTTTTTCTTTTTTTTCAAATTTTCCTGCAAATCTTTATACACTAAAAACAATTATAATTTTTAACAAATCATCTTGGTTAGCCTATGCAATACAGAAGTTGTTAAAAACCTTTTAAAAACTTTTCAGTCTATTCTCTTTTCAAAAATCATAAAGCCCTAATCATATCCTTACTTTCTATTCAGCAAAAATTCTAGAATAACAAAAGACTAAATTCACACAATTTAATAAATTGTATTTTTAACACATTTGTTATTTGCAAAGAATTGAAAAATGTCTTAAGAAAAATTTCTGACTAAAATAAAAGACCCATTTAAAATTTGAAAATAAAAAGTAGGGGTCAGTTATTAACTTTAGTTCAAACAATTTATTTGCTGAAAAATAAAAAGAATCTTCCATGTTTAATGGCCTTTATTTCTCATATCTCGCAGTTCAGCTCGTATGGCTCTCATCTCTTCCTGCTGTTTCCTTTGCTCCTCTAGGATTTCGGTTACCTCCTGGAGTATAAGTGCACCTTGACTCTCTTGGAGATCTACTGTGGTTCTGAGTTGGTTCAAGTCAGAACTTACGGCTAGAATATTCTGATCTGAGCGACTAAATCTGCTCACTATTGTCTGAGCCATGGCGCATATCCTGTGAGTCATATCATCTACCTGGGAAGACAAGGCTGATTGGAAACCGTTAGTGCTGTCCCCTGATGAAAGAGTTTGATCGTTAGGTGCTGGGGACGCAGGAGTGTACTCAGGAGATTTTGGAGTATACTCAGGGGATTTTGGAGTATATTCCGGAGATGTAGGAGTATACTCAGGAGATTTTGGAGTGTACTCAGGTGATGCAGGAGCTGTTTGGATATCTGGGAAAGGGTTAATGTTGTTTTCTAATTTGTCCAGTATATTCTGGGCTCTTATTCTAATGGTCTCTAAAAATGTGAGTGTTTTTATTCCGCCTTCCTCATCAGAACTTTCTATTGGACTAGGACATCTTTTTAATCTTTTGGCTCTACGGGAAAAGGTTTGTGGCTTACTCAATCTTTCTCTCTTCATCTATGAGTGTAGAGTCTGGTTAGAATAATAATAAAACAAATAATGAAAAATAATAAAAACAAAATAAAATAAACAAAAGCGAAAAACAAAATATGGAAGAATTTAAAAACAAGAAAATATTTTTGGGGTTTTTTATTTTTCGAAAGCAATTAAATTTCCTTAATAAGGTTTTAGAATAATTTTCTAAAATTTGATTATCCTACATTTCTTAATTTCAGATAATTTCTAAAATTAATTAGTTATGATAATCCTATATTTCAGGAAACTGATTGTCTAACTAGCATAAAGTGAGTGTTATGTCTAAGGCATAGATTACTACCGTTACCTGTCATAATTCTCTAGAATTTTGATCAGGAATCCTAAATTTGTTATGATAGTTCCCCGGCAACGGTGCCAAAAATCTGATGCGTTCCGATTGATATGCTAAAAATAGGTTTTATTTACCCTATATCGATTATGAATAATTAAGGACTTAGAATTATTAATTGTCACATTTAGCATCTATGTTGTCACCTAATCAATCAAAACCTAAGGCTGAGTACCTATCGTGTAGCTAGTCTGTTGGAAAGTACCTACGATTTTAATTTAAGAAATTATCGTACTCCTAGGGAAGTGGTAACGGCTTAGTAGCAACTATCCTTTACCCTAACTCTCAATTTATTATCCAGTTATGAAATCATTCATCAATATCCTTTGATGAGAGGTTGATCCATTCTACACTAGGTTCGAGTTCATTAAGCATGCAAGAGTATTTTACAGACAGTGTTCTGATATATGTTATATTATTCCTACATATTGATTGACCTATCTTCGAATATTTTAGATATATCTTGGTCTAGATTGCAATTATATACTGATTCTACTTGTGTACACATCTGAGTTATCTGATAAATCCCCCCATCGCCATTGACGACCCTACTCACGGTTCGAGCTAAAAGCTTCCATGAAAGTCATGTGTCACTCAGGAGATCATGCCTAACGCCGGCATAAACACACGAACTGAGCCTACTTAGACTACTTTAACAAACATGGTGATCTATAGGTTATTTCATCTAATATGGCAGACCTTAATGCTTCCGTCCTCACACAAAGCCCTAAATTAAGGCATGTTAAACTAGACAGGTTATGATTAGACCGTGGTTAGGAATTATCTATAACTGTTCATCTAATTTAAAAGAGCAAGTAGACATACAGTCATAATAATAATTAAGCTGGTGACCTTTCCGGAAAAATGTAAATATCTTCAACATGCAAAACACATATTCATAATATCATAATTTAATAATCAAAAATCATCTTTGGACAAACACAGTACAAAAATATAAAGAGAGGGACAAGGGGACCACCACCATAAAGTATTCACCCTTTATTAGGTCCGCTGATGGAGCAACTGCACGTATATTGATACGCTAAAATCGTATCACATTTTTAGCATGTTTTTATGTATGTTTTAATGTGAAATCGAGAGTAAATTGACATTAATCGTTTACTATTTACTTGATTTCACGGTTTTTATGATTTTGGAAGTGTCAGGTGAAAAATAGACGAAAACAACAAATTCTGGGGAAAAAACGCAATTTTTGGAAATGTTGACCCGGTCAAAGGTCCGGGACGGGCGTCCCGACCCGGTCAAACCGCCAGGACGGGCGTCCTGAACCGGGACGGGCGTCCCAAACCTGGTCAACGAATCAGGACGGGCGTCCCGAACCGGGACGGGCGTCCCGAGCCGCCAGAAGCTGTCCCACATCGAATTTTTCAGAATTTTTCACTCCGGGAAGCTGCTATAAATACCCCAGGCCTCCAGCAGTTGAATTCATCCCTCTCCACTCGATCTGAGTCATTAAGTGGTTTCCAGTGTACAATTCTCTAGTACACAACTCACTCAGAGACTCGGATCTCAGTTTTCTTTCTTATTAGTGTTTGTTTTAGTTTCTGAGAAATAGTCTCAGATCTTAGGTTTCTATAGATAGGTTCGTTTCTGGTATTCCTAGAATACCCGGGATTTAGTTAGGAGATCCTAAGAGGGCTCGAGGCGTTCGAAGAGTCAGTCCATAGGGCTGGGCTTAAGCCGGGTTGTTAAGTAAAGCCCAGCTACTAGGCTGAGGAAGCGTCCTCCGAAGGTTCTGACGAGCAGAGTCGGGTCAAGCAATACGGCATATACAGCAGTACGCTCCATCGGCGAGACTTCGTAAAGGGTGAATTCTTTATGGCATCGGTCCCCCTGTCCCTCTCTTATATGTTGTTATTGTGTTTGTCCAAATACTGATTGGAATACCAGATTATGTTTTTATGAATATTTGTGATATACGTTGAAGCTATTATGTTTTTCTAGAAATAGCCACTTGCTTAAATATCCATTATGTCTGCATGTTTATTGCCGTTCTTTTAAACTGAAATTAGGGTTATAGACAATTCATAACCACGGTCTATTCATAACCTGTTTAGTTTAACAGACATCAATTAGTATTGGTGTCTGCCATACTAGATAAAATAATCTGCGGAACACCCTGTTGGTTGAAAGTAGTCTAGGTAGGCTGAGTTGAGTATTATGCCGGCGGTTATGAGACGAGCAGTATGATTCCCAAAGTGACATAGGGCGGTCATTGCTGACTTTAGTCCGAGCCGTGAGTAGGGCCGTTACCCTTAACGAGGGGCGGTAGCGTAGAAACTCAGATGTGGTAACCTTAGACACAGAACATAGTTGCAATCCAGGCCAAGACATGTCTAAAATACTCGAATATAGGTCAATCAATGTATAGTAACAGTATAACATAGAATCAGAACTCATCTTTAAAACACTTTTAGGATTAATTGGACTTGAACCTAGTGGAGAATGGATCACCCTCTCATCAAAGTATTTGATGAAGATTGCATAACTGGATCATAAGATAGGAGTTAGGATAAAAGGCTAGTTACTACTAAGCCGTTGCCACTTCCCTGGGAGTACGATAATTATTTAATAAAATCGTAGATACTTTCCAATAGACTAGCTACACGATAGGTACTCTGCCTTAGGTTCTGGCTGATTAAGTGACACCATAGACTAAATGTGACAATTAGTTAATTCACAGTCCTTAATTATTCATAATCAACATAGGGTAAAATAACACCTATTTAGCACGTCGGTCGGAAACCGCATCAGATTTTTGGCGCCGTTGCCGGGGAAATATCATAATGAATTTAGGATTATTGGCCACAATTCTAGAGACTTATGATAGGTAGCGGTAGTAACCTAGACTTTTGATTAACACTTAAGTTATACCAGTTAGACAATCACTTTCCTGAATATAGGATTATCATAACTAATTAATTTTAGACATCATCTGAAATTAAGAGACTTAGGATAATCAAATTTTAGAAAATTATTCTAGAACCATATTGAGGAAATTTACCTGCTTTCTAAATAAATTTTAAAATCCATAAAAATATTTTTCTCGTTTGTCTTCACTTTCCTATGTTTGTTATTTGTTATTTCTAACCAGACTTTGCACTCAGAGATGAAGAGAACAAGAGCAGCTACTAACCAGGCAAAGAAAACAGAAAACCCTGACACTCCAGGACCAAAGAAGACGAAACCAGAAGGCCCCTCTAGACCCGCACCAGAAGTACCACGAGGGACTCTTCCTTCACAACCAGTAGAAGTAAACTCGAGCCCTGATGCCAGTGAACTAGTGAGACGATTCCTGAACACCCGTGAGCATAGTCCCACGGAAGAAGATCCTTCTGAGGATACCTTCCCTCCTAGAGAAGTACCCCAGAGATCTCCAATTCACCCTCCTACCCAGAGAGTTCCTCTAAATCCACCCCCTACTGATCAAACCCAGAATTCACCGACCTCTCCTGCATACACCCCAACACCTCACGAGCGCACCCCTTCATCTGCGGGGAGTACTAACGGTTATTATTCACTGTTGTCCGTGCAGATAGACACACTAACTCAAGGGGTCTATGAGATGGACCAAGGGATTGCCAGCAGACTGTGTCATTTAGACCAACTCAGTCTGAACATCACAACTAACGTAGACCGACTCAGAGCCACGGTCAATCTCCAGGAGAACCAAGGTGCACAACTACTCCGAGAAATGGCTGATCTACGCAGTGAGCAAAACAGGCAGAGGGATGAGATGCGAACAATACGCATAGAAATGCGAAGCATTCGGACAGAACTACAGGAGATCAGAGACAGGATTCGTTAAAAAGGGAAGATTCTTTTACTTTTATTTTCAGCAAATAATTCGTTTGAACTGAAACTTGAATAATTGACCCATATTCTTCTATTTTTCAAACATTTTTAAAGGGTCCTTTATTTTCAACAATTTTCTTCAGACATTTTATTTCTATGAAAAACGGAAAATTTTGCAATTACAGTTTATTTTTCATTAACTAAATTGTATAAATTCAAATTTTTGTTTTTTCTTGCTGAATTTAAATAGGAATAAAATTAGGGTAGTACGATTTTCGAAAAAGTGAGACTGAGGAATTTTTGCATAGAGTTTTTTTTAACAACTTTTGAATTTCGTTGGATAAACATGAAGCATTGTTAAAAATTATGATTATTTTTGGTATACTGAGATTTGCAGGAATTAAGGAAAAAAAAAACAAATAAATTTTCGGAATTGGCACGCGTCCCGAGGCAACCCGGGACGGGCGTCCCGGTTCTGGACGGGCGTCCAGCGGGACGGGCGTCCCGAAGGCCTCCCCTTCTATAAAAGCTCAATTTGTGTTTTCATTTTTCCCTCAAAATTCACTTCCAAAAATCCACCTCTCTCAAATAACTCTCTCTCTTTACCTTTGGCAAACTTTTCAAATTTAAAATTTCCCTCCAAAATTTAAATTTTAAATTTCCTTCCAAATTCGAATTTCCCTCCAAAATTCGAATTTCCCGCCAAAAATTTCGAAATCTTTCCCTAGCCTAATTTCACCCTTTGGAATTCAAATTCACCTCCAGAATTCGAATTCGAACCTTCCTTCCTACCTAAACTCCCCAAAAGTCTCTCAAACACTTTCAAACCAAATGGCTGCCAAACGTGCTCGTACCCCATCCACTATGACAGTTACCTCAGTGACACATCCTTTTATGCTGTTTCCCTCCAGCACAGCATATCAGGAGAGATGCACTGGGTACATCGGACGCACGATTCTGACGGGCAGAACGCTGGATTGGGCAGCAGTACAGACACTGGGAGTAGAGGCTGAGGTCAGACGCATACTCGATGTACTACCCTACAGTCGAGTATTCATCGTCACAGAGCCCACGTACCTGGAGCTGGTATGTGAGTTCTATGCATCCTTTGCATGCCATCAGGAGCAGATCACATTCCGCTTAGGCGGAATAGATCGGTCGATGAGCATGGCCGAGTTCGGCATCGCTTTGGGTATCTGGCAGAGAGAGGAGCTGGATACGCCCGCCTACACCACAGCAGTTCGGGACTTCACTTCTGCAGAGGTCTCCACTGCTTGGGCTCAGATCTGTATGACGGGTGTTCCCTACCAGCATGGCTTTGCGAAAGCCACAGGTATCTGCTCTTCGCTACTTACATGCCATTATTGCACACACTTTGTCAGGACGACGGACGGCCCCCGGGAATGTCACCCAGATGGAGACATTCCTCTTGGCCAACATGCATATGGGATCCACAGTAGAGATGGCTCGACTTATCACAGTCATCATGCGGGGTTTTGCTACGGACACTCGGAAACAGTGTCTGGGGCTCGGGCCATTCATCACCAGGATAGCCCGCTACCTGGAGTTGGACATAGAGGGCTCGGAGCTTACTCTGGTCGCCCCAACCACTATTCCCACAGACGTTACCATCCTACGGAACATGGGAATGGTTGTCCGGGATGCGAGCGGCCGCTACACCACCACACAGAGCAGCCAGGACAGGCTTCGGCATCAGAAGCAGCTCCACCGCATATCCATCCATCCGAGACGTTCGTGCCACGTACTGCCTTCGAACGACACATGTCGCACGGATTGGCAGAACTATCGGCACGATACAGTCGAGACATGGACCGGATCGACAGACGGCTGGCAATGATGGATGACAGGATTGACAGACGACTGGCGGTGATGGATGACAGGATCGCCATGATCACCAGTAGGATTGAGGAGATACATCAGCAGACTGCCCGAGTAGCGGAGAACTTCGAGTTTGACTTAACAGACCTCGGTCCACTGGATGGCGACCCGCCGGGTTCTTAGTCTCTCTCCCCTTCTTTTCTTTCTTTTTCTTTTGTCTTTTGTTTTCTTGTTCTTTGTGTATGTCTGGGCTGTATGACTATGAATCTTTGTACAAAATTGATTTATATGACATACAGAATTGTTGCATTATTCTGTCTTTTCTTGTTTTTATTATGTTTTATTTCTTGTCTTCAAATAAGTGTGGGGTAATTAGCTATGCATGAACACTGAGGACAGTGCCAAACTTAAGTGTGGGGTAGCAGTGCACGGCACTGTAGCAGTTTGTAGCAGTTTGAAAAAATTTTCGCATGCTTTTGCTTGTTTTCCCTGTATTTTCACACCCTTCCAAAATTTTTTCAAAATTTTTCCGTCTTTCAGACTTCTAAATGCAGTATGCTTGGTTAAACAAATTGCTTATGTCTATGATATGTAGGTAGTATGTTATGGTTAGTAGGAGATAGTCGATAGCTATCTTGGACTAATTGATTAGGAATAGGGAATTCCTGATAACTGAGCACAACCTTGTCTGGATTAGAGACCTCAACCAATTGCCTATTCGAGACTTAACTAGATAAAATTAGACCAGTTGTGGATATATTGGCAGTTAGAATGACTAGATGAGACTCTGAGCTAAAAGTGAAAAGAACTTAAGGAAGTTAATTACAATAGGGTAGTTTGCCAGCGGCCTTCGCTACTCGAGCACCACTCCTTCGGGGAACTTAAAGCCTGATGCCCTAAGGTCGTGTAGATCTGGGAGTCATCGGAGTGGGACTCGCTACATGGGTAGTTGAAGTTGACGTGTTCTAAGCAAACTCGAAATACCCTGAATCTATAAAGAAAATAACTAAGTGCTAAAACATTAAAAATCTGATCACCAAAGCTCAGAACTCAGAAAGTTATCTGTTGTCAGTATGTCTAGCGATAGGTCGAAGTATTATCTGGTAGCAGTTAAGATAAGAGTTCATTGTGTTGACTATCTGGTCTAGACTAGTACACACACTACACATCAGGAAGACCCTGTGACTAAAAAAAAGTCCAACCTAGTTGTTGATTTGTTTTCTGCCTGATCATAACAAACTACTAGAAATTGAGACCTTGTCATAGCAACCTAACCAATCAGACCTGTGTTAAGAATTGTCTGAAGAATTTTTGGAATAAAAACATGATTAGGAATTTAAGTGACTGCACTACGGTTTAAAATCACTAACTCCATGTAGACTTTGCTTGAGGACAAGCAAAAAGCTAAGTGTGGGGTTATCTGATACGCTAAAATCGTATCACATTTTTAGCATGTTTTTATGTATGTTTTAATGTGAAATTGAGAGTAAATTGACATTAATTGTTTACTATTTACTTGATTTCACGGTTTTTTGATTTTGGAAGTGTCAGGTGAAAAACGAAAACAGCAAATTCTGGGGCAAAAACGCAATTTTTGGAAATGTTGACCCGGTCAAAGGTCCGGGACGGGCGTCCCGAACCGGGACGGGCGTCCCAACCTGGTCAACGAATCAGGACGGCGTCCCGAACCGGGACGGGCGTCCCGAGCCGCCAGAAGCTGTCCCACATCGAATTTTTCAGAATTTTTCACTCCGGGAAGCTGCTATAAATACCCCAGGCCTCCAGCAGTTGAATTCATCCCTCTCCACTCGATCTGAGTCATTAAGTGGTTCCAGTGTACAATTCTCTAGTACACAACTCACTCAGAGACTCGGATCTCAGTTTCTTTCTTATTAGTGTTTGTTTTAGTTTCTGAGAAATAGTCTCAGATCTTAGGCTTCTATAGATAGGTTCGTTTCTGGTATTCCTAGAATACCAGGGATTTCGTTAGGAGATCCTAAGAGGGCTCGAGGCGTTCGAAGAGTCAGTCCACAGGGGGGCTTAAGCCGGGTTGTTAAGTAAAGCCCAGCTACTAGGCTGAGGAAGCGTCCTCCGAAGGTTCTGACGAGAGCGTCGGGTCAAGCAATACGGCATATACAGCAGTACGCTCCATCGGCGAGACTTCGTAAAGGGTGAATTCTTTATGGCATCGGTCCCCCTGTCCCTCTCTTATATGTTGTTATTGTGTTTGTCCAAATACTGATTGGAATACCAGATTATGTTTTTATGAATATTTGTGATATACGTTGAAGCTATTATGTTTTTTAGAAATGGCCACCTGCTTAAATATCCATTATGTCTGCATGTTTATTGTCGTTCTTTTAAACTGAAATTAGGGTTATAGACAATTCCTAACCACGGTCTATTCATAACCTGTTTAGTTTAACAGACATCAATTAGTATTGGTGTCTGCCATACTAGATAAAATAATCTGCGGAACACCCTGTTGGTTGAAAGTAGTCTAGGTAGGCTGAGTTGAGTATTATGCCGGCGGTTATGAGACGAGCAGTATGATCCCCAAAGTGACATAGGGTGGTCATTGCTGACTTTAGTCCGAGCCGTGAGTAGGGCCGTTACCCTTAACGATGGGGCGGTAGCGTAGAAACTCAGATGTGGTAACCTTTAGACACAGAACATAGTTGCAATCCAGGCCAAGACATGTCTAAAATACTCGAATATAGGTCAATCAATGTATAGTAACATTATAACATAGAATCAGAACTCATCTTTAAAACACTTTTAGGATTAATTGGACTTGAACCTAGTGGAGAATGGATCACCCTCTCATCAAAGTATTTGATGAAGATTGCATAACTGGATCATAAGATAGGAGTTAGGATAAAAGGCTAGTTACTACTAAGCCGTTGCCACTTCCCTGGGAGTACGATAATTATTTAATAAAATCGTAGATACTTTCCAATAGACTAGCTACACGATAGGTACTCTGCCTTAGGTTCTGGCTGATTAAGTGACACCATAGACTAAATGTGACAATTAGTTAATTCACAGTCCTTAATTATTCATAATCAACATAGGGTAAAATAACACCTATTTAGCACGTCGGTCGGAAACCGCATCATATATCCTAGACTGCTTGACCCGACTCTGCTCTACAGAACCTTCGGAGAACGCTTCCTCAGCCTAGCAGCTATTGCTTTACCTTACGTCCCAGGCTTAAGCAAAGCCTTGTTGACTAAGTCTTCGAATGCCTTGTGCTCTCTAAGGATCTCCTAACGAAATCCTAGGTATTCTATGAATACTAAAACAAACCATATCTAGTCATATTCTAAGATTTTGAGACACACTCTCAAAAACAAAGAACACGAGAAACTCTCGTATACTGAAAATCTACTTGAACGAAAACACCTGAGATCACTGAATGACTCATAAACAGTAGAAAACTGTGTACTGGAAGCCACTGAATGATTCAAATCAAGTGGAGAGGGATGATTTCACCTGTAGAAGGCCTAGGGTATTTATAGCAGGGATGCTGGGGGAATTTCTCTTCAGAAAACAATGCGGGACACTGTTCATGGGTTCGGGATACCAGTCCTGATCTGTTGACCGGGTCGGGACGCCCGTCCTGACTTCTGAACTTCTGAAAATCACTTTTTTATCTAAAATTTGCCATTTTCTCGCATATTTCACCTGAAACTTCCAAAATCATAAAAACTGCGAAATTGTGTTAATAACAGTCAATTAAGAACAATTTAACTCCAATTTCACCCTAAATTGTGCCTAAAACATGCTAAAAAAGTGATATAATTTATGTATATCACCGACTATCTTGAAACAACCGTCTCTTGTATGTCCGTCTCTGCCAAAGTGATCACAGTGGCCTTTGTTTTCTTTCTGGCCGACTCGGTTCGGTGTCATGCCGCGTTTTGCGGAGGCTTGGAAAGACATTGTTTCATTCACAAGTTTCTTCCCGCCGGTTATGGATCTTTATTGCTCATCCTTGGCAACGAGATGGTATGCATTTCCCAAAGATGGGATTGGTTTAGTGGCAAGTATTTGGGTTCTAATAATGGAGAACTCACCGTCTAGACCCATAAGAAACTCATAGAGCTGCTCCTTTTCCCTGAGTTCTCTAAGAGATTTTCCAATTCCACATGTACATCCATTGCATTTGCAAATCGGAGCAAGCAAGAAGGACTGCATCTCATCCCATAATCCATGCAGTTTCGTGTAATAGGTTGAAACAATCATCCTTATATAGTGTTCGAGATAGCCAGCTTCAATTCATACCGCGCGCGGTGCACTGTTCTTTACGAATCGTTCTTTAAGATCCTTCAGATTTCTGACGCCGAATTGGCTTATTTCACGTCTTCGGATTTCTTTCTCCATGGTTGTAGTAAGCCACCCTTTAATCATCGCATCGCATCACATCCATGTCATATAACTAGCATCGTCTGCTTCTGGCCTTTTGATGGTTCCATCGATAAGCCGATCTTGTTCTTGGGCGAACAAGAAATTCTCCATCTCTTGGACCCAATCAGGTAGTTGTGTCGGTCAAGGCATCATTGATATATTAATATTGGAATTATTTTGGATATTACTTTGGGTAGTTACAACCTCTAATTTAGTAATATCTCAATAATATAAATATGCAATCTCAATAACATTTGTACTGCAACTTCAAGAAGAACATGAGGAAAAGCTTTAAAAGACAAGCTTTGGAACATTGCCAGAAGCAATTGCAGGAATGTATGAGAATGCAATGAAGGATCTTGAAGAGTTTTTACGGAAGCTTGGAGGTGGGTGGTGAATGGGCCAAGACTAGAACATTGGGTTAAGGCCTCTTCCCAAGTCATGTGAGATCTGACATGCTATGCAATAATCTATGTGAGTTTTAATACATTCATTTTAGAAGTTAGAGATAAGCTTATACTTTCAATTGTGAGGGAATAAGGGAAATGGTTATGAAACGGATCCAAATAGGAGGTGTTGGATAATGAAACAACCTAGTCACCCTTGCACACCCATAATTAGGAAGAAGTTAGAAGAACAAGTTTATTATTCTAGGAATTGGAAACCATTGTGGAATGGAGTAGATTCATATCAAGTTATGGGGACACATAATGAACAGTATGTAGTAGACTTAAAGAGGAATACATGTTCTTGTCAGTTGTGGTATTTGACTGGTATTCCTGGTACATAGCATAGCTGCACTACATAAGCAAGATACAGATCCCCAGCAAGAATCACAAAACCAAAATTTATTTTCTTAACAAAAACACATGGATAGATTTGGTCATTCAAATATCCTGAATTCAATAAGAATTCACTAAGGCTATTGTACCACATGCGCCCAGACTGTTTAAGCCTATATAATGACTTTTGTAATTTGATAGAATAAATTGCACGAGGGCCTTTAGAAGCCTTTGGTAATTTGAATCCTTCAGGGATTTTCATATAAATCTCATTTTCAAGGCTTCCATAAAGATAAGCTGTAACAACATCCATTAGACGCATGTCCTCCTTTTCATGAACTGCCAAATTTATAAGATATCGGAGTGTAACAACATCAATAACGAGTGAAGGTAGGGAAGAAAAGTACAGTGATTTTTATCTAAAGATTTTTGACTACGAGAGAGTTCTTATCAATTTCCTTTTTTCAGTGAAAATATTTCCAGAATGTTCTTTATTCCTTATCTAAGCAACATTCTAGAAATCTGTAAGGCAAGTATAGTTGTTGTTTTTATTTGTCCAGACTTTGGTTAGGAGGTTAGTGAAAGAAAGGACATTTAACCACATAGGCTCAAGTCTAAATGGTGATGTTCTACGGTTTGAGGGAGATGTGTTGAGGAGTTAAGGGACATGATTAGAAGCTCCACTATAAAGATGGTAGATCTTGATTTCAGGATATAGAGCTATCCAAGGATTGTTTCTTAGGTAGCGATCTAGACGTTCTTTAATAAGAGTATGAGAATTAGAGTATCTTTTTTTAGATCGTGTATATTTTGAGCCTTGGAAACCAAGATCAATTAAGAGGCATTTTTCTATGTTTTGTTTAAAATGAAGACATTTGTTTATTGGTGGTGTTCTGCCACCAAAGTTTTCAAAGGAGTGAACAATTTGGTTGAACTCACCCTCAACTAGGCAAGGGAGATTTAAGGAGGAGCTAAGAGTATGTAAATTTTCCCACAAAATAGTTTTTGCATTAGGAAAGTTTAGAGAGAGTAAAAATATAGAGTGAGAACTTACCTTTACTTTCATGTGGATTTCTTGTCTAGTGATCCCTATTAGTTTGAGGTCAAGGTCTTCATTCCAAAGAACTATAATGCCCCCAGAGCTGCCTTCTGAGGGTGAGAAAGTATTATACTTAAATTCCAATTTAGGATAATTTCTGAGGCTTTTTCATTTTGAGATTTTTGTTTTAGTAAGAATGACTATATTTGGCCTATGCTGAGAGATGAGGTCTTAGATAGCATGCACCTCTACAATTCTATAACATTATTATCATTGAGGGGAGGGGGTTCAGAGTATCCTCCATAAGTAGGGATGGTGGTAGGAATGTTGTCATTTGGTCCCAAGTGGATGGTATTAGGATAATTGTATATCTCTGTTGGTTCAGTTCTGAGACTAAGAGGTGCCTGATTACTAGAGAGAATTTTCTCATATGAATAGAGTTAGATTCTTGTTGTTTTCCAGAAAAAGATGCATCTTTATTTATGTTTTTTATTTCTACAAACTCATAATTTTGAGGTAATATAGTTTGGTTCATAGATTGAATTTGGAACATATTGTGTTTTGAGGGGTAAGGGGAACTGGGTTGGGGAAGATAGCAGACAGGAGTGGGGACTTTGGGGTGGAGGAGGAATGACTGGAGTGATTGAAGAATGTTGCATGGGAAAGTGTTGAGGTGATGTTTGTGTCTGCCTCCTCTGAAGGGCAATTTTGTTTTGCCTGTTCGGGGATGAGTGTGCTTGAAAGATGAATAGATCCTGTATTGGGAGAGATTAGTGGTTCTGTTGTGGAAGATTCTAAGAGTTTGGGAATAAGGGTAGCTCCACAGGTAATATAAAGTTCATTTCCTAGTTTTGGTTCAGTAGAGGGGGTGTTTGTTAGTGAGGGGACCATGGTTGACTCGTGATATTTTGAAATAGCCATGGATTCTGCATCAAGCTTTCCCTTTAAATTAAGGCTTCCTCCACTATCTGGCACATAAAGTGGGGGTCTTGAATGTCGATGGAGATCTTTCTGTTCTCGGCTTGGAAGCTCGGGTTTAGATTTTGGCCCAATAGACCCCCATTCCATGAGTGAGGATGGTATGAAATTCAGTGGTTGGTGGACAGTTAGGTTCAAATCGTCTATTATTTTAGTTTGGGATGGGTGTTGTATTTGAGAGTGAGTTGGTGAGGCTGAAAGATTTGGGTGTTGAGGTGAGTGGGGCAGGCGATTTCTGCATCTCCTGTTGGCCATATTTAATGAGGGTGACTGTTTTGTGGCATGGTGATTGGGTTGAAGAATAGAGGTAGACTTTAATACTGAGAGCGATTGAATTTAGAAGCCAAGAAATCACCATGTCATTAATTCGCTCCCAATTTTTATAGTCTGGATCCTCGATTTGTGAACAAAACCATTGATTAGCCTCTATTTATTTTTAGCTGACAAAGCAATTTTCACATATCTTTTTCATGACTAGAAACCATTTTCATCAAAGACTTTATTGACTAATATTTGATTAGGATTATCATATGGTTACAAATATATGTATCAATTTGATCTATGTAGTTTGTTTTCAAGAATAGAAAAGAAGAAGAAGACAAGAATGATCAAAAAGAATGAAAGGTTAGCAAAGAAAACATATTAGCTGTAATACCGTGTAAAAATTTGAAGTTAAAAAACTAAGAAGATAAGACAAAACAGGATAAAGATGAGAATTTTTTTAAAAACATTTTTATTATAACATATTTTGCTTCAATTTTATATTGTAATTGGGCAATGCTTTATTTAAAAAATTAAAATAAAATTGACCATCTTTTTATATGTATATTAAAAAAAATTAAAAAAATTCTGATTTGAATTGCAACCGATAAACTTAAAATAAAAATAAAGGAAAATTATTATATTAAAATGTTATAATTTCTTTTTAATGGAATTTTTTCTTTTTTTCTTTTTAAATAAACAGAATAATTTTTAATAAAATATTATTATTTATTATTATTTAATTAAATTACAATGAATAAATTAAATAAATAATATTAATAAAAAAATTACGAAAGCTAATATGGAATGTATATCTCACTATATATATATATATATATATATATATATATATAATTACAATCATTAAATAAATAAATGTTTTTTAAACAATTTTTTAAGAATCTAAATAAAATCTTTTATCTTAAATTTTTTTTAAAAAAAAATCATTTTCTAATTAGTTTCAAAAACCATATTGAAACTACTATAAAAACATTGGTTTGCTTCAAACCAATTCTTCAATCAAAAGCAAAGGAAAAAAAAATTACAATCTTTCTGAAAATTATTTTAGGGTGCAACATGGCCAAAACAAATATGATTACCCTCAAGACTAGCGACAACCATATTTTTCAAATCGAAGAAATCTTAGCAAAACAATGCGAAACAATCAATTGTATGATTATAGATGATTGTGCAGATACCACTATTCCTTTACCTAATATTACGAGCAAAACTTTTATCAAAATCATCGAATACTGTGAACGTCATGCTACTCCTTTAAACACGGAAGAGGAGAAAGTAGAATTGAAGAATTTTGATACGAAATTTGTTGACGTGGATCAAGAAATTCTGTTGGCTTTATTGATGGCGTCTGATTATTTACAAATAAAAAATTTGATAAATCTTGTTTCTCAAAAAGTTGTGGATATGATGACTGATAAAAGTCCTGAAGAATTTTGTGAGATTTTTAATATTGAAAATGATTTTACTCCTGAAGAGGAACAACAAATTCGAAGCAAGAATGCTTGGCTTTCAGTGAACAATTCCAGTTATTATTTAATTATTTTATTTTTTTATTTATGATGTTAGTGTTTAGTTTTAAAATTTTGTTTTTGTACTTTCTTTTTTGAATTCTATATAATTATTATTTGTTATAAATCTATTTATTTTGTGAATATTTATTAAGATATCATATATTTTATATTTCCTATTTTTTTAGTTTAACATATTTACTTTATCTAACGTTTTAGCATATTAATAAAGAATTTGATAAAGGATTATAAGAATTATAGGAAAATCTTGATAAGAGAATATAATAAAATTTATTTCATTCTTTCTTCCTATATCTTTTCATTTTCTCTTTATTATATTAATTTATAAAATAATTTAAATTATCATTAATTTTCAACAAAATTCAGAGTTTTATTTATTTATAACAGATTTTGGGGCTTAAATTCTGTGGTGTCTCCATTTTTTTACTATGAGACTATCCAAATGTGTTTCTGTTGTCGCCTAATATATAGTTATCGGCCATATTGCATTAAATAATAATAATAAAATTTAAATAATACTGTGGTTAGACTTAAATTTTATTCAGAATTACAAATTACCTTAAAAATTAAAAGAATTGCTTTTTGATAAATGACAAAACTTCTCTTACCCTTCTTTCTCCAAACAATTGAAACAAGTCAAAATATTTTAAAAAAAATTTCGCAATTTTTTAGAGAGAAATGCACCTAGTGAAAAATGGGAGTTAATGGCAAAACGTTACCATAATAGACAGAACCACAAAAATGTTTAGGTGTTAAAGTTAGATTTTGGGATAGTTTAGATGTTATCAAAATTGTTACCCTTATTTTTATTTATCTAATGTTAGTGTTTAGTTCTAAAATTTTGTTTTTAAGTACTTTGATTCATGAATTTTTTATTATTTTTTTAAAGCTGAAATCCATATTTTATTTTGTCTAGGAGATTGTCTAAGTCATTTTATTGAGTAAGGGTCGGGTTTGAAGCCCTTTACTCAGTGACTAACGGGTCGGGTCTAAAATTCTTTACTCTGACTAGCAAATCGGATCTGAAATGCTTTACTCAGTGACTCTGAACCCCTTTACTCATATATTTAAAATAATTTTTTATATTATATAATTATTGTAAAAAAATTATTCTAAATTAATCTTTATTTTTAATTCTTTTATTAAAATAAATATAACATTTTGTATCATATATTAATGTAGTTTAAGTTTATAAGAATTAAAAAGTTAAAATTTTGAGATTTCTTTTTTTAAAATTTAGATTTTTAGGATTATTATTTTATATTTTAATTTATTTTAATTGAAATGTTTCTTGATTAATATTTATTATCATTTTGTGTTTATAGATTTTGTGATTTTAAAGTTAATAGAAACGAAAGTATTTTTTTTAAAAAAAATAAAATTATTTACTTATTATTTTAATTTTTTTAATAGATATAATTTTACTTATCACGTTTATATTTCATGATTTTGTTTAAAAACAATACCTATATGACTCTCGTCTTATCATGTCTCGAACTCATAATTTCTCTATCATAAATAAAGATCCTTAAAATCAGAGCAACACCTTCTTGATTATATATATATATATATATCATGATCTACTATTATTCTATTGACTTTATTTAATTATTTATTTTATTTATTTATTTTTTAAAAAACTTTTAAAAAATATGGTAATTTTTTAAAAATTAACATAACATAATTTATTTGCTTCGTTGAATAATTAGTAAGTTTGGTCCCAAACAAATTTATGTTTTGCAAGTTTAGTCTCAAAATATTTTTTTAAACTTTTAAGGTCCCAATCATTTTTTTTAAGTCAACAATAAGGTCCTTTCCAATAGATTCTGTCAAAAACCCTAAAAATTTAACGGTTTTACCTTTAGTTAATTAAAAATAAGGGTAAAAAAGTCATTACATGTAAAAAAAAAGAATTTTTTTTTAAATATAAGGATAAAAATATTTTTAAATTTTAAATTTTAAATTTTAAAAATAAAAAATCTATCAATAGTGAGAATATAAAAATTCATTTCTTCTCCAGCTACAAATAACATTTTTATCATTTTTCACATCTCTGAAGAAAGAAAAAAAAGAATATTTGTAAAAAAAAAAGCTTTAGATTAAAATATTTTGTTATGAGAAAAATATTATTATTAAAAAAAAACAATCTTCATGCTTCTTCTTTTCTTTTCTTTTCTTTGTGTTATATTGTTTTCTTTAAAAATATAAGAAAACGATACAAATTTGATTGTATTCGAAAACGATGAAGATTGACAAAGAATTTGATAGATTTTTATTTTTTAATTTTAAATTTTAAATTTTAAAATATTTTTATCTCTTTATTTAAATATTAATTTTAGTTTTGTTCTTTTGTAATGACTTTTTTATCCTTGTTTTTAATTAATTAAATTTAAAAACCGTTAAACTTTTAATGTTTTTTATGGAATCAGTCCAATGGGACTTTTTTGTTCACTTTAAAAAAAAGTTGGAACCTTAAAACTTTAAAAAAAAATTAGAACTAAGCTTGCCAAACATAAATTTGTTTGGGACCAAACTCACAAATTATTCTTGCTTCGTTGAAAGAGTTTTGCAACCTCACATAATTCATTTTCTCTGTATCAAATATTTTAACACGAACATAATCTCTTGTCTTGCTTTTCTTACTACCTCAATATCAATCTCATCATTCCAAAGAAACAGTAGAGAAGATACTATTCTTATATAGATTTACATAAGGAAGTGATCACTTTGCCATTTCAAATTTGCATGGCTCAAATGTTAACTACAATTAGAATGGGCTTACTAGGCAGTCTACTCTTTCTTTATATCATTTTCTGTTATGGGTAAACGTTTAAAAAGTTTTCGAGACAACTATTTATATAAGAATAATTGGTGAGTTTGGTCCCAAAATTTCTTAGTCAATCTTCTTCTTCTCCGACTACAAACAAGATTTTTAATATTTTTTGACATCTCTGAAGAAAAAACAAAGACAGAAAATCTTTGTAAAAAGAAAAATTTTCTACTGAAATATTTTTATTGGTAGAAAAACTATCATTATATTATAAAATTATATAAAAAACAATAAAACAAGATGAGAACTAAATGAGAAATGTAGAAAATAGAGAGAATATTATTATATGAGATTTCTTGTTGATCCTGATTGTGTTTACAAAAGGGTAGAAAGTCGTCTATTTATAGGGGTGAATATGAGATAAGGATAAATATTGAGGCTGACACTTGTCACCTGGGATTAAGTTTTAAGTGACACTTGTCACCCGGGATGAATAGGGGATAAGGATAAACATTAAGGGTGACACTTGTCACCTGGGATTAAGTGATAATAACGATTGTACGATGGACATCCACTAATTTAATGAATCTTCGAGATTCATAACACTCCCCCTTGGATGTCCATTACATAAAGAATATGCCTCGTTAAAACCTTACTAGATAAAAACCCAATGGGTAAAAACTCTAGTCAAGGAAAAAGAGTTTAGTATTCTTTATGTATAGATTTCTCCCCTGATGAGATGATCTCTCGAAATCTTTAAACCGACGCAAACCAATTTTATATCTTAATTCTCAAAGGTTGCAGTCAGAAGAGCTTTAGTAAAATATATGCAAGATTATCACATGATTGAATTTGAAGCACAATAATTTCACAATTCTTTTGAAGTTCATGAGTAAAGAAGAATTTAGGTGAAATGTGTTTCGTCATATCTCCCTTGATATATCCTCCTTTTAATTAAGCTATACAAGTTGCATTATCTTCATATAGTGGAGTTGGAATCTCTCTTTCGGAGGATAAACCACAACTCTCTCTAATATAATGTATTATTGACCTCAATCATACACATCCTCGACTTGCTTCATGAATGGCTATTATCTCAACATGATTAGAAGTTGCTATTGTTTGCGTGGAGCGCCATGATATAGCAGTATTACCATATGTAAATAAATAGTTATTTTGAGAAACGTGCCTTATGCGGATCCGAAAGATAACCCGCATCTGCATACCCAATCAGTTTTGGGTCATTTACATTTGAATAAAATAATCTGAGGTCAATTGTCCCTTGGAGGTATCTGAGGACGTGTTTAACACCATTCTAATGTCGTCGTATTGGCGAAGAACTAAATCTTGCTAATAGATTATAGCAAATGCTATATCAGGTTGAGTATTATTTGCAAGATACATCAGTGCACTAATAGCACTCAAATATGGTACTTCAGGACCAAGTAGTTCTTCACCATTTTTTCGAGGTCTAAATATATCTTTATTTATATCTAGCGATCTCATGACCATTGGAATACTCAATGGATATGCTTTATCCATGAAAAATCTTTTCAACACTTTAGCTGTATATGTTGACTGATGAAAAAAATTCATCTTTCATATTCAATTTGAAGACCAAGACAAAACTTGGTTTTTCCAAAATCTTTAACTTTAAATTCTCGTTTCAAACAATCTCTAGCTTCTCAAAGCTCTTCTGGAGTTCCGATGAGATTGATATCGTTAACATATATAGCAAGAATCACAAAACCAAAATTTATTTCTTAATAAAAACACATGGACAGATTTGGTCATTCAAATATCCTGAATTCAATAAGAATTCACTAAGGCGATTGTACCACATGCGCCCAGACTGTTTAAGTCTATATAATGACTTCTGTAATTTGACAGAATAAATTTCACGAGGGCCTTTAGAAGCCTTTGGTAATTTGAATCCTTCAGGGATTTTCATATAAATCTCATTTTCAAGGCTTCCATAAAGATAAGCTGTAAAACATCCATTAGACGCATGTCCTCCTTTTCATGACTGCCAAATTTATAAGATATCGGAGTGTAATAACATCAATAACGAGTGAAGGTAGGGAAGAAAAGTACAGTGATTTTTATCTAAAGATTTTTTAATACCAGAGAGTTCTTATCAATTTCCTTTTTTTAGTGAAAATATTTCCAGAATGTTCTTTATTCCGTATCTAAGCAACTTTCTAGAAATATGTAAGGCAAGTATAGTAGTTTTTTTATTTGTCCAAACTTTGGTTAGGAGGTTAGTGAAAGAAGGGACATTTAACCACATAGGCTCAAGTCTAAATGGTGATGTTCTACGGTTTGAGGGAGATGTGTTGAGGAGTAAGGGACATGATTAGAAGCTCCACTATAAAGATGGTAGATCTTGATTTCAGGATATAGAGCTATCCAAGGATTGTTTCTTAGGTAGCGATCTAGACGTTCTTTAATAAGAGTATGAGAATTAGAGTATCTTTTTTTAGATCGTGTATATTTTGAGCCTTGGAAACCAAGATCAATTAAGAGGCATTTTCTATTTTGTTTTAAAATGAAGACATTTGCTATTGGTGGTGTTCTGCCACCAACGTTTTCAAAGGGAGTGAACAATTTGGTTGAACTCACCCTCAAGTAGGCAAGGGAGATTTAAGGAGGAGCTAATAGTATGTAAATTTTCCCACAAATAGTTTTTGCATTAGGAAAGTTTAGAGAGAGTAAAAATATAGAGTGAGAACTTACCTTTACTTTCATGTGGATTTCTTGTCTAGTGATCCCTATTAGTTTGAGGTCAAGGTCTTCATTCCAAAGAACTATAATGCCCCAGAGCTGCCTTCTGAGGGTGAGAAAGTATTATACTTAAATTCCAATTTAGGATAATTTATGAGGCTTTTCATTTGAGATTTTTGTTTCAGTAAGAATGACTATATTTGGCCTATGCTGAGAGATGAGGTCTTAGATAGCATGCACCTCTACAATCTCTAACATTATTATCATTGAGGGGAGGGGGTTCAGAGTATCCTCCATAAGTAGGGATGGTGGTAGGAATGTTGTCATTTGGTCCAAGTGGATGGTATTAGGATAATTGTATATCTCTGTTGGTTCAGTTCTGAGACTAAGAGGTGCCTGATTACTAGAGAGAATTTTCTCATATGAATAGAGTTAGATTCTTGTTGTTTTCCAGAAAAAGATGCATCTTATTTATGTTTTTTATTTCTACAAACTCATAATTTTGAGGTAATATAGTTGGTTCATAGATTGAATCTGGAACATATTGTGTTTTGAGGGGTAAGGGAACTGGGTTGGGGAAGATAGCAGACAGGAGTGGGGACTTTGGGGTGGAGGAGGAATGACTGGAGTGATTGAAGAATGTTGCATGGGAAAGTGTTGAGGTGATGTTTGTGTCTGCCTCCTCTGAAGGGCATTTTGTTTTGCCTGTTCGGGGATGAGTGTGCTTGAAAGATGAATAGATCCTGTATTGGGAGAGATTAGTGGTTCTGTTGTGGAAGATTCTAAGAGTTTGGGAATAAGGGTAGCTCCCACAGGTAATATAAAGTTCATTTCCTAGTTTTGGTTCAGTAGAGGGGTGTTTGTTAGTGAGGGGACCATGGTTGACTCGTGATATTTTGAAATAGCCATGGATTTGCATCAAGCTTTCCCTTTAAATTAAGGCTTCCTCCACTATCTGGCACATAAAGTGGGGGTCTTGAATGTCGATGGAGATCTTTCTGTTCTCGGCTTGGGAAGCTCGGTTTAGATTTTGGCCCAATAGACCCCCATTCCATGAGGAGGATGGTATGAAATTCAGTGGTTGGTGGACAGTTAGGTTCAAATCGTCTATTATTTTAGTTTGGGATGGGTGTTGTATTTGAGAGTGAGTTGGTGAGGCTGAAAGATTTGGGTGTTGAGGTGAGGGGGGCAGGCGATTTCTGCATCTCCGTTGGCCATATTTAATGAGGGTGACTGTTTCGTGGCATGGTGATTGGGTTGAAGAATAGAGGTAGACTTTAATACTGAGAGCGTTGAATTTAGAAGCCAAGAAATCACCATGTCATTAATTCGCTCCCAATTTTTATAGTCTGGATCCTCGATTTGTGAACAAACCATTGATTAGCCTCTATTTATTTTTAGCTGACAAAGCAATTTCACATATCTTTTTCATGACTAGAAACCATTTTCATCAAGACTTTATTGACTAATATTTGATTAGGATTATCATATGGTTACAAATATATGTATCAATTTGATCTATGTAGTTTGTTTTCAGAATAGAAAAGAAGAAGAAGACAAGAATGATCAAAAAGAATGAAAGGTTAGCAAGAAAACATATTAGCTGTAATACCGTGTAAAAAATTTGAAGTTAAAAAACTAAGAAGATAAGACAAAACAGGATAAAGATGAGAATTTTTTTAAAAACATTTTTATTATAACTATTTTGCTTCAATTTTATATTGTAATTGGCAATGCTTTATTTAAAAAATTAAAAAAATTGACCATCTTTTTATATGTATATTAAAAAAAAATTAAAAAAATTCTGATTTGAATTGCAACCGATAAACTTAAAATAAAAATAAAGGAAAATTATTATATTAAAATGTTATAATTTCTTTTTAATGGAATTTTTTCTTTTTTTCTTTTTAAATAAACAGAATAATTTTTAATAAAATATTATTATTTATTATTATTTAATTAAATTACAATGAATAAATTAAATAAATAATATTAATAAAAAAATTACGAAAGCTAATATGGAATGTATATCTCACTATATATATATATATATATATATATATATATATATATATAATTACAATCATTAAAATAAATGTTTTTTAAACAATTTTTAAGAATCTAAATAAAATCTTTTATCTTAAATTTTTTTTAAAAAAAAATCATTTTCTAATTAGTTTCAAAAACCATATTGAAACTACTATAAAACATTGGTTTGCTTCAAACCAATTCTTCAATCAAAGCAAAGGAAAAAAAATTACAATCTTTCTGAAATTATTTTAGGGTGCAACATGGCCAAAACAAATATGATTACCCTCAAGACTAGCGACAACCATATTTTTCAAATCGAAGAAATCTTAGCAAAACAATGCGAACAATCAATTGTATGATTATAGATGATTGTGCAGATACCACTATTCCTTTACCTAATATTACGAGCAAAACTTTTATCAAAATCATCGAATACTGTGAACGTCATGCTACTCCTTTAAACACGGAAGGAGAAGTAGAATTGAAGAATTTGATACGAAATTTGTTGACGTGGATCAAGAAATTCTGTTGGCTTTATTGATGGCGTCTGATTATTTACAAATAAAAAATTTGATAAATCTTGTTTCTCAAAAAGTTGTGGATATGATGACTGATAAAAGTCCTGAAGAATTTTGTGAGATTTTTAATATTGAAAATGATTTACTCCTGAAGAGGAACAACAAATTCGAAGCAAGAATGCTTGGCTTTCAGTGAACAATTCCAGTTTATTTATTTAATTATTTTATTTTTTTTATTTATATGATGTTAGTGTTTAGTTTTAAAATTTTGTTTTTGTACTTTCTTTTTGAATTCTATATAATTATTTTGTTATAAATCTATTATTTTGTGAATATTTATTAAGATATCATATATTTATATTTCCTTTTTTTAGTTTAACAATATATCTTTACTTTATCTAACGTTTTAGCATATTAATAAAGAATTTGATAAAAGGATTATAAGAATTATAGGAAAATCTTGATAAGAGAATATATAATAAAATTTATTTTCATTCTTTCTTCCTATATCTTTTTCATTTTTCTCTTTATTATATTAATTTTATAAAATAATTTAAATTATCATTAATTTTCAACAAAATTCAGAGTTTTATTTATTTATAACAGATTTTGGGGCTTAAATTCTAGTGTCTCCATTTTTTTACTATGAGACTAATCCAAATGTGTTTCTGTTGTCGCCTAATATATAGTTATCGGCCATATTGCATTAAAATAATAATAATAATAAAATTAAAATAATAACTGTGGTTAGACTTAAATTTTATTCAGAATTACAAAATTACTCTTAAAAAATAAAAGAATTGCTTTTTGATTAAATGACAAAACTTCTCTTACCCTTCTTTCTCCAAACAATTGAAACAAGTCAAAATATTTTAAAAAAAATTTCGCAATTTTTTAGAGAGAAATGCACCTAGTGAAAAATGGGAGTTAATGGCAAAACGTTACCATAATAGACAGAACCACAAAAATGTTTAGGTGTTAAAGTTAGATTTTGGGATAGTTTAGATGTTATCAAAATTGTTTACCCTTATTTTTATTTATCTAATGTTAGTGTTTAGTTCTAAAATTTTGTTTTTAAGTACTTTGATTCATGAATTATTTATTATTTTTTTAAAGCTGAAATCCATATTTTATTTTGTCTAGGAGATTGTCTAAGTCATTTTATTGAGTGAGTAAGGGTCGGGTTTGAAGCCCTTTACTCAGTGACTAACGGGTCGGGTCTAAAATTCTTTACTCTGACTAGCAAATCGGATCTGAAATGCTTTACTCAGTGACTCTGAACCCCTTTACTCATATATTTAAAATAATTTTTTATATTATATAATTATTGTAAAAAAATTATTCTAAATTAATCTTTATTTTTAATTCTTTTATTAAAATAAATATAACATTTTGTATCATATATTAATGTAGTTTAAGTTTATAAAAATTAAAAAGTTAAAATTTTGAGATTTTTTTTTTAAAATTTAGTTTTTAGGATTTTTATTTTATATTTTAATTTATTTTAATTGAAATGTTTCTTGATTTAATATTTATTATCATTTTGTGTTTTATAGATTTTGTGATTTTAAAGTTAATAGAAACGAAAGTATTTTTTTTTAAAAAATAAAATTATTTACTTATTATTTAATTTTTTTAATAGATTAATTTTAATTATCACGTTTATATTTCATGATTTTGTTTAAAAACAATACCTATATGACTCTCGTTATCATGTCTCGAACTCATAATTTCTCTATCATAAATAAAGATCCTTAAAATCAGAGCAACACCTTCTTGATTGATATATCTATATATATCATGATCTACTATTATTCTATTGACTTTATTTAATTATTTATTTTATTTATTTATTTTTTAAAAAACTTTTAAAAAATATGGTAATTTTTTAAAAATTAACATAACATAATTTATTTGCTTCGTTGAATAATTAGTAAGTTTGGTCCCAAACAAATTTATGTTTTGCAAGTTTAGTCTCAAAAATTTTTTTAAATTTTAAGGTCCCAATCATTTTTTTTAAGTCAACAAAAGGTCCTTTCCAATAGATTCTGTCAAAAACCCTAAAAATTTAACGGTTTTTTACCTTTAGTTAATTAAAAATAAGGGTAAAAAAGTCATACATGTAAAAAAAAAGAAATTTTTTTAAATATAAGGATAAAAATATTTTAAATTTTAAATTTTAAATTTAAAAATAAAAAATCTATCATAGTAAGAATATAAAAATTCATTTCTTCTCCAGCTACAAATAACATTTTTATCATTTTTTCACATCTGAAGAAAGAAAAAAAGAAATATTGTAAAAAAAAAAGCTTTAGATTAAAATTTTTTGTTATGAGAAAAATATTATTATTAATAAAAAAACAATCTTCATGCTCTTCTTCTTTTCTTTTCTTTTCCTTTGTTTATATTGTTTTCTTTAAAAATATAAGAAAACGATACAAATTTGATTTGTATTCGAAAACGATGAAGATTGACAAAGAATTTGATAGATTTTTTATTTTTTAAATTTTAAATTTTAAATTTTAAAATATTTTTATCTCTTTATTTAAATATTATTTTTAGTTTTGTTCTTTTGTAATGACTTTTTCATCCTTGTTTTTAATTAATTAAATTTAAAAACCGTTAAACTTTTAATGTTTTTTATGGAATCAGTCCAAGGGGACTTTTTTGTTCACTTTAAAAAAAAGTTGGAACCTTAAAACTTTAAAAAAAAATTAGAACTAAGCTTGCCAAACATAAATTTGTTTGGGACCAAACTCACAAATTATTCTTGCTTCGTTGAAAGAGTTTTGCAACCTCACATAATTCATTTTCTCTGTATCAAATATTTTAACACGAACATAATCTCTTGTCTTGCTTTTCTTACTACCTCAATATCAATCTCATCATTCCAAAGAAACAGTAGAGAAGATACTATTCTTATATAGATTTACATAAGGAAGTGATCACTTTGCCATTTCAAATTTGCATGGCTCAAATGTTAACTACAATTAGAATGGGCTTACTAGGCAGTCTACTCTTTCTTTATATCATTTTCTGTTATGGGTAAACGTTTAAAAAGTTTTCGAGACAACTATTTATAAGAATAATTGGTGAGTTTGGTCCCAAACAAACTCAAATATTTATACTAGGCAAGCTTAGTCCTAAAATATTTTTTTTACTTTTAAGGTCCCAAATATTTTTTTTAAGTGAACAATAAATTTCTTTTCGACGAATTCTATCAAAAACCCAAAACATTTAACGGTTTTTACCTTAATTAAAAATAAGGGTAAAAAAGTCATTAAATGTAAAAAGAAAGAAACAAATTAAAAAAAATATTTAAATAAAGGGATAAAAATATTTTTTATATTTAAAATTTTTAATTTTAAAAATAAAATATCTATCACAATAGTGAGAATATCAAAATTTCTTAGTCAATCTTCTTCTTCTCCGACTACAAACAAGATTTTTAATATTTTTTGACATCTCTGAAGAAAAAACAAAGACAGAAAATCTTTGTAAAAAGAAAAATTTTCTACTGAAATATTTTTATTGGTAGAAAAACTATCATTATATTATAAAATTATATAAAAAACAATAAAACAAGATGAGAACTAAATGAGAAATGTAGAAAATAGAGAGAATATTATTATATGAGATTTCTTGTTGATCCTGATTGTGTTTACAAAAGGGTAGAAAGTCGTCTATTTATAGGGGTGAATATGAGATAAGGATAAATATTGAGGCTGACACTTGTCACCTGGGATTAAGTTTTAAGTGACACTTGTCACCCGGGATGAATAGGGGATAAGGATAAACATTAAGGGTGACACTTGTCACCTGGGATTAAGTGATAATAACGATTGTACGATGGACATCCACTAATTTAATGAATCTTCGAGATTCATAACACTCCCCCTTGGATGTCCATTACATAAAGAATATGCCTCGTTAAAACCTTACTAGATAAAAACCCAATGGGTAAAAACTCTAGTCAAGGAAAAGAGTTTAGTATTCTTTATGTATAGATTTCTCCCCTGATGAGATGATCTCTCGAAATCTTTAAACCGACGCAAACCAATTTTATATCTTAATTTCTCAAAGGTTGCAGTCAGAAGAGCTTTAGTAAATATATGCAAGATTATCACATGATTGAATTTGAAGCACAATAATTTCACCATTCTTTTGAAGTTCATGAGTAAAGAAGATTTAGGTGAAATGTGTTTCGTCATATCTCCCTTGATATCCTCCTTTTAATTAAGCTATACAAGTTGCATTATCTTCATATAGAGGAGTTGGAATCTCTCTTTCGGAGGATAAACCACAACTCTCTCTAATATAATGTATTATTGACCTCAATCATACACATCCTCGACTTGCTTCATGAATGGCTATTATCTCAACATGATTAGAAGTTGCTGCTATTGTTTGCTTCGTGGAGCGCCATGATATAGCAGTATTACCATATGTAAATAAATAGTTATTTTGAGAACGTGCCTTATGCGGATCCGAAAGATAACCCGCATCTGCATACCCAATCAGTTTTGGGTCATTTACATTTGAATAAAATAATCTGAGGTCAATTGTCCCTTGGAGGTATCTGAGGACGTGTTTAACACCATTCTAATGTCGTCGTATTGGCGAAGAACTAAATCTTGCTAATAGATTATAGCAAATGCTATATCAGGTTGAGTATTATTTGCAAGATACATCAGTGCACTAATAGCACTCAAATATGGTACTTCAGGACCAAGTAGTTCTTCACCATTTTTTCGAGGTCTAAATATATCTTTATTTATATCTAGCGATCTCATGACCATTGGAATACTCAATGGATATGCTTTATCCATGAAAAATCTTTTCAACACTTTAGCTGTATATGTTGACTGATGAATAAAAATTCCATCTTTCATATGTTCAATTTGAAGACCAAGACAAAACTTGGTTTTTCCAAAATCTTTAACTTTAAATTCTCGTTTCAAACAATCTCTAGCTTCTCAAAGCTCTTCTGGAGTTCCGATGAGATTGATATCGTTAACATATATAGCAAGAATCACAAAACCAAAATTTATTTTCTTAATAAAAACATGGACAGATTTGGTCATTCAAATATCCTGAATTCAATAAGAATTCACTAAGGCGATTGTACCACATGCGCCCAGACTGTTTAAGTCTATATAATGACTTCTGTAATTTGACAGAATAAATTTCACGAGGGCCTTTAGAAGCCTTTGGTAATTTGAATCCTTCAGGGATTTTCATATAAATCTCATTTTCAAGGCTTCCATAAAGATAAGCTGTAACAACATCCATTAGACGCATGTCCTCCTTTTCATGAACTGCCAAATTTATAAGATATCGGAGTGTAATAACATCAATAACGAGTGAAGGTAGGGAAGAAAAGTACAGTGATTTTTATCTAAAGATTTTTTAATACCAGAGAGTTCTTATCAATTTCCTTTTTTTAGTGAAAATATTTCCAGAATGTTCTTTATTCCGTATCTAAGCAACTTTCTAGAAATATGTAAGGCAAGTATAGTAGTTGTTTTTATTTGTCCAAACTTTGGTTAGGAGGTTAGTGAAAGAAGGGACATTTAACCACATAGGCTCAAGTCTAAATGGTGATGTTCTACGGTTTGAGGGAGATGTGTTGAGGAGTTAAGGGACATGATTAGAAGCTCCACTATAAAGATGGTAGATCTTGATTTCAGGATATAGAGCTATCCAAGGATTGTTTCTTAGGTAGCGATCTAGACGTTCTTTAATAAGAGTATGAGAATTAGAGTATCTTTTTTTAGATCGTGTATATTTTGAGCCTTGGAAACCAAGATCAATTAAGAGGCATTTTTCTATGTTTTGTTTAAAATGAAGACATTTGCTTATTGGTGGTGTTCTGCCACCAACGTTTTCAAAGGAGTGAACAATTTGGTTGAACTCACCCTCAACTAGGCAAGGGAGATTTAAGGAGGAGCTAATAGTATGTAAATTTTCCCACAAAATAGTTTTTGCATTAGGAAAGTTTAGAGAGAGTAAAAATATAGAGTGAGAACTTACCTTTACTTTCATGTGGATTTCTTGTCTAGTGATCCCTATTAGTTTGAGGTCAAGGTCTTCATTCCAAAGAACTATAATGCCCCCAGAGCTGCCTTCTGAGGGTGAGAAAGTATTATACTTAAATTCCAATTTAGGATAATTTATGAGGCTTTTTCATTTGAGATTTTTGTTTCAGTAAGAATGACTATATTTGGCCTATGCTGAGAGATGAGGTCTTAGATAGCATGCACCTCTACAATTCTATAACATTATTATCATTGAGGGGAGGGGGTTCAGAGTATCCTCCATAAGTAGGGATGGTGGTAGGAATGTTGTCATTTGGTCCCAAGTGGATGGTATTAGGATAATTGTATATCTCTGTTGGTTCAGTTCTGAGACTAAGAGGTGCCTGATTACTAGAGAGAATTTTCCTATAAATAGAGTTAGATTCTTGTTGTTTTCCAGAAAAGATGCATCTTTATTATGTTTTTTATTTCTACAAACTCATAATTTTGAGGTAATATAGTTTGGTTCATAGATTGAATCTGGAACATATTGTGTTTTGAGGGGTAAGGGGAACTGGGTTGGGGAAGATAGCAGACAGAGTGGGGACTTTGGGGTGGAGGAGGAATGACTGGAGTGATTGAAGAATGTTGCATGGGAAAGTGTTGAGGTGATGTTTGTGTCTGCCTCCTCTGAAGGGCAATTTTGTTTTGCCTGTTCGGGGATGAGTGTGCTTGAAAGATGAATAGATCCTGTATTGGGAGAGATTAGTGGTTCTGTTGTGGAAGATTCTAAGAGTTTGGGAATAAGGGTAGCTCCACAGGTAATATAAAGTTCATTTCCTAGTTTTGGTTCAGTAGAGGGGGTGTTTGTTAGTGAGGGGACCATGGTTGACTCGTGACATTTTGAAATAGCCATGGATTCTGCATCAAGCTTTCCCTTTAAATTAAGGCTTCCTCCACTATCTGGCACATAAAGTGGGGGTCTTGAATGTCGATGGAGATCTTTCTGTTCTCGGCTTGGAAGCTCGGGTTTAGATTTTGGCCCAATAGACCCCCATTCCATGAGTGAGGATGGTATGAAATTCAGTGGTTGGTGGACAGTTAGGTTCAAATCGTCTATTATTTTAGTTTGGGATGGGTGTTGTATTTGAGAGTGAGTTGGTGAGGCTGAAAGATTTGGGTGTTGAGGTGAGTGGGGCAGGCGATTTCTGCATCTCCTGTTGGCCATATTTAATGAGGGTGACTGTTTCGTGGCATGGTGATTGGGTTGAAGAATAGAGGTAGACTTTAATACTGAGAGCGATTGAATTTAGAAGCCAAGAAATCACCATGTCATTAATCGCTCCCAATTTTTATAGTCTGGATCCTCGATTTGTGAACAAAACCATTGATTAGCCTCTATTTATTTTTAGCTGACAAAGCAATTTCACATATCTTTTTCATGACTAGAAACCATTTTCATCAAAGACTTTATTGACTAATATTTGATTAGGATTATCATATGGTTACAAATATATGTATCAATTTGATCTATGTAGTTTGTTTTCAAGAATAGAAAAGAAGAAGAAGACAAGAATGATCAAAAAAATGAAAGGTTAGCAAAGAAAACATATTAGCTGTAATACCGTGTAAAAATTTGAAGTTAAAAAACTAAGAAGATAAGACAAAACAGGATAAAGATGAGAATTTTTTAAAAACATTTTTATTATAACATATTTTGCTTCAATTTTATATTGTATTGGGCAATGCTTTATTTAAAAAATAAAATAAAATTGACCATCTTTTATATGTATATTAAAAAAATTAAAAAATTCTCTGATTTGAATTGCAACCGATAAACTTAAAATAAAAATAAAGGAAAATTATTATATTAAATGTTATAATTTCTTTTTAATGGAATTTTTTCTTTTTTTTTTTTAAATAAACAGAATAATTTTTAATAAAATATTATTATTTATTATTATTTAATTAAATTACAATGAATAAATTAAATAAATAATATTAATAAAAAATTACGAAAGCTAATATGGAATGTATATCTCACTATATTATATATAATATATATATATATATATATATATATATATATATATATATATAAATTACAATCATTAAATAAAAATGTTTTTTAAACAATTTTTTAAGAATCTAAATAAAATCTTTTATCTTAAATTTTTTTAAAAAAAAAATCATTTTCTAATTAGTTTCAAAAACCATATTGAAACTACTATAAAAACATTGGTTTGCTTCAAACCAATTCTTCAATCAAAAGCAAAGGAAAAAAAATTACAATCTTTCTGAAAATTATTTTAGGGTGCAACATGGCCAAAACAAATATGATTACCCTCAAGACTAGCGACAACCATATTTTTCAAATCGAAGAAATCTTAGCAAAACAATGCGAAACAATCAATTGTATGATTATAGATGATTGTGCAAATACCACTATTCCTTTACCTAATATTACGAGCAAAACTTTTATCAAAATCATCGATTACTGTGAACGTCATGCTACTCCTTTAAACACGGAAGAGGAGAAAGTAGAATTGAAGAATTTTGATACGAAATTTGTTGACGTGGATCAAGAAATTCTGTTGGCTTTATTGATGGCGTCTGATTATTTACAAATAAAAAATTTGATAAATCTTGTTTCTCAAAAAGTTGTGGATATGATGACTGATAAAAGTCCTGAAGAATTTTGTGAGATTTTTAATATTGAAAATGATTTTACTCCTGAAGAGGAACAACAAATTCGAAGCAAGAATGCTTGGCTTTTCAGTGAACAATTCCAGTTTATTTATTTAATTATTTTATTTTTTTTATTTATATGATGTTAGTGTTTAGTTTTAAAATTTTGTTTTTGTACTTTCTTTTTTGAATTCTATATAATTATTATTTTGTTATAAATCTATTTATTTTGTGAATATTTATTAAGATATCATATATTTTTATATTTCCTATTTTTTTAGTTTAACAATATATCTTTACTTTATCTAACGTTTTTAGCATATTAATAAAGAATTTGATAAAAGGATTATAAGAATTATAGGAAAATCTTGATAAGAGAATATATAATAAAATTTATTTTCATTCTTTCTTCCTATATCTTTTTCATTTTTCTCTTTATTATATTAATTTTATAAAATAATTTAAATTATCATTAATTTTCAACAAAATTCAGAGTTTTATTTATTTATAACAGATTTTGGGGCTTAAATTCTGGTGTCTCCATTTTTTTACTATGAGACTAATCCAAATGTGTTTCTGTTGTCGCCTAATATATAGTTATCGGCCATATTGCATTAAAATAATAATAATAATAAAATTAAAATAATAACTGTGGTTAGACTTAAATTTTATTCAGAATTACAAAATTACCCTTAAAAAATAAAAGAATTGCTTTTTGATTAAATGACAAAACTTCTCTTACCCTTCTTTCTCCAAACAATTGAAACAAGTCAAAATATTTTAAAAAAAATTTCGCAATTTTTTAGAGAGAAATGCACCTAGTGAAAAATGGGAGTTAATGGCAAAACGTTACCATAATAGACAGAACCACAAAAATGTTTAGGTGTTAAAGTTAGATTTTGGGATAGTTTAGATGTTATCAAAATTGTTTACCCTTATTTTTATTTATCTAATGTTAGTGTTTAGTTCTAAAATTTTGTTTTTAAGTACTTTGATTCATGAATTTTTTATTATTTTTTTAAAGCTGAAATCCATATTTTATTTTGTCTAGGAGATTGTCTAAGTCATTTTACTGAGTAAGTAAGGGTCAGGTTTGAAGCCCTTTACTCAGTGACTAACGGGTCGGGTCTAAAATTCTTTACTCTGACTAGCAAATCGGATCTGAAATGCTTTACTCAGTGACTCTGAACCCCTTTACTCATATATTTAAAATAATTTTTTATATTATATAATTATTGTAAAAAAATTATTCTAAATTAATCTTTATTTTTAATTCTTTTATTAAAATAAATATAACATTTTGTATCATATATTAATGTAGTTTAAGTTTATAAGAATTAAAAAGTTAAAATTTTGAGATTTCTTTTTTTAAAATTTAGATTTTTAGGATTATTTATTTTATATTTTAATTTATTTTAATTGAAATGTTTCTTGATTTAATATTTATTATCATTTTTGTGTTTTATAGATTTTGTGATTTTAAAGTTAATAGAAACGAAAGTATTTTTTTTAAAAAAAATAAAATTATTTACTTATTATTTTAATTTTTTTAAT